>NQII01001945.1:300119-335721 GCA_002778355.1 Clitarchus hookeri | reverse complement strand
GGGGGGGGGGTGGCACCTTGCCCCTAGCTACTCTGTCAGCTATTCCTTCGCGGTGCGTGTTTTCTGAATTCTGGCGAAATCCACATGATTATTTTGTGATATCTCGACTCTCAACTGATCTCACGGGCTTGCTAGAGGTGCTCTTGTTTGGCTCTGCGATTTTTCCCTGCTTTTCTACGTATGTACGTAGCACTATCCGGGTGCTCCGGCGATATGACAGCTCTTACTCGGCACAACCTTGACACGTGTAACTGCGATCCATTCTGGCTGTCCACCTGCCTCGTGACACGTGTCAACCGGTAGGCGTTCGCGAAGGGGGTCAGCGAGGCTTCTACTCAAAAGGCGTTACACGACAAACGTATCCTACAAACAACTGAAGTACTTAAAACAATTTTACTTTATACATTTCTCTATATAGAATAAGGCGTTTAATACAAAAATAATTAGATGTTAAAAACCTAATACTATTACAATATATGTTATATTTGTACAGTAAAAATTACAATTTTATTCAGAGTTTTATCTTATATCTCGAAAACTATTTTACCAATTCTCATCCAATTTAGCATGTAAGTAATACTATGGTAGACCATGTAAACGTAATAGACTGAACTTGATTAGTTACTTATTTTAAAAATGGCAGCTATACAATGCGTTTTAAGTTTATTTAGTATATCTGCCATTCCATTTATCCAATTTAGACCAGATTTTTTATACTGAAAGTATACATTACAAGCATCATATATACCAAAATAGCCACTTTTGTCGGTCATTTAGGAAGATAGTGCTATACGAATAAATAAATAAAATCATTCCATAACTCTGTACATAATTAACATATTCCTACCAAATTTTGCAAACAAGAAGTACTCATGCAAATTATGTTAGGTGATATGTTGTAAGCATGTCACACGCATTTTCAAAATGGCGGCCATATATACTTTTTTTAGCATAAAATACTATATCGTCGAAACATGTAATTAATTCCAACATAACTTTGTATGCTGACAATAGACATTACAACTATCAATGGAGCATTTTTTTCCCGCCATTTTGTAAGATGGCACGACGCGAATAAAATTCATTTTTATGTAAAATCTCCGGAAAGAATTGACTAATTCCTATGAAATTTTGCAAACAAGTAGTACTGAGGCAGATTATATAAAGTCGTATTCTTTAAGCATGTCAGGCACTCATTTTCAAAATGGTGGCCACATATTCATTTTTAGCTTAGAATGCTATAACTTCGAAACCAAGTAATAAATTTCAACTAAACTTTGTATGCTGGCAGTAGATAAAACTATCAACTGTTTCTACATAGATCATATTTTGTCTGCCATTTTTAAAGATAGCACCATGCGAATATATACAGTTTTTTTGTCAAATCTCTGGAAACAATACACAGATCACTTCCAAATTTTACAAACAAATAGCAATGCAGCAGGTGGTGTAAACTGGTATGTTTTATGGAGGTTAGGCACATATTTTCAAATTGGTGGCTACATAAATATTTTATTTCAGTATATTTTACTAACGAAAAAATTCCAACTTAACTTTGTATGCTGACAGTACCTATTACAACCAACAAATTTGTCTATGCAGAGCCTTATTTTCGGCCATTTTGTAAGATAGCCCTACCAGTAAAAATAATGATTTTATCTCGTATCCCGGGAAACAATTAACCCATTCTTACGAAATTTAGCGAAGATGTACTGTGGTAGTCCAAAATAATAAATGTATTTTTTTAAAAGAAGAACACACTTTTTTTCATAATGGTGGCTATAAAATAATTTTAGTTTTGTGAGCGATATCTACGAAATATGTAATCTACTTTAACTTAACTATGTGTGTTGGGAGTAATTATACGGCAATCGAATTTGCTGCAAAATTAGTTTTTGGTCCTCCATTTATGAAGATCGCCACATGAAAATTATGGAGGTTTTATGCAATGTCTCCAGTACCAATCAACCGATTACCACCAAATGTTACACTGGGACATTCCGAATAAATTTGTACCAAATTATGCACACAATAAATGATACAGAAGGCCATGTAAACTTTCATAATTTAAATGGGTCAGACAACAATGTTTAAAATGACAGCTTCATAAATCATTTAGAAAAATTTGACACATATCTTAATAAATTTAACCATTTGTATGTGGACAGTATACAGTAGAAGAATTGTATATAAAGCCTCTTTTCTGGCGGTTAGGTACGATAGCATAAAATAAGTACAAAAGTAGCGCTGCGGTAGGCCATGTAAACTTACATGTTTAATGTGGCTCAGTTACTTATTTTAAACATAAAGGCACTGTAAATGTTTTTGGGTAAGTAAAGCTTATCATTCGAAACATTAGACTGATTAAATACGAAGTTGATGCTCTGAATCCGTCCTCCGTAATGCAGTGGATCGCAAGCTAGCTTATAGTAAGAGGCTTTCTGGGTTCAAATCACGGGTAACGTATGTGTGTATTTGTCATTGTCTCACTACTATTTCATAAGTTTCTGGTTTCATTTTTCAAGTTATTGCTTTCAAAGAGACGTCAACTCCTTCCTACCAACTCAGCTTTTAAAAAATTATTTAAAAAAATTAATTGCACTCATGTTGAGGAATGTAGGCTCATTATTCATATCAGTAACTTCTTGTTTAAAAAAACCAATCTGTAACGCAACTGGAAGGCACCGGAAATGATTTACTGAAGACAATGTTTTTATAGTTGTTATTGTTTTCTGCAAGCATCTTAGTCACTTTGCAGTTTAATGAAAATACAAAACCATGATTTCTGCTACGTAAAACAAAGCAGTCTTTACGATTTTCGCCTGCCTGGGGATTGAACTGCGTCGCAGTGTGGTTGATCTCCTGTTTTTTTTGACAAAACTATAAAACGTGCCCCCGGTATGTTAACCTACGAAAATAACTCAAACACCAGACGAGAACGGAATGTTACTTTAAAATTACGACGCATGCTGTAAGTGTTATTTTAAAGCCCTCCGGTATGGTTAAAAACGACTTTCTCAGACTGCCGTATCTTAAGACGTACTAGCCGGATATGAGTCAAACTACGTTACGAGCCTGTATTGAATTACGCTAAAGCCGTAGCATCAGTAAAATGATAGGGTCACCGCTGAAAGTCCCATAGGTACACGCAGCACTATGAGAACACTGCACGGCAGTCCAGGGTCCTGCGCGTAGCGGCGATAGCGCTCTTGTAGCGCGTGGCAATGTAACCCTTATAGCTTCCGCGCTCCTCGGCCAAAAAAGGAGAAAAACGATGCAGGCGGGCCCCTTAAAGTGATATGGTTTACTTCTCCTTCCCAGAAGTATGTGGGTCGGAGCGTCAATCAGAGACTGCGCTAGTCCAACTGCCGCACGCTATTGAGCTTAAAGATATTGTTCAGAGGTAAAAATTAAGAACTTATGTTCACCTAAGGCTGCTGTCTGACTGAAGCTTTTCTCGGTCTTGAAGAAAATGCGCAAGAGAGCTCCAAGACAGATACTGACACGCACATCGAATGGTACATCGCTTTTACGCGCTAATCACAGACGTCCAGGCTTGTACTGCAGAATAAAATCACAAAATCATGACTGGCGTAAAACATGTAGCAAAATTCAATGCTGTAGTCTTCGTCGGTCCCATATCAATTTGGAACGGAGTTCATTGTTTCCCGTCGCGTCTACCTTGCACCTAGTGGACGACTGCGAAGAAGGAACGTGAGCCGATCTACTTTGGTGCTTGGACGTAGGGATGTTGATATCGGAAAAAAATATCGGTATTATTTATATTGGCTATTCATAGAAGTATCGTTTCACGAAACGATTCATCGAAATAAAAGTATCGATTTTCGGTACATCGAAATTCGATATTTTATGTATTAAAGGACAACGTAAAATTGCTTGGCATTGCAGAAAGATGTGGCGCCTGTTTTTGGTGCATGTTTCCAAAGTGAACATAGTTATCGTCGATATAACATCGTAAATTCGATATGTCGATATTTTTTCAACATCCCTACTTGACGGGGGTGTGACGGGCGCCAACGCGCCTCAGTTCCGAGGCGCTTGCCGTCGCAGGTCGCGGTCTGCGTGAAACTGAACGCGGCCACATGTCCTACCCTGCTCCTAGTCTTTGTGGCGAGCACGTGACCTGGTGGTTGCGGTGTCGTCGGCTTACACTACGTCACTGGTAAACAACTGAAGTGATTGGATGCTATCACCATTGGAGCTTCGAGCGTGTTCCTCCACATCGGAGACGACGGTGGTTGCGACCATAGTCTATGGATGAGGTAGACCGATCTCGCTGGTTGCGCACAACCAGTCTCCGTGTCCCAACATTGAACTGGTTTTCTGTCCAATACGGCTAGACAAAATGGCGTCGACTGGATTTGAGGTTAGAACACTAATTAGTAAACAAGTGCTTTGAGATGTTTCCATACTTCCTATAACCAATTTATAATGAATTACGATTAAATTCAAATTGGTAAAAATATTGCATTAAAACAATCGTGCTTGTCATTTAAAAATTAAAATACAAAAACGTTTATCAATGTTGACCATGTGACTTTGACGGTGTGTTCCTTTGGGGTAGATCAATGTTGGGTACATGCGCAGAAGACGAATAAACGGTCTACATCGTCTTTAGTAAATGGTTGCGACGGCCCACGTCTCTCTCTCTCTCTCTCTCTCTCTCTCTNCTCTTTCTATATATATATATATATATATATATATATATATATATATCCGTGCCTGAGGAACGAGCAGGTGACACCCTGAAGGGTGAGGAGGGGAGGGAGGCATGAGAATGAGACGCCGACCTCCCGTGGCGTAGTCGGTTGGTGAACCGCCGACCTGCGGTCCGAGAGGTTCTGGGTTCGAATCCTAGGTAAGGCATGGGTGTTAATTTAAGTTAGGTCATACATTACGTTGTAGACCGTCTCCTGATATGCCTTCATGTTTAACACCTGGAGATGTTAATAAGCCCTTTCCAATACAATTCCAATACAATGAGAACGAAAATGGGTTCTCCGAGATAGGAGGGGAATCACCGAAAAACTTTATAATAGGGAAATACTCTTAATTTTGCAAAGAAGAGAAACTTATATTGCTGTAATGTAAAAGTAAGGATTTTCTCCCTGTCAAGTTAAGTATTTGTGTAAACCACTTGGTATTTTTTTATACGTTTGTATATGGGGTCTAAAAAGGTGATTTTTTTAAGAATACATTTTTATTTGTGTTTAGGTTACATTTTTGTATTTAATTAATAATTTCTAACATAATTATATATTTTTGGGCGAGTGTAAATTTCATGGTGCTTTCAAGTGCGTATGAGGCTCACAAGCAAGCAAGCGATAAGGGCGACATCGAAACGAACACCTAATGTCCCATCACTCCTACGTGCAAGGCTCTGGACTTGCGTGCGATGTTTCCGTCGTGCTGCGTCTACTTACGGGATTTTAAGACGTGAAAGTGTAATTTTATTGCTGAAATTCCTGCAGAAAAATCGAGTGCAGGTCCCTATAATTGGTTTGCATGTTTTCAACCTGTGTATTATGACATACATCAGCATGAAAATGCCATTTTTTCTATGTTGGAGGGCTCGGAAGTAACATTTATAATGTGCGAGATGTTTTGAGAGTATTATTTGTACCTCGTCTGGAGTGGGTTTCTTTCCATACATCGGTATAATGCGGACACGCTTAGTGGTTCCGTAAAAAAAAAAAAAATTATTTCGAACACACTGCAACGCAATGCAAGTGCCAGGTAGGCGGCGTCCTTAAGTGCGAGACCGGCCGAGCGAAAGAGTTAGGGTTTTACATGTTAAATGATTTTATACATGTATCAGCCACCTTTCGCGATATTCCTTTAAAAAAAAAACACTCTGTGCTCATTGAATAGAAGAACCATAGCCCAGTCATATTAGGGGTTTCACCTCGGAATGAAAGATAATAAGCTGTAAATTGGTATAAGCCTTTGTTTTGTCGTTCTTAATGTTGTCTCAAAAGTCACCAATGTTATCGTGTCCGCGTCTTAAGATATTGAAGGTCAAAGGTCATAAAAATCGGTTTTTCGCGAATATCTCGCTTTTTATTGCTTAAATAAGATTTGCACTTATTATAAAAGTTGTAGAATATAAAATTCTCTACAACTTCTGTTTGAACTTTTTTTTCATACGATCAACCGTTTCTGCGGTAGACCGCAAAGAGTGCGCCGCGCACAGTCATATATGGCCTAATGCAAGGTCAAGCGTGAGTTACGGTTATCAGTACGTTGGATAAAGTTAATTATTTACTAAAAAAGTATAATTATTAAACAATGCCCATTATTTATGTACTAATTATAAATTATTTATATTTAATTAAAATAAGTGACTTAATTATTTATATTTAACTATAGTATATTAATAATTCTGGAATGTATATTTTAGTTATATTTTAATTTAAAAAGCCAGTAAGGGAATATATTTTATACATATATTTATTTATCATTAAATATAGCTTATTATACATTTATTGAAATGTGAGTTCAAATATTAAAAGAATTTTTTTTATTTTAATTATAATAAAATTGTAAATGGAAGCTAGTTATCTTCTTCTTCTTCGTCATCTTCTTCTTGTTGTCGCTCGAAAATGTTTAATTCATTGTCATCATCCTCATTATCGGTCATAGTCATCTCCAAACCTTCCAGAATTTCAGGATCGTATCCGCAGAAACGGTTGATCGTATGAAAAAAAAGTTCAAACAAAAGTTGTAGAGAATTTTATATTCTACAACTTTTATAATAAGTGCAAATCTTATTTAAGCAATAAAAAGCGAGATATTCTCGAAAAACCGATTTGTATGACCTTTGACCTTCAATATCTTAAGACGCGGACACGATAACATTGGTGACTTTTGAGACAACATTAAGAACGACAAAACAAAGGCTTATACCAATTTACAGCTTATTATCTTTCATTCCGAGGTTGACCCCTTTTTTTTACCTAATATTACTGGGCTACCATGTTACAAACGCAAGTAGGATTAAATTAATAAAATTAATAACAGTTTGTTTTTCTGTCTTTTTGTTGAGTTTTTAAGTATGAATTTACCAGCATTTATCAAGGTATTGAAAATAAAAAAAAATTTTTTTAGCAATATGGCACGGGAAAATAGGGACAAATTGTATTTTTTGTTAGAAAGCGAAATCGCAAAAGGTGGCTGAGACATTTATAAAATCATTTATAGGTTGTTCACGGTAAAATAAGCACTTTTGAAAGCCCTGCTTAGGATCTATTTGTATTCACGTTGTGCTTTCCTCCGCCTAATGTAAACTGAACATTGCCGTGGGCCTCATCACTTCATTCATGCGTCGGCCAAATGAAAGTGTAAAAATATTAGGCGTACATACTTAAAAAATCTGCTTATTTTTTACACTTCCATCCATTAAAAAAAAAAACAGGAAGCGAAAGAACTAATTCTAAGTTATCACAAATGGCAACCTAACACTTTTTATTCGACTTTAAGATGTGGAACTACTTTCCATCCATCGTTACCAACTTTACTGGGCGAATGTCCCTGCATGCATACAGTGACTTTTTTCTAAGGTTCATTTCTTAAGTGCCCAATTTTTTCGTGAACAACCTTTAACATGTAAAATCCTAAACTTTTACTCGGTCCCTCCTGCAATAGGCAGTCGCGTTAAGGGGAATAGGTCCCCGCCATCTTCGATTTACAAAATTTACGCCATAACTTGCATCACAGATTTTTAAATTTAATTTTGGGCGATGTCAAGTCATATTTATTGCTTGAGTAATCTTGTCAGTATAATTTCTATAACAGCCAACAAGGGAAAAAAAAATTATTATTTCTTATCGACAGTCACTTGTCAGAAATTCATAAAGGCAGTAGAGATGCAACAATCTGATGACCTTTAGAAGCCATAATTTATGCCATGTCGTGCGAAAAATTCCGTTAAACATTCCTAAATGGAACTTACGGCACAAATTATGAAAATACAAAATGGCGTGGACTGACCCATTCCCCTCTCCTACAAGGTATGCAACGCAGGCAGGCGCCAGTTACATTACAAAACCTCCGCGCGTTGCGATCCGGCGAACCACATTTTTCTCCACCGCCGAGAGAGGAAAGGGAAAAAAAAAACATTAAAGCGAGGCGTTTCGGTCAGGCGAAGAGAGACCCGGGTTGGAGAGGGGGGGAGGAGGGGACGTTGGGACGCCGCGGATCACACCACGCTCCGAAAACTCGCCGCAATCAGCCACTGCGACGCGCGCCAGGGTACTGATGGGTGATGTAGACGTTGTAGGGGGGCAGATGGAAGCGCCCGAACGCTCCGCCGAGCAAAGACCTTCGGGAATCAAGGTTCATCCGCGTGTGCGGTGTTGTTGCTGGTCGCGAGGGGGAGGGGGGGAGGAGAAAGAGGAGGGTGTTTCATTTCAGTGGCTTTCAAGCTGTCGCTCGGCCTCGCGCATTCCCGCACCACAGGCACGCCATTGGACGAGGCAGCTCGCTGTGTCTGTGCGTGGGTAGGAACTGGAGCACGCCGACGTGCGACAGAAGCGAGTAGGCGGACGCCCACGCCCAGGCGAATTGCGCACCTACAACATGTTGCGCCTGCCTTTAACACGCATTTAACATTTTTTTATTAATCTTATATTATTTACTTACTAAATAAAATTTTGTCAAACCCAATATCATGGCTTTAGACAGATTTTGTTGTCGCAACGAAATTATTCAATTAAATACTCTGTATTTTCAATGTGCCAGAACAACACCAATGGTGTATTTCACTGACCACATTTTGTTCAGCCAACAAGATAGCTGTAGCATAAGCCGCTATGGTTTATGTTAACTTGAAAATTTANGACTTTAGGCAGAGTTTGTTGTCCCAACGAAATTATTCAATTAAATACTCTGTATTTTCAATGTGCCAGAACAACACCAATGGTGTATTTCACTGACCACATTTTGTTCAGCCAACAAGATAGCTGTAGCATAAGCCGCTATGGTTTATGTTAACTTGAAAATTTATTTCTTCATTTTTACAGTTTCGTGGCAATTGTTGTGATCACAGCCTATGATATATACAAAACAGAATTATGTGGGAGGGGGAGATTATGCATTTGAAATATTTACGATATATAAAAGTACGCAGAAAATGCGGTAAAATACTACACTAACGATACACGCCTGAATGAAACGTAGTATAAAATTTACAGAAAAAAANCGCAGAAAATGCGGTAAAATACTACACTAACGATACACGCCTGAATGAAACGTAGTATAAAATTTACAGAAAAAAAAACTACCGGACAGAAAATTATATCATAGATGAACAGGAAATAATTATTTAACGTGTTGTGCTCCACTTCATGCTGGCGTAGAAACACTATTATTTTTTTACAATTTTACACTTCTGCGCTTTTGNACTACCGGATAGAAAATTGTATCATAGATGAACAGGAAATAATTATGTAACGTGTTGTGCTCCACTTCATGCTGGCGTAGAAACACTATTATTTTTTTACAATTTTACACTTCTGCGCTTTTGAGTTACGAACGAAGTCAGGTTACAACACCGGGTTATTGATCACTCTGGTCAGGGGCATATCTCGTTGATAAGAGACAACGAGAGTGGAATGAAATTACCACCACAAGTGTAATTCAAATCAACCTGGGTACAAAGCACATACGCTGCCTGACTTAGACATATTGTCGCCCAAGCATAGGAAGTGTGTGTGTGTGTCCGTTCCTCCTTCCACCCTCAGGCCTTAACATCCTTTCCACCCGGTGAGACGGCGCAGTGGTCCACATTCGGACTCGCATTCAAAAGGACCTGGGTTCGAATCTCCGGTCAAACCATCGTGATTTCGGTTTTCCATGGTTTCCCGAAATTGTTTCAGGCGAATGCTGGGGTGGTTCCTTACTTCATGTTACGGCCGATTCCTTACCCGTCGCTGCTTCTCTGAGCACCTTGCTCCGTCTTGAATAACTTTGCTGTCGACGAAACGTTAAGCCTTACCTATCTTAACTGTTTTCCGTATCAAAACATGTATATAAATTTATAACTAAAAAGATGTTCCCCTACAAGAAACAAAAAAACCGTTTTCATGCATGTCATCTCACTATACAGTACTTTTAAGTCATACTTTCTTCTGAGCGAATTCACTGGTAGCATCATCATTATCTATTATATGAAAGAGGTCCGCTTCGATATATATAATAGAAAAAAATCATCGAGTGTCTTAGCCTGCTGTTGGCCGGAGGCATTTTTAAAATTTTCTTTAGCATCAAAAACAATTGTTCTGCAAAACAATTTGCTATAGGCGCACACAAAAATGCACACTGCAATACACAGGCATACAGTGGGTCGATTTCAATGCGTATTCTTTTTTTTAAATTTGTTCGTACAGGCACGGCATTGGCATCTTGGCAATGCCAACGTGGTTTCGACGCAAATAACATTGAAAATTAATGTGCTCGTTCTGAAATGCATCTTTCAGGTTCCGAGGGAAACTTGGCGAAGGTCTGAACATTCTCAATATTTAACTTCGATCCTAGTTCACAATGTTTTGTAAGCAAGTCAAATTTATCATTCAAAACTTCATAGGTACTGCGTTGGCGTTTAAGCTCTGCAGAGTCTATCTATAATGAAGCTGAACACATTTATTCTGAAATTGTATATGCAATAAACTCAAAATTGTCTGCCTCTGGCTCCTTATACTGTAGCTTACGTTTCAGTTTCCAGATGGTATCACAGCTGTAGGTGTTCTGTCCACATAAATTCACTGTATTATTCTCGTAAACATTCAAAATGTCCGGCACATTCCGCATACTCCCAACACAATTTGCGTGTTTTTTGTTTTTTGCGGTTGCTACTGAATTTTTCTAAAATAACTTTTTCTAAGCATATCTTAAAATGAATTAAGACAAGACCTTTCAGTTGCGCTTCTTAAATTTTCTTGCTAATAGTTTGGTAAATTTTATTTGTACACTACAAAAACAGGAAAAGTTTGACTTTGACATGTAATTTTGCAAAAACCACGCGATCTAAAAATACATCATAAGAGGAAAAATTAGTTACAGATAATGTATACAAGTTAAACAATATGTGGTTCAAATATAAAATAACAATTTTTTTTTTTTTCGTAGCCAACACCCTTCAAGGATTTCTGACCAAGATGAACACAAACTGTGCCATGCATCGTACCTTGTAGACCAACTTGTCTAAGACGAATTCTTTAGTAACATAACATTTGGATTTAGGCGGGATAACAACACTCAACATCAAGGGAACCATAAAAGTTGAGAAGATGTGCTAAGCAAGGAACATAAGAAGCAAGATTATTTAACTGCTTAATCCTTGCCTGAACTGCTGAGTACATTCCCGACATATTACTTGATTGCGCTAGCGTACGACTGAGCACGGCAATTATTAATGTCCAACTCGAGTTCCTCTAGTTATCGTCTCAGATGTAACAAGAATTTCTTATATTATCACCAGACGTAAGTAGAAATTTAATACATATTTCCGCTAGTGACCCATTATACTTTTTACGAGCCGTATTGTGAACGCCAACTGATCTACTTGCGCGATGTCTGGAGTCGAGTCTCTAACGGTAGAATAAAATTTTCCTATTTTTAATTTCAGTTACGATTTCATAACACTTTTACGACATTATTTTAGTGAACTCCTTATTAATTTCAGAAGAAAGATAGGACGTAGAGTCACAACCTTTTTTTTTTTTTTGCCGTATCTCTTTATGTGTTCTGGGAGAAACTGATCGAACTCGGCAATAAGCTAAAGTAAATAATGTAATCTCCACTCTGGGGCACAGAACTGAACCGTTCATCGCTGCCTCTGAATGCCACACCGCGGATAGTTAGATATTTCAGTTTCTGCTACATAACCTCCCATCTGTACTTAATTTCCTCTTCTGTTCGGCCTAGTGACGTGGTGTTGATTCTTACCTCCCGAGTTTTGCCTTCCCAATATTGTTGCACAATCAGATTGTGTTCTAAATAATTTCCGTGCTCCTTCATACGAATATCTGAATTTCTAGAACCATTATAGTCATAAGTTGCTATACGGTGGACGTCTTCACGAAAAGTCTGCACGGAACACAACAAACGCATCCTTTGCTTTTGCAAAACACTAACCAAGATCTTGGCATCGTTTCGCCATTCGCCAGAGTTCTTTTAAAAAGTGATTTTGAATCACACCGGGCATTATCCGAAAAATGACGCTTCGTGCACTCAAAATCTTCATTTTNAACAATTGTTCTGCAAAACAATTTGCTATAGGCGCACACAAAAATGCACACTGCAATACACAGGCATACAGTGGGTCGATTTCAATGCGTATTCCTTTTTTTAAATTTGTTCGTACAGGCACGGCATTGGCATCTTGGCAATGCCAACGTGGTTTCGACGCAAATAACATTGAAAATTAATGTGCTCGTTCTGAAATGCATCTTTCAGGTTCCGAGGGAAACTTGGCGAAGGTCTGAACATTCTCAATATTTAACTTCGATCCTAGTTCACAATGTTTTGTAAGCAAGTCAAATTTATCATTCAAAACTTCATAGGTACTGCGTTGGCGTTTAAGGTCTGCACAGTATATCTATAATGAAGGTGAACACATTTATTATGAAATTGTATATGCCATAAAACTCAAATTTGTCTGCCTCTGGCTCCTTATACTGTAGCTTACGTTTCAGTTTCCCGATGATATCACATAAATTCACTGTATTATTCTCGTAAACATTCAAAATGTCCGGCACATTCCGCATACTCCCAACACAATTTGNTCACTGTATTATTCTCGTAAACATTCAAAATGTCCGGCACATTCCGCATACTCCCAACACAATTTGCGTGTTTTTTTTTTGCGGTTGCGACTGAATTTTTCCAAAATAACTTTTTCTAAGCATATCTTAAAATGAATTAAGACAAGACCTTTCAGTTGCGCTTCTTAAATTTTCTGCAAATAGTTTGGCAAATTTTCTTTGTACACTACAAAAACAGGAAAAGTTTGACTTTGACACGTCGTTTTGCAAAAACCACGCGATCTAAAAATACGTAATTAAAGGAAAAGTTAGTTACAGATAATGTATACAAGTTAAACAATATGTGGTTCAAATATAAAATAACAATTTTTTTTTTCGTAGCCAACACCCTTCAAGGATTTCTGACCAAGATGAACACAAACTGTGCCATGCATTGTACCTTGTAGACCAACTTGTCTCAGACGAACTCTTTAGTAACATAACATTTGGATTCAGGTGGTATAACAACACTCAACAGCAAGGGAACCATCAAAGTTGAGAAGATGTGCTAAGCAAAGGAACATAAGAAGCAAGATTATTTAACTGCTTAATCCTTGCCTGAACTGCTGAGTACATTCCCGACATATTACTTGATTGCGCTAGCGTACGACTGAGCACGGCAATTATTAATGTCCAACTCGAGTTCCTCTAGTTATCGTCTCAGATGTAACAAGAAGTTCTTATATTATCACCAGACGTAAGTAGAAATTTAATAAATATTTCCGCTAGTGACCCATTATACTTTTTACGAGCCGTATTGTGAACGCCAACTGATCTACTTGCGCGATGTCTGGAGTTGAGTCTCTAACGGTAGAATAAAATTTTTTCCATTTTAAATTTCAGTTACGACTTCATGCAACACTTTTACGACATTATTTTAGTGAACTCTTTATACATTTCAGAAGAAAGATAGGACGTAGAACCACAGCCTTTTTTTTTTTTTTTGCCGTATCTCTTTATGTGTTTTGGGAGAAACTGATCGAACTCGGCAATAAGCTAAAGTAAATAATGTAATCTCCACTCTGGGGCACAGAACTGAACCGTTCATCGCTGCCTCTGAATGCCACACCACGGATAGTTAGATATTTCAAGTTTCTGCTACATAACCTCACTTCTGTACTTAATTTCCTTTTCTGTTCGGCCTAGTGACGTGGTGTTGATTCTTTCTCCCGAGTTTTGCCTCCCCAATATTGTTGCACAATCAGATTGTGTTCTAAATAATTTTCGTGCTCCTTCATACGAATATCTGAATTTCTAGAATCATTATAGTCATCAGTTGCTATACGGTGGACGTCTTCTCGAAAAGTCTGCACGGAACACAACATACGCATCCTTCGCTTTTGCAAAACACTAACCAAGATCTTGGTATCGTCTCGCCATTCGCCAGAGTTATTTTAAAAAGTGATTTTGAATCACACCGGGCATTATCCGAAAAATGACGCTTCGTGCACTCAAAATCTTCATTTTNATTTTAAAAAGTGATTTTGAATCACACCGGGCATTATCCGAAAAATGACGCTTCGTGCACTCAAAATCTTCATTTTGATTTCAGTGCACACCATGCAAGAGAATTCAATCGCGTGTATCATTACTGCACTGAATCACTATGCCACCAACACCGCTCGCGCCAATTCTGCCACAACGCCTTCACTATCGCTACACACATTTTCCCAGTTCAGGGTAAGTAAAGAGATTTGGGCGGCTCGTAACAGGGTGAGGGTGAAGTGAGACGAGTATGGAGCAGCGCCGGAATGGAATGAAGGGGCGGGGGAAACGGCAAATCCTGGAAAAAAATCGCCGACCAGAGGCGTCGTCCGCCACGATTCCCACTTGCGAAAATTCGGAGTGACCCGGCCGCGGATTGAGCCCGCTTAGCCTTGGTGGGAGGCGAGCAGCCNAAATCACTGATACTCAGTTCGTCGTATTTAACATATTTGTTTGAAATAATTGACTCTTTAGTTTGTGGACCATGCTGTGATCTACACTGGATCATTTCCCACCAGTGTTGACGTCGTCATGCATTACTTCCACAGTGCCTACATTACTTGGAAGTCGATTGAAAACTGGTAAAATTACCGTCCAACTTTCCACGTTTTTCTAGTAATTGCGTATCACCTTTTTTTTTCTACTAGTGTTTTCTCTGCATTGCGAACAACTCAATTTTTTCCCGGCTTTACTCATCGCACACACTAATATGTTTAGATCACGACTTATTGAAGGATAGTGGAGACGGAAGGCGCGAACGACACGCCNTTTAGTTTGTGGACCATGCTGTGATCTACACTGGATCATTTCCCACCAGTGTTGACGTCGTCATGCATTACTTCCATAGTGCCTACATTACTTGGAAGTCGATCGAAAACTGGTAAAATTACCGTCCAACTTTCCACGTTTTTCTAGTAATCGCGTATCACCTTTTTTTTTCTACTAGTGTTTTCTCTGCATTGCGAACAACTCAATTTTTTCCCGGCTTCACTCANGTGTTTTCTCTGCATTGCGAACAACTCAATTTTTTCCCGGCTTTACTCATCGCACACACTAATATGTTTAGATCACGACTTATTGAAGGATAGTGGAGACGGAAGGCGCGAACGACACGCCCACCCAGTCACGTGGCGAAACGACCTTTTATTGAGTTACCAACACGTGCGTGCTCACTGCTCTCTTTCCAACCCCTTCCTTAGCCTCTCTCCAACCCAACTTCGTGCTTGAAGCTTACGTGCTTCAAACGTGTAGTGCTCCTACAGTTATAAATACACTGCGCTTGAGGCGTACAGCGCACCTAAAATATATATATATATATATATGGACAAGATGCAGTATCTTGAGGCGTACGTACAGCACTTCTGGAGTAGGTATGCATCAAATGCAGTACTCTTGAGGCGTATTATACGTGGTCGAAAACTAGTACGTTATTTTGGTTGAGAACACTCTTAAACGTATTAAAACGATACACTTCACTTCGTTGTAGTATTCCAAGTCTGTTCTTACGTAACCAATGTGGCCTAACCTAACATAACCCAACCCGACTTAACCTAATACATATTAGTCGGGACACCATATTTTCGCGAAAAGAGATCCACGCAGGTTATATTTCAATATCGTTCGTGCTCGCAAGCAGTTTTCAATTGGTTACTGGCCACGTGTCCTTGTGAGAAGACGTTGTAGTATTTGATTGACCAATCACAGTCAGGTAACTCACGTACTGAATGCCTGCGATTAGCGGGTAGACACATACAGTAAGACGAGAAGCAATTAAAACCAACGAATCGGGAAAGTGGGTCTGAGCTGAAGTGTTTTTAAATACAGTTAGACAGGAAATCTTTTCGCGAAGCTCGGCCGTCCCTACATATTGGTTATTTTTCTAGGCATGATTCCCTTGTTTCGAGAAAAACATGTCTTGGAGAAATATAATGTAAATAATTAATGGTCGGAGCAGAATACCTAGCGGTTCCACTACCTGGAGTTTTACGCATCAAACACGACGCATTTGCAGCTGTACACTGTTAAAAATGTCCGTGAAATTACTGAAATTTTTACGGAAACAAGACGTAAATTAACGGAAATCTGGTCCGTAAATAAAACATACGGAATTTGGACCAGTAAATTGAAAATATGGAATGTTCCGTAAAAGTGTTCCAAACTTATATACTAACAAATAACTTATTTGCGCTTGTTATGTAATGTATTAGTAATGATACATTAAAACTACATTAATTTATTGCCGGAAGAGAAATGATTCCTTTTGTAACTGTTCTATTTATTTATCTCGTACCAAACAATGAGCATTTGAAATTGCCTATTGAAGGCTGCTGCAATGTAGAAATTTGAAAACTGCTCAAATAACTTATTTATCCAAACATGGTGATTTGATACAATTAGATAATTATGGGGTTATTGCCGTGTCGGCGTTTTTCTAACTATTTTATGAAATTATAGTTAGTATTTTTAATGTATTAATTTTCCATAAGGTTAATTTTTTCATGTGAAAAATTATAAACTATGCCCAACATTGTTTACTGGTGCGAAATTTAATTATGATGCACTTATATAATAGTAAATTATAATGCAAAGTTAACATTTCTGTGGTAGGTAGCCCTAATTTAAAAAAAAAATATTTGGAAATGGAAAGCTAGGACTATGGCATACCATGGTATGTTTTTAACATTAGGCCCAACTCTTGACATTGTTTTATCAGTAAGCCATATCAGTGGACAATTGTGTAATTGTGCTGTATANATGGAAAGCTAGGACTATGGCATACCATGGTATGTTTTTAACATTAGGCCCAACTCTTGACATTGTTTTATCAGTAAACCATATCAGTGGACAATTGTGTAATTGTGCTGTATAATCAAAGGTAGCATTTTCATCCTCTGTAAATATGAAAACGAGTCATTTATTGGGAATGTCTCAAAATATTTCATACAGAGCATATGCAAATTCCCCAGCATCTAATACTCCAACATTGTTATACGAATAGCAACAAAATTTGAAGTTTTAAAGCGATTTTGAAAGATATTTCGATTAATTTACAGGCCCACTGATATAAATTGTTTAGCTTGTGTAGTGTAAATAATATTTATTTTGCCGTATTATCAGATTTAAAGAAGTTGATTGATATTTTAGAAATCTCCTAATTTATTTCCTACATTTAAGTTCGATTCATAATTCTTTGAAGTACTGTCTTAAAGTATTAAGGCCAAGTTTTCCCACAAAAAGTTAAATTGCAACCATTTTTAGTTCAAGATATTTGTAAACTGTTACTGTGTGTGGTTTTTAACTCCATTATGCATTCGAGATTAATTAAGTATAAATTTCTTTAAATTAATATTCATTAAAACAGTTGTGTATATTTTTAATATTATTTTTTTATGAAACAAGTTCTTTCATTATAATAATCTCATAAATCCATGAAAGTAGAGTGTCAGTAATTTTTTGCTGGTATACGGTAATCATTAATATAGCCTATCACTAAATTCTTTTAAAAGTGACAAACTTGTAAAACAAAATGTGAACAGGCTAAAACTTAGGTGATGAGTAAGGTATTAGTGTTGTAAATTTGTGTATGTAACCTGTGTTGCTCATACATATAAATTTTTTGAATTAGGTCTTACATGGCAGAGAAATATGTATGTATATCCTCATACTTCTTCCCTTACTAATATATTTTTTTCAGATTTTTTAAAGTGAAGTCCTATGCTAGGCCACTTATTACACTTTAAATTGATTTTTTCACTTTAGTGTAGTCTAAATAAATAAAAATAAATACTCATCAGCTATTAGCAAACTAAAAATTAAATAATTTTGATGTATGTACTAGGGAATATAGTACAATCTCTTCCAAGCACACTTGAGTCACAAATGCAAATGTGTGTAGTCTTATAGTATGGTGATGCTAAGTTTTAGGTTATCGCGATGTTGTACGAACTCATCTTGCATGGTGACATCTATAATTGTTCATGTTTTACTCTTGACATGAAAAACTGGCACAATTCAATTTCTGTGGGGTAATGTGTGGTTACATATGATGGCAACCAAACGGAACTTGAAAATAATAACAAATCATGGCAAAACACAAATACCAAGAAAGTAAATATTTATGAGTTTTCACTATTCACTAACAGTCAATTCACATAAAGCAGCAATAATATAACATGCCATTAACACCCATGCGTGTGATATTGCTCTATATTTTATTATGCACTACCCCTATAAATCAAAACCAAGATATCTACGAAAAACAATGAAATAAAATCTAACGTTAATTTTTCACATTGGATAATAGGCCAGCTTTCCTTTTCTTATTTAAATGTGTTATTCGATTGGAATTTTGTCTATTTTAGCAGTTTTATGAGAAGAAATTTGTAGGACAGTGATATTCAAGGGCAGGCACTCCTTAGTGATATGTCTGTAATCAATTAGTGTAGCACCTATTGCACTCAGATCCACACAGTTCAGTAAAATCTCAATACAAATCTGAAGAGATCATAATTTCGGCACTTTGCAATGACGAGGTTTGTATTAAACAAACCAAAGCAAAAAAGGTAAAAAAATTTACTTGCTAGCAGATTAGATTTCACTATGACCCAGCAAAGTACCTGAAATGACACCATTTTGTAAATAAAAAAAAAAAAAAAAAAAAAAAAAAAAAAAAAAAAGGTAGTGATTACCAATAGAATTTTCATTACCATTTACTTTGCAACAATTCTTTATAGGTACATACTTAACAATTATAAGCAGCCAAGTTGGCATTTTGCTATGTTATGAGAGTTTTTGTATCAAATGTCAAGACATAGGCATGTTTGTTTCATGAATGTTTTGGTACCACTTAATTAGGTCATCTTGTCTACACTGGATATTGATTTGAGTGAGGTACTATATCCAATTTTTGGCAGTTTAATTTTATTTCATTTACCGGGTTTTGTGTCACTTTATTTTATTTCGCTTCCCAAATCTCGCGTAATGTGATTTTCTTTCACTTCCCGGTTCTCGAGTCATGTAATTTCCTTTCATTTCTTGATTCTCGTGTAAAGTAACTTTATTTTGCTTCCGAATTTTTGTGCAATGTAAATGTATTTCACATCCTCTTTATTGTGTAACATAATCTTACTTCACGGTGTAATTGTTATTCAAGTAATTTTATTAAATTTTCTTATTATCTTAGAACCTATAGTTGCTACATTTTTTATGATATTGTTATTCAAGTGATTTTATTAAATTTTCTTATTATCTTAGAACCTATAGTTGCTACATTTTTTATGATTTTGACATTTTGTTGATATTGAATTTTAACGGGGATATAAAGACGTAACAAGTTGTTAGTAAGAGCTATGTAATGAACACTATATAAAATAGGTTTATTCAACATTAAGGTTGTACAATATTATTTCAATACAAAATTTGATTGAATATGAACGGGGGGAGGGAGCTATACAAATATAGCGAAATAGTAAATTACATTATTTTATAAAGATTTAACCAGCCACGTTCTGAGTAAAGCCTAATTGGAAAGTCTCCACTTTGTTCATGATTCCGGAGGCTGAGTAAGATGGCGCAAATCGACGGCCGGACACACCCATCTTCAGTGGTCTTCTCGTTCCAACGGCCCGACGACAAAAAACACCGCCCACGGACTACACTGTCCTATATCAGCTGCGTTGTACTCGTTTAAAGGCCGGCGGAGGGGGTTTCTGTGGTTTGCGATTTCGTAACTAATTTCAGCGATCACGGCCCGTGTCCCGGACATATAAGTGAAGGTGTGATCACGCAGGCTGCTCAGCTAAGGGCCTGACCACAACTCGTAACAATTTGTACTTCTTTAACGTAATTTCTGTAAATATTAACTTTTTTTTCACAGATAACTGGTAACATTATCAAATATCACTTCCCACGAATATCATCAGATTGGTGTAATAAAATGGCGTCCTAACCGATTATAGTTACAAGTGTGATTAATAAAGCATTCCTGTGTCCACTATTTTTGACAATGTTGTGCTATGAAACCTATTCATCTGTGGTCGAACAGTTTGTTTACATTTCAGTGATGAATATTTTTCACAGGGATGATGTTTCTGTTGATGAATTTCCTATTAATTGCATAAAAATACATGTATTCTAAACCTTTCACAATNTTAATTGCATAAAAATACATGTATTCTAAACCTTTTACAATTAAAACTACTAAGTGCTTTTGTTTTAGGTAATTACAATTTTCTTGTTAACAAAAATGTGCAGTACTTGTTTAAACACTACTATACAGGAATTTTTTGAAACCATTGTGCTTGAATGTTTTTCATTTGTGTAGTGGTTGCTGTATTCGTAAAAATTAGACTTGAGAGTGTTAAGAAATTTTAAAAATGTTTTCAGTATATATGTAAGAAATTGGTAGAAATATAAGGCATTACTTGTGAAATAAAAATTATTATTTTCAATATCTATTGTATTTATTTGTGAAAAATCCCATAAAATTAACAGTTTTAAGTCATAATGAAGAAAATACAAAACTTATAGGAAAGTAATCCTTCAGTTGAATATAATTGTACGAGAGTGAGTTAATGTACTTTATTTGTTGGTATGAATGCATTTTTTCAACATAAGTTGAAATGTTTCTACACTACTATATACCTTTTGACACATACTATTGTGATGAACTGCATACGGCACTGGCCGATTCTATATGATAGTGGNATTCTATATGATAGTGTTACTGAACTCACATTGGCAAAGATTGTAGTTACCAAAGTGAACTTATTAAGTAAAATTGATGCTGTAAGTACACTTAAATAATTTTGTCATGAGAGTTGTATGTAATGTCAGGTTAGTTGTCTGCTGACTGCTTTGTTGTCCAAGTATAACATTTAGAATGGACACAACTCTATTATAAATTAATTTACATTATAACTTGGTGTACATAATGGTAGTTTTATAAGTATGCCTTTCTATAAACTTATAATAGGCTGCAAATTATTGTTTGGGACATTTTATGGTTACTAATTATTCACAAGTACATGATAAATGAATGAAAACAACTTACTGCATGTAATCAAATGTTACAGGGAGTATAAAAATTAACTATTAATTATTGGTGAATGTAACCTACGTTATTAGTTAAAGTGATATAATCGCAAAAATAAAATTGTTTTAATAACAACACTTTCAAAACCTAATATAAAATCAGTTTTTCACATACTGTAGTACTTTATAAGTAATTTGGAGCCATTACATGTACAGGTAGGTATTCCTAGCATATTTTTTCAAGTTTTTAAAGCCTCACTGACACGATAGTAAAGTGTGGTATAATTGTTGTTTTTTTTCAATATATGCTTAAGTGGTTAGAAGATAATACATACTAAGGTATCAAAATCATTCTTGTGGTGAACATTGTGATAAGTTTAATGTATATCTAAATAGTTGCATTGTAAACGGAAATGTTTCTCACACTTTAAATTTAATCAGTGATAATTGAGCCAAATCAGTGAAAACAGTGAGAATTGAGCAACTGATAATTAGTGCCAGATAACTAATTGATACAGTGGTTGAATTTCACTGATTTATTTGTGATTTCCCACTGAATGTCAAGAAAGTCACTGCTATCCACTGAATGTCAAGAAAGTCACTGCTATAAATCACTTGTTCTCAGTTAATTTGCTTTATTCGCCGGTCAGCAGTAGCTTAACCACTGACTTTCAGTGAAAGACTTTTCACTGATTGATATCACTGATTCGGATTTAGAGCGCAGGGTTAAATATTTGCCTCAAAGTTTTGTAGAGCTACAATAAATAAAGAAAGAAAATTGTGTCTTCAAGTGACAGACACTTGCTTCGAGGTAGCGGAAATATTCATAAAATAGGTTGAATGTCTGGTTGAATTACAAATGTCACAAAGTGTTATATTGAATTCTCTGTTAAATAGTTGCAATATTACTAAACATTACTTTATTTAAAAGTATGTAACTGAAAAATCCGTAAAATAGCATGAGTGAGTTTTCACATTTCGGAAATCTTTGTCTAAATACACGACGGAAACATCCGTAAAGTAACTGACTTGCCTTGTTCAAGTAACGGAAATGTATGTTTAAGTAGATGGTGGTAACATCCGTAAAGTAACCGACAAGTATTTTCAAACAACGGAAATTTACATTTTAGTATGTAATGGAAACATCCGTAAAGTGACTGATATATGTTTTCAATTAAAGGAAATTTACATTTAGCTACCTAACGGAAATGCTAGTAAAGATGGAAATATTTTTATCATATTACGGAAATGTACGTTACACTGACTCCGTTCAGTGAAATCATGTTTACGGAAACTTCCGTTTGTGCAAGTAATTGTATCCATAAATTAACGGAGAGCTCTGGATAAATTTTCACCAGCACTTTTCCCGTCAAATTACGGAGAAAATGTTAACAGTGTACGCCAGAAGCACGAAGAACGAAATGTGCGCCGTCAGCAGGCATTGAGCGCGCCACGTCCCACCCAACCATCAGCAGTGTGAGACATCGACTCTTCCGCTGCTCTATCTCCACCGTATTTGCTGACCTGACCCTCAAAACCAGTCATTATTCTAGTTTTCTTTGCTCTCGCCCGCGTGTACGCCAGCCGTTGTTAGTATCATATTTCAAACACTCTTTGTGTAATAGAATCAGCAAATTGCCGGCATGGAATACTACAGAGGGAAAGATGGAAGAGGAGGGCGATTCTCTTTTATCCAAGTTTCGTGATATTTTCGTTTGTTTCAGTGTTTTTATCACTCAGTCGTGTCGGACGGGAACAAAAAGTTTCTCTGAGACTCGAAGCGTGGCCGTGACCTTCGATATCTTTCTTTTTTGGGTCCCTGTTTTGCAATTAACGAACAAATAACAGGTGTGTTTACTAAACTGGCAATTTAAATCAACGCATGTAACCAATTACGCCTGCGTTACATTTTCGTAATTTGTAGTACTGTTAATCTTCTTTCTTTCGGTGCTAGCCTGTTGTGGCGTTGTGCAGATTATATTACAGATACTATAATTTATTCGTGAATAAATAGTGAAAAGCACCGAAACCGACATAGGTCAGGTAAACCGACATAGCCCTGCTTCTCGGCTGGACAGTGCTGCACTCTACCGATCCAGCCGTGAACTCCGTCGTCCAGGTCCAGACACGTGTCTGAAGCGCACAGCGACAATTTTCCTCACGTGTTTACACCGTAACAGAACTAACAGTCTGTANATATTACAGATACTATAATTTATTCGTGAATAAATAGTGAAAAGCACCGAAACCGACATAGGTCAGGTAAACCGACACAGCCCTGCTTCTCGGCTGGACAGTGCTGCACTCTACCGATCCAGCCGTGAACTCCGTCGTCCAGGTCCAGACACGTGTCTGAAGCGCACAGCGACAATTTTCCTCACGTGTTTACACCGTAACAGAACTAACAGTCTGTCATTTGTGAAGTATCAATGTTTTTTTCCCTGTGACTGTTAAGTCCATATTGGGACAACTCTGTAGCGGCGAGTAAATTTCTTGGCAATACTACGTTATTACATAATTTTAAAAGATTCCAAAACTATTTTGTTTTTACTTTTATCGTTACTGTGTTTTCTATATTAAAATGAGGAATGTGACAATAGGGTGTCTGTAAACCGACATACCATATGAGGTAGGGGGTTTGTAAACTGACATGCCCTTATGTTTTGCTATGAACACGTCAAGTCGCGATGAACAAATATTTGCAGTTTGCTAATTTAAACTGTGTTTATTTGTTTTAGATGTCTCGTAAGAAAAATAAAAAAGTGGGACCTCCAACATATACCTTAAAAAAAATTTTTTGGCAGTGGAACATTGAGAATATGGCAAAGGCCATAACAGCAATACGCAATCATGAAATAATTGGTTAAACGCGTCTATAACATTTAACGCGCCACAGAAAACTCTTAGACGGTTGGCTGGGGAAAAATATGGTACTCCTGAAGAGGCTGCTAAATGTAAACATTGGAGACCTATTGTACTAATTAAGTCATCAATCAGAACAGGAACTTTTTGCTTATTGCCTTAAAATTGAGTCCACTGATTAGGGTTTAATACGAACAGATCTGAGAAGGATGACATTGCAATTGGCACAAAGAAACACCATTAAGCATCCTTTTAACATGCTTATGGCTTGTAAGACCTGGCTCCGTTTATTTTTTAAGACGGCATCCTGAGTTATTTATCTGCAAAACGAACGGGGACATCTTTTGCGAGAAAATAGGGATTCAATAAAAGCAGTGTCGGAGATTTCTTTAATTTGTTGGATGCTGCTTATGAAAATCATAATTATACCCCTCGTCACATTTTTAATTTGGACGAAACTGGTTTAACTATTGTTCAAAGCAAGAAACCTCAAGCTGTAGGAAGAAAGGGTAAGCGTCAAATCGGCGTAGTTACATCTGCAGAAAGGGGATCTCTAACAATTCCCATCTGCTGTGTGAGTGCTAGCGGTAGTCTTTCCTAGCAAAAACATGACCAACATGTTGATGGGAGGAGCTTCAGCTGGTTACATTGGTGTAGCGCACCAATCAGGGTGGGTGCAAACCAAATTATTTACACACTTCATCGCGAAAACTAAACCGACAGAAAATGATTCCATCTTGCTGTTAATATATGGCAACTATAGCCACATGCGAAACCTCATGTTCTCGATCTGACGAAGGCTAATTTCTTGAAAAAATCATTTCGTTTCCACCCCATTATACTCACAAGATACAACCCCAAGCTATGGGTGCATTGAAGGCAAGTTACTCGGAAGAGATTAGGTTGTGGACGCGTTTAACAGGGAAGCCAGTTACTCAGTACGACTTAATGGATCCACTAGGCCGAGTTCACATCAAGTGTGAAACTGCGGAAATTGTCATTAATGTTTTCAGAGCTACAGGGTTGTACCCATTGAATCGTGCAGTTTTTTCTTTCTTTCTTTCGGATGCTGACTTTCTCACAGCAGCTCAGGAAGAATTAGAAACTCGAAGCTCCTCTAGTAGTCCAAGTGAAACGGATCCACGTGTTGAGACAACTCCGTCCGCAACAACGGATGACATCGAACCCCGGCCCTCCACGTCGATTGAAAAGGAAACTTTCCAGCAGGGGCCGTAAAGCATCTGAATCTAAAGTTATTACATCATTTCCATGTAAGAATGAATTAAGTGCCGCGATTGAAAAGAAAAAAAAAGGAAAGGACACTGAGGCACAAAGAGGTCGAGGTGGTGCTGCAAATCGTGGATCACGTCATGGCTCAGGACGTGGTTCAGTCCGTATTTCAGGCCATTGTTCGGGTCGTCGTGACACGGATGAAGGCTCCACTGGAAATACTGCACGGAGGCCTATTTTAATGCAGCAGAGAGAAAAAACCTTCAAGTGGAGAAGACTCATCACATGACGAATTGGATGTCCCAAAAGTGATGATGCAGCTAGCATTTTTTTTGTGACCGACTTTATTTTCAAGATACCAGTGAGGAGGAGTGGGTTAAATGCTTCTCACGTGGAGGCTGGGCACACAGTGAGTGCAGCGGTGCCGAGAACGACATGTATATTTGTGATTTTTGCCAATAATACATTTATTACAGCGTGACAAATGTTTTGTAAACATGTTAATTGTTAAATTGACATTTTTTTTAGTAAATAGGGTAATACATACATGCCATTTGCAGTATTTTTTAATTTATGTTGAAATTTTTCCATTATTTCGGATGGTATGTCGGTTTTAGGGACCATTTTCTCATGCTGAAATTTTGCTTGGTTGAACAAAACACCGATTTACGAAAATATTTGAAACATTATTTATAAAACTAAGTTATCATCTAATGTGGAGTTTCATGCAATTTAATGCATATTTGTACTGCTTCAGCTCAACGCTAGAGACCATAAACAAAATGGTATGTCTGTTTTGGTACTTTTCCTCCATCGAATGTATTGATATTTCTTGTTTAATGACAACCAACGAGTAATACTGTGCGGTTCTTATAGCCTGTGCACGTCATATGCAATACATCTATGGCTTAGATCTTGTTTGAACTGACAAATTTTTATCTGAAAGTAACACCTTAAACACTATTCACGTGATCGAAATTACACGAAGAATTATAGTCAAGCTGCTGCCAAAGAAGCATTAGAGCGTGGATCTTATCAACTTCTTTTGAACCCGGAAGGACACGCTCAGACCTCTCTGGCTGAACGACTGTGAAGGTTCCCATTCGCGTGATTTTCAGCCCACCATGCCCGAACTTGGTCACGCAGAAGGACGCTTTCAGTAAAAGACATGCACGCGCGCCGACCCTTACGTGAGAGTTCGACCACAAAACAGACTTCAAAAGTCGAGCAGCAACGAGCTATTAATCATTTTTACTTTGTGACTAACGATAACGTTCACGGAAGCATAATTGGCGGGAAGTTTTAAATCACATTTCCCCCCTTTGTTTTCGTACTTGAGCTTTATTTACCCCGACTTAACGTATACTCGTACATTATTATGCGACACCAAAACCACAACACACAGAACGAAAACTTACAGCATGAGCTTATAATTCTAGTATTATATAATATAAAAAAAAATACAAATTAAAACTACTCGTACAGAAGTACCTAATATAGTATGCTTAGAGGAAAAGAGTTATCACAGAATCTTCTCAACTAACGACTAGAACGATCAAAAGAGTAGTCGGGTAAACAAAGTAAGTGGCTCGAATACGAGTTTCGAATAGTATTAATATTTCGCAGTCTTAAAATAATGGTTGTTAAGACTACTCGCCTCCCACCTAGGCGAACCGGGTTCGGTCACCGGCGGGGTTGCTCCCAGATTTTAGCACGTGGGAATCGTGCCGGACGATAAAGCTGGTCGGCGGATTTTCTCGGGGGATCTCCCGTTTCCCCCGCCCTTTCATTCCGGCGCTGCTCCATACTCACCTCGCTTCACCCTCATCGACTCCCGAGTCCTCGCTGTTACAGAGCCGCCCAAATATCTTCACTTCACTTCGAATTAATGCATTTTGATTTTCAGTCAGAATATTGAATGATCCACAATTAAACGTATCAACGCAATAGCATTAAATGGTTGAATATGAAATTTGAAAGGCACTTTGATTAGGTACGCACGTGCAAAGAATGTACACCTCGCAAGCGTCTATTCCTTACAAACATGGTCTTTTAAATAATAGTATTAGCAAAGCGGCGTGAAAGGGCAGAGAAAATAGCACAGCGGCGTCCCCGCACATCAGAGCGGTCGTTAGCGGCGGCCGCGCTTCAAGGGAAGCGCAGGAATTAACTGAAATTAACGAGAAGGCGACTGGGCAGGAACCAGGAAAAGTGCCAACTTCCACGGGGGCCCGGGCGAAGAGACCGCACGCAAACTGCGCGACGGAACTCCAGCGCGGGGGCGGTTACACCGGCGCTCACAACTAACCCTGGTCGAGGAGGTGTTGTTGGCGGGCGGGAGGTGGCGGCACCCCCACACGAGTTGAATTCAGCGCACCCCCAGTGTTGAGGGCCACAGGAACGGACGGGGGGTGGGGGACCACAATTGGGCGGCATCACGCTCCGATGCGGAAAGCCAGCCTCCCCGCTACGAGCTGGAAGTTTTGACGCATTGTGCCGCGGCTGTGGAGGCAACGGGGCCTGGAAATACGTCTCCGCGGAGCGCACAATTGGTCGGGCAGTTCTGGCTCGCGCGACTCTCGGGCGAAGCGGCCGCAAGTTCGACCTTCGCACGTGTACGAGGCGCGCTTTCGCACCTCACGTGAACTATTGTCGAGTGCCAACTTCGGGATAACATTAACACCGTGCACTACGAAGCTTAAATCAACGATTTCGGTTGAAGGCCGTTCACGGTAAACTGAGCACTTTTCAGCACCCCGCTTAGATCCACTTGCAAGCACATTGCGTATTCTTGCTCCGTATGTAAAATAACACTGCCAAGGACCTGATCACCTTATTCATGCGTCGCTCGAGTGAAACAGCGAAAATACTAGAAAAATTAATAATGAATAAATTTACTAATTCTTACACTTACTTACATTATAACAACAGAAAGCAAAAGAAACGATTTGAAGTATTCACAAATGTTTACAAAACACATCTAGTTTAAAGTTGTTTCCCTCAATCGTTACCAACTTTACTCGTCGCATGCCAATCAGTGAGCTTGTTAAAATATTTGCAAGGTAGGAGCAGTGACATTTTTAAAAGGTTTATTTCAAAAGTGTGCCTATAGTAAAAGTTACGTACACAGTGACTGAAGAATTAGTCATATGAACCGGGGACCAGCACAAGTGATGAGACACGGAAGTACCGTAAAGGATTTAACTGTACCCAGTCAAGCAGTTCACTTGACTTATTTCCAGTTGGATTTCAGTGGTCCGTTGAAATGTTTACTGTTTGAACTGGCGCAGGAATTCATGCGGTAGTCTCACGCATTAATGGCACAGCAATTTAGGCAGTATGTGTGACACGTGCGACATGAAACTCTTCCACGAGGGTTTATTGTTATTAGAATGATGACGGAAAAATAATCTTGTGGCGTACTTGGCCGAGACTATCATCGCCCACGGGCCGGCGACTTCAGCTGAATATTCCTATGTCCTGAACCAAGACCGCCACCTTTTACAGTAAGGCAGCTTCCCAGATGTCTTCACAAGTCAAGTTTGGGACAGGTCCATTCTAGTCCCAGCACCCTCTTAAAAAAACGAAGGTAAATGCCGGGAATCCGAACTCGAAACCACCGGGTGTCGAGCAACTACATAAACCACTAGGCGTACACCACGGAGGCGAAAAAGTATTAAAACACCAAACTTACAAATTTTGCTGCGAATTTCTGATAGACAAGTAACAATTTAAGAGAATACAAATGCATTCAAATAAGGTACAAATATTTATAATCATTGCAAGAAAAGATTGCACCAGAACTGTCATATATTATTTGGCACTCGCGAAGCACTCGTGGCGCTCTTGAGGGCAACGACGCACTTAAGGCGCCCGTCTACCTGGCGCTTGAACTGCGTTGCAGAGTGTTCGAAATACACGTTTTTCAACGAAACTATTAAGCGTGCGTCCAACGTGCTGATCAACGAAAAGAACACACACTTCAGACGTGAGCTGTTAAGTACTTTCAAAATATCACTACGTTAGAAACATCCATTCAGAGTACTCCAAAACCGCTAAAAACGGCCTTTCCAAGGTGCTGTGGCTCAAAATGCACTCATCAGATACATACAAAACTACTATAGGCGCCTACACTGAACCTTCCTAAAGACTTCCCACTAATAAAATTATATGGTCACCGCTGAAAGTCCCATATGTACACGCAGCACGACGAGAACACTGCAAGCCAGTTGAGAATCTTGCGCTTAGCGGCGACGAGGCACTTGATGCGTGTGGCAGTGTCACCCTTATCGCTCCCGCGCTTCTCGGCCTAGACGTGGGAAAAAGTTCCAGGTAGACGGACGCCTTAACGAACATGTGCAGGTAGACCCTATTGCACCTTCTCTCACAAAAACATGCCCCCCCCTCCCCACGAAGCAAGTATTTTCGGGAAGTAGCCGAGTTCAGTATTGAAGGAGATGCGGAGCTGCCATTCGTGCAATTTTTCTCACGTAAAAATAGTTATTTATGAAAATATATCCTAGATAATCTTTGCTATAGGCTGCTCAAGGTAAATTGAGCACTTTTTGAAGCCCCCTCACTTGGAATAATAGTCAATAAATATTTTTTATTGTAGCCTTAGGCGTTAAATTTCGAGTCCGATGAAATACATATACTGTGTTTATTACTTACACGGCAATATTTATTACAAAAAAATATATTAACTGCAATAAAACCTTTTTGTTTACTGCAGAGTTGGTAAAAATGACGTAAAAGAAAAAGGGCTACATACACACTGGTAGTAAAATGGTTCGCCAAAAGTTATGCACTGACAAGGGAAGCTACTCCCTGTCTACGTAAAACGTTATATAGTAATCAGCTCATTGTTTCTACATAAGATAATTCACCACACAAACTTTAAGGGTCGCCATTTTTAAAAACAAATGGTCGCAGGTAAATTCTTATCAAAATTCAAATTGCTTACTGTGCTTTGGAAAATTGGCTTGTAGGGTCACCTTTTCGCTCTACACAAAAGTTATGCAATTACTTTTATAGCATTAAAGTTATACCAAATTAGGCGAGAATCTAACCATTTACGAGCTATATTACATAAGCTTAGTTATAATTGCCTGCAAGGTGGAAATAGCTTCCAAAATGACAACAGGTGCTATAAAAAAAGGTGAAAATAAGTAAATCTACGGATTAATATATATTTTATGTACTGCTAGGATAACCAAAATTTGTCACAATCAATCGTGTAGCTCGTGTATTACTTATTACACTGAAAATTGGTCGAAACCACTATTTTGAAAATAACAGCTTGCTATTGTTTACGAAAAGTATGATGTACTTACTAGGCATTAGATGTGTACCGTGTTTATTGCAACTTAATATAGTGATTAAAACATTAATAGGGAAATACACACATAAAAGTATAGGCTGTTCACGGTAAAGTGAGCACTTTTGAGAGCCTACTTACTTTTTCCTTTCAGCCATTTTTTAATCCTTTAACCACCTTTTTAAATAAATAATGCCATGTAAGTAATAAACACAGTGGGTATATTCCACCGCACTTGGAAGTCAACGTCTAAGGCTAAAATTAAAAATATATTTATTGACTATTATTCCAAATGAAAGAGGTTTCAAAAGTGTTCAATTTATCGTGAATACCCTATACAAAGACATATAGTATGTTATAGTAAACTAGCTTAAAAACTAGTAACTGATTTAAGATCACGGAAAATGTTTTGATTCCTGCCGCAGGTCTATGTAACTTGTTGCCAAATCGGAAAGATTTTTGGACGCTCTGTATTAACATACAATCCTGAAGAACACCATCACTATAATATTCATTTATGTTGGAATATTTTTTCACTTATAAATACTCTTTTCAAATATTTCTCCTTAATTGGAATGTTTTCAAATACACACATTTCAAATACTGGTCAACGTGGGTAAATAAATATTTCAAATTTTAAATGTTTACTTTTTCGTTTCCTGTTGAACGTGTTTTATTGGGATGTTCATGCCATTATTAAGCATATGCACTAACAAACACTGTTACTATCCTAATTGTCACAAAAATACAAACACTCTCAAGCTGTATTTCCGAAGGCAAGCAATCAAATAAGTGGCCAAACAAATACATTCAGTTGATTCAAGTAGATATTTTTGTTGACAGTATAATTTATTTTGGGGAATCAAAGAGGTTTGGTTATTAAAGTGTTTTTTTGTTAGAGTAACAAAGCTAATTTTGTTGCTTTAAGGGTTTTGTTTACTCAACAAAATATTTTTTTTTTTGGAGCAACTTAACGTATTATTGGCCCTAAACAAACAAGTATTTTGTTGGCTGCAATAAAGCTTTCTCTTAGTGTAACAGTTCTCTGACGTAATGTCTTATTGAAACTAAAGTGTGATAATCTCATTGATGGCCAGTAAATTTATGTTTTATACACATTCAATTACTATATTTGAAGTTTGTAACAATTTGATAGCGCCCCTTGATCTACCACAGATACTGATCAGTAACTCCAAATCGATGCTGGTTTTGTATGCCGTAGGAGGACACATGTTGAACATTAAAAATAAACTGTGCCGCGTGTTCCAAATTTTTCAATAACAATGAACTAATGATAAAATGCATACTCAAATAAATAAGAAATCCAGACGTATGCCTGGCGGTGTCATTAAACCGAGTGTAAATGTTTAGGGAACAATCACACATGTAATACATGGGGTGATTTTTCAAAGGTTTGAATCAACGAGAGTGAAGAAATTCGAATAGACTATACGAACACACTACTAAAGCGTATAATTCTTTCTATATGCTGTTCACGGTAAAGTGAGAACTTTTTAGGCTCTAGTTACATTTTACTTTAAGTCATAATTTATTCTTTAACCACCTTCTTATAGAAAAATTGATATGTAAGTACTAAACACAGTGTGTATATTCCACCGCACTTGGAAGTTAACGTCTAAGGATAAAACTAAATGTGTTTATTTACTGTTATGTCAAATGAGAAGCGCTTTCAAAAGTTCTCACTTTGCCGTGAATAGCCTAATACGCGTGTCTATTCTTATGGCAATGCGTGGATACAATGTATATTCCTGTTAACAGCTGGGTCACATTTTTCGCTCACAAACAAGGTCAACGAGGTAAAAAAAAAAAAAAAAAAACATTCTTGAAGAATCTACTTGTCTGCACATTTCCATCTCAGCTTGTGTTTTTACTCTTTCTTCTGCGGGAAGACAGCTGCAAACGAAGCAGACATCTGCACTGAATGCAAGCCAGATAAGTTTCGTCTCGATGAGGTCGTATGGATCAGCAACTCGTCCTCGCTCCCACATTGAATGGAATGCAGTGGCACAACATGAATCTTAATGTAATGAAATGACATGCAATGAAATTGATTGTAATGCCATGCAGTGGAATATATCGAAATGTAATGAATGGACTCTTTAACACTTAAGCATTGCTCGCATAAACAAGTTTGATTATCTCGAACACCATGCGTGTTAGGCAGCTGCACCACGAGATCCTTTGTTCTGCATTTTAACCCTGTGTTTCATTATTTGGGTCCAAAAAGGGATAATACATACACCAACATATGCAATAGTGGCAACCCCTATTATTGGTATAATGGGGTGGGTAACACATTCAATATCCTTACCTTCTTGATGATCACAGCTTAACATATTACTCTACAAATTCCCATCGATGTACTGCAAGGCGTTTTTATATGGTTTCGAATAAAGTGCATATCCGCCCCCCCCCCCAACCCAATTTTTAACGTCCTTTACTGCCCGCACTTTTTGAGGTGGACCATTGATTGTACATTACTCGTCTTCTTTTACCCCCAGGAAGTACCCGATAAGTGGGTTCCTTGATTATTTAATCAGTTAGGAAACCTATTATCACGATGCCACCAAATGCAAAACCTAAATTCCACAAATAAAATTCTGTAAATAAACAGAGAAAAAGAACGGCAAGGCCAACAATTCTGTTCATGTACATCTTGGACCTACTTTGGCGAGTATAGCCTGCCAAAGAAAGATCGAGACATGAATAATATTCCATCTTGCCAGCGGTTTACGAAACTGCACTCATGCCTGGGCCCCTCGCTGACAGCACAATATCGGCGAGTTTCCGATATCGATTATCGCTGCGCGCCCATGCAGCGCCGAGGGGTCGATACTCGTTCTCCAAGAATGCCAATAACTTTACTTGATGCGCGCGAGCTTCTGAACAGCCTTGCAACTATCCGCAGGGGGGGGGGGGGAAATTATCACAATCGTAAATGTGTGCACGCACACACAAATACATGCACCGCTAAACAATGACGTTATCTGAATAGTGATCTAGTCATAACGAAAGTATTTCTGTTCCACCATGCCGAACTACGCGCTTTCTTTTGAGCTTTTTACTTTGCTTACGCACTATTTACACGAAGGTAGATTGAACCATAAGGGTGCTCAAGCGGAGATAAATAAAGAACATTTGTTATTTTTCTGTACCAGAGATATAAAACCAGCTGGTAGGAACCACTTCGAACCTTCCCTGCTGCATCCGTTTTGGATCGAACCCACGACTATTTAAACATCAGTAATGGCACGATACATGCTAGGTTCAACGATCTCTACAGCTCCGTATCTAACACGCAGCCATAGTTTCAATGCCATTTCCAAGTCCGCGTCACTCCTTTATATACATGAAATATTTCCGATTAAATTTAAAATTACTACGGAAATGCGCCTTCATGAGCTTAGTCGCCAAGGAACACACAAATGATGACTTTAAAAAAGAGCGACATGAACATATATTGTCAGTGAAACGAGTAGTGCGACAAATCAAATGCCGTCCGAATAGGAGGGGTGATAATCTTCTCTATTTCTTGCTGTAAAAAATGAATTCCAATACCGCCTGTTTAAGGGTGTTAAATACCAAAAAATAATAGATTTATATTTGTACCAATTATTGCTTAACTTGTACGCATTCTATATGATAACATTTTCTTCGAAATGAAAAAAAATTTGCAATTCATATGTTTTAAATAATATGTCAAATCCAAACCTTTTCTATTTTGTTGCAGCAATAATAACAAATAATAATTAAATTGTAGAAATGAAGAAAAACTGCAACGTAAACTAATGTCGTTGGCTACCAAGTGGCACATATGTAATCATCAAATAACAGGCCATATATACGGAAAAAGTTAAATATAAAAAAACGTTTGCATATTTTAAACATTTTTTAAAACATGCATAGACTGTTATTTGGTGATTACATATATGTCAATCGGTAACCCACGGCATTAGTTACGTTGTAATTTTTTTTATTTGCACAGCTTACTAAGTATTTGTTATTATGGCTGCAGCGAAACAGAAAATATTAGGATTTGACATTAAATTATTCAAAAAATATTAAGTGTAGAATTTTTTTTATTCTAGGAAAATTAGATCACATGCCTACAAAGCGTACAAGTTGAATAATGCTTGGTACAATTATAAAATAATTAACTTTTGGGTACCCAATACCCTTAAGACTTTCGAGAAGCTACTTTATAAACCAATGCCACTCGCCCTAGGTATATTTCCTTCCTCTGATTCTAGAGCAACACCTCTCTAACAACGTATTCCCTCCCCCCTCCCCGAGCCGCGGCGAGTAATGGCTCCAGATGCAGCATCAGCGCGCACTACTGCTGGAAGGGCGCTAGCGGCGAATGGCGGAGGGGGAAACTCTGGATTCCAGGATACGAGTCCAGGTTCCTGTCTGGTCGGCGGGAGTTATTGCTCTAAATAGAGGAAGAGATAGGTTGTTGAGGAGGGGGAGGGGGGATCGGAGAAAGAGGTGAGGGGGTGAGGAACAGAGAGAAGTCACATCCCACCCCCCTAACAACCCCCCTCCCCACCCAACCAAGTCCGCCGAGTCCACCTAGTGAAATATGCAGCCAAATTTCCGCCCAGCTTAGCCACGGGCTCTCAGCTGCTGTATTCCACTCCAGAGGACGGCAGCGGAGCAGAGAAAGCGAGAGACGGTAAAACAAGAGAGAGTAAAAGAAAAAAAACCGGAGAGAAAAGAAAGGGGCGGAGATGGAACAGAAAGTAGAGGAGGAACGGTCGGCGAAAAGCGAAGCGGGCGCACGTGGACGGAATTCCGGGAGCTGCGAGAGAGAAGGCGAAGAAATCCTAGCGGG
>NQII01001945.1:140178-300048 GCA_002778355.1 Clitarchus hookeri | reverse complement strand
GGGGGGGGGGGGGGGGGGGGGGGGGAGGCCGGAGAGTGTCCGTAACGTTTCTCAAAGAGAGAGAAATTTTTTTTATAAAAATCTGACGTAAATTTACATTATTCCTACATTACTATTCTCGTGTTATTTTTACGAATATTTGCACTCGCGGATTCCATCCCGCCTCACACAAATGCCAGGCTTTTTTTTTTCTTCCCGCCCTATCTATTATTCGTCGGCTTCTGAAAGCAAATTTAATAAGAACAAGGCATTGCCTGCACAGCTGAAAACATTATCGACTAATATTATTGGATTGGGACGCGTAGCTCACTTAGGCGGCTGCCATGTCATGTGTTTTGAAGTTAAGGTTTTTTTATTTATTTATTTATGTACCTTTGCTGGCGGATTTGTCTGCTTGATGCAAGGTTACCGAACAGGATACATCTGGAAGTACAGAATGTAAATTTGCATGTTGTTTCGCCCTAAGGTAAGGAAAAATGCATGGACGGCAAACAATTGGGGTGAAACGAAACTCCCAAGGTCACGACTAGACCCTATCGTAACTGTCCAGCAAGAATAATACATGGAGAGAATACGATAAGGGTTGGAATAGCGATGGCATGAAGACAGGAAATGCGACGAGGTAGCCCACCGTGAATACAAACCAAAACCAAAAATGTTTCCAACCACGCAACGTGCATTTCAATTCCCAAATATATATATATATATATATATCCTCAACATGTCGTCAACGGATATTTGCGCAAGCAATACTTAGCAAGAATATCCGTAACTACTGACGTACAGTCGAAATACCACACTATATAGCGTTGTTCCACTAAAACATTTTAAATTCACCTTCACCACTGCTTACTTTTAAAAAACTGTCTAATTTTCACTACAAAACTTGATTGGACATTTAGATCTGTGAGGTTGACTTTATTTCCTACAGCAAGTACTGTATATACGCATTTTAAAAAGTGTATGAAACGCGACCTATATATCACCCCAGACACTTTTACTTCTACACGTAGGCCTAGAAAATTTGGAAAATCTAACAAGTCACTGTACACTAGGGTTCAAGTAAATACTTGAGATGTCACGATACTACCAACGTCAATTCACATAACCTGGAAGGACATTTTAAAAATGCATTCCCTAGTTTAAATTCGTAATAGACCTAGCAAACCAGTACTTAACATTAACACGTAATTAACTAATTACGTCGGCAACGGAACTTGATGAATATCAGATTAAACAAAAGGCCTAAGGCTTGAAAAACCACCTGCGGCACAGACACAAAACTCGCGGATTAAAAACATACATAACCTAACACAGAAATCACATTCAGAATTTAATACAATTTTTTAAACTTCCTATACCTAATACAAATACCATGGGAAAAAGTGCAACGAAGATAGAAAAATATTTACAAAAAACTCTGGTTGGATATCCGTAACACATTCGTCGAAGACAAACCAAGAAAAAGGGATAAAATACTACAAAAAAAGCAAAGTAAATGAGACGACAAGAAAATTAATTTCGACTGTCCTGGTCAACAGCACAAAACACACATGTATAAAAAATATATATAAAAAAATTAAAAAAAAACTAAAAATCATGCACTACTCAATACACAACCCGAAACCTGAAAAAAATACACAGGTCTAAGAAATGTGATCAAGTCTGACAAAACGAAAAACCAATGAAATGACAAATGACACTAGAAATAACAATGAACGCGAGACTGTACAAAGAAAATCAAAGTTATCCATTTCTCGGGAACTTCGACCTGTTCCCGTTTTGAAGCGACACAGAATGTGATATGGATGGATACACGCAGCAGGGAAAGTTTAGATATATTTCATTCTCGGTTACTTTCTACTACTCTGAAGCCCGGCTAAAGTTCTACTTCCAGGATATTCCTCCGCCTCATGCAAACAAAGCTACAGTCGGTTCACGACTGGAAGAAACTTTTGAAAATCAACCTTTGAAAAAACACCCTAGCCGTTAGCTACATACATATAACATTACAAACAGCGGCGAGCGCGGATACAGTTATGCCGTTAGGTTGCCAGCACAAAGAGAGTGAATAGTTCCGAAGGTTTAACGTAATTGTTAATTTATCGCTTACAAATGGGTGTCGAAAAGACTTGTATCTTATTATGCCAATTATTAATGACGTGATGCTAACGTATTTAAAGTGAAATCAACGCGGCCATTTGTTTACTAACCTTCGTTCCATGTGTTGTTGACACGCGTGCTAGAGAATTTGTGTGATTATCTTGTTTAACCTATAATAATTAATTTATTTGTCTTGTTTTGCTTATATCCGCTCTTTATTATTTGGTTTTTAATAACGTATTATTTTAATTTGTGCTCACTTTCTCGTTTTGTTTTTGTGTGTTTCGTGCACGTGTCTTTCCTTTACCACTCTATTCTAACGTTGCAGTATTTGCACATAAGAATTGTTTTCACATTGTCGAAAACCTTGAATCCTCCACACGCAAACTCTGCTGTCCTGTCGAAAACCGTCACAACCNAAACCTTGAATCGTCCACACGCAAACTCTGCTGTCCTGTCGAAAACCGTCACAACCATTTTTAAATACCGTTTTACAATTGCGCGAAACATCCGACTCAGTATACCACCACGCCATTTTAACGTCTGTAGCAATTTCGATCAATACTGAAGATCTTGCCTTCGATGTACGGGAAGTTATCGAAAGTCACTAACAATCGATTGTAAATAGACAACAACTATCGATTCATCAAAATACTCGCATTTTGGGTTTATAGAATGAAATGTTTTTCGCTGGCATAGCAAATTCTTTTGTGTGAAATTCTCAAGATTAAAAACTTTACGCTTGTGGAATATCCATTAATAATATATACATGACTTTTATAATGGGTACGTGCATGTACGAACACATGTACACACACACACAGGGGAATGTAAACATTGCCATGTGACTGCCACATGGCAATGTTTGTTTACCCTTTGGCAGAAGGATACGAAATGGGCTTGAAAGTAGATCTTTAGCAGGGCTTCAAGAAAGTCTCTTCCAGTCATGAACCGACTATACACAAGTCTAGAAAATTACACGAAAGGGACAACGCTCCACATTTGTGCGCACATTTTGCACAATAACTATTTCTTACTAGGCATTAACAATACACCTATTTTCTCACGGTTGTTATTCATATTAATTATAAATTACATATAATTTATAAGCAAAATATAAATAAAAGTTTGATTTAACCAAAAATAAGGTACTTTTAAGATAACACAGGTATAAAACGCTTGTGATACGTGACATGTTTAGGAAACAACAAAACACTTCATAACTGGAATAATTTTTAAAAGGTTTGATTCAAAAAGTATAAAGAAACCGCGAATAGACTATAATTAAAATGCGTGCACCAATCAAAGACAAGCGCGTGTGTTCCACTAGGAAGTGAGGTGCATAGTGATAGGTGTCCCTGTACATGAAGTCTATAACTGGGTCAGTGGTGGAGGTTGAGTGTAAGTAAATTAGAATAATGTTGTGTACTGTGCGACCAAATTAACAAACTATCCCGTGAGGGGAAGGCGCAGCTCTCCCACTCCTCGCGCGACACGCGGCGGGGAAGACATGTACACTCAGTAGAAACTACTTGCGTTCGAGGCGAAAAAGAATATTACATCAAAAGTCCGGCTTAAATTTTCTGTGAATAAAAATATATTTGTTGGAGTGACAGGAAAACATCTGCCTGGAGTTAAACAACACATACGAGAGAGAGGACAGGCTACAAATCTAAAGCAGCATTAATAATATGCACAGTAAATATTAATTTGAATTTATTTGACGAACTTACAAAAACTATTCGCAGTAAAAATTATCTTGTATTAAAAATAAATTACGTTCAAAGTATACACAATCTCTACAATTTAACCCCTGTTATCATGTTTTGATTTAATTTATGGTATTTTATAATGCACAAACTGCCATGTATGAAAATACAATTTAAAACATTTCCTTAAAATGGCACAAAAATTTTATCAAGGTTAAAATAATCGATAGGTGCAAATCTAGAACCACACAAACATTTCCAGTATTTTTCTGAAATACTGTTTATAGCCTCGTCTGTCAACGCTTTTATCTGGTATGGTCTTTGTGATACATTTTTACCAACTAAACGAGATTTGACAGTGTTCCTTATATATTCTATGGCATTCAAATTACAGTGAATACTTCGTGCTTCAAGAAGTTCGTCTACATAATATTTGGTAGATGGGCGTTGGCATTTAACAACACAAAGTAGTTCTGCTTTAGAAATTTCTTCATAAGCAATATTGTTTACCTTGAGCCATTCTCATATTTCTTTTCGGCGGGCATAAAAGTTTTTGAATCAAAGTCATCCTAAACTTTTTTTATTTTATTCGTCCTTAGTTTTTCCCTGGTACACATACTTTTTCATCTGTTAGTTTTCATACACACATTTCCTTACGTATTTTACATATTTTCGCAATCGATTTCCTTAACGCAGCTGCTGCTCGTTTCTTGGTATTTTTTAATGGGATAAGCATAAGTATGTCTTCAAGAAACTTTCTCGTTACCAAAAAAGTAATTACTTTGTCAATAATTTCTCGGACTTCACTGTGTGTAGTAAGATGTTTTTTACTCGAACACGCCATTGCTTACTCTTTAGTGAATACATCCCGCAAGAATGACGTGTTCGCTTTACGTGCACTGACTATACAGTGGGTATCGGTGACACTGTTGTCTCCCTGTGATAGGCTCGTTAGACCTTCCCTGCCACCGTCCTATCTCCTCGAGTACGGTCAAGACACGCGACTACATTATTTTCACATGTTTTGTTGACGTTGCCGAGTTATACTTCTAAACAAGCCTCTTGGTTAGCAAACTAGAGATGTGGTATCACTTCTAAGATCAGCGGGAAATAGCATAAAATGAAATAAAAAATGTGTTTTTGCTACACGCATTTCAAGTATACAAGCGAACACACAGAATGGCGAATCCACCAAGGTCATTTCACTTTGCTTTTCTGTTGCCTATGCTCTCACAGCCACCCACAACAGAACAAAGGAACGGAAGAGAAAAATAGCGCACAAGTCACATTAATTACTTTTTCCACCCATCACTTATACAATGTTAACTATGAATATAACTTAGAATCAATTTCGTAAATCACTATGCTTTTCCATAACACATTATCTCACTTTTATTAGGAAAATTATTACACCCTTAGCTATCATTAGCAGATAACAGGAAAAATTACACAGACTGTTTCATAATTCCTATTACACACTTCTAGGGGCTGTAGAAATGCTGTCGATACAGTTTTTTTTTTTTTTTAGGAAACCATGTCCGTAAATGTACCGTTGCGGTGGTACAAGGAAGATACGAATCAAAATGTCCAAACTCCTGACGCACGCTAAGCAACACATGCGTCGTCTGTTTACAATCTGATGTACTGCTTCGGCCGTTGTTCCACTTCTTTTTCAGTCGTTGGTGAGTGTGGTACAGTGCAGGATGGCCGAATACACGTAGGCCGAGAACACCTAATCCATATGGTAGGCTAAAAAGTATCGCAACCTGCTTACGGTCAGATTGGGCACATTTTGAACAGCTTGTGTGGGACTTGCAACATGAATGTAGTCAATTGCATTAAATATATTCAGTAATTCCAATTTGAGTTTTTATTGAATGTACGTCCCTGAAACTCTAAAATGGGGCTGCATAGCCTACCTGTGTATATAACATTTTCTGTTGCCAACGATCGGCATAACACGCTGCCGAAGTACGTCGGTTGAGTCGCGGAACAGCCTGTGTTTATAAGACATAAAGTACTTCCACGTAACGAAAGACCACTGAAGTTTTTGATTATATTATACTGAATACACATAATATGAACCGCAACTGTACATGTTAAGATAGAAAAATCGGTAGGGTGTCAGGTTCCGTAGAGTGGAGAACGTCACGCACTTAAAGCGCGTGTTTGATTCCCTCCTCAGTCATCATTTTGTTTTCATTGGTAATCTCTCTTCTTGAGACAAAATAATCGTACTTAATTTATTTTACATCGGAATGTTTTTTAAAGCAAAGAAAACCACCGAAATTTTTTTAACACAAATGTTAACATAAATTCAACACAAAATTAGTTTTGCCGCAACATAACCACCACCTTAATGTTGACGGAACATTAAAGAGGTAATGTTGTTGCAATAGTATTTAATGTTACATTAAAATTACTGCTGTAGTAACATTTATACTGTTGTCACAACATTATATTTTTTTTATGGGCAGATCAAGTTGTGCAGGCTACGGGTGGTGAAGCGAATTTAAGGTTCATTCTTTATACCATATATATAATTCTGAAGCACTTCTTCAGTAATGCCTAGTAAACATACTCTGTGAAATTAAAAAGCACACCACATTTACTGATGCAACTTTATACTTTGATGTTTTGATAAATTACAGTGTATGCATATGCTGGAACAGTGNATCACATTTACTGACGATACTTTATACTTTGATGTTTTGATAAATTACTATGCATGCAAATGCTGGAACAATGATTTCGATATCTGAGATGCTAGTAACTGAAAATTCAGCTAGTGAGCTGCCTTTGAAAGGCTCATCTCATCAGCCGACAGCACTGAGAATTGAAAACCAAAGCAGTGGTGTTCAACAACGTCCAGCAGAAATGATATGTAGTTAAATCTATGAGATCTAGCCACTAAAATTATAAGTAGAAACTCAGTAATTCTAGTGGAGCAGTTTCCTTTTTCCTGCAAGCAAATTTCACCGGGTCCTCTACAGTACAGTGTAGATGTGTGCACGTTATGTGCAACTTTGAAACGAAATTACATTTACGTGAGTTCTTGCTGGCGGAAATGATATAAAATAACTTCTAAGGAAAAGAGTAAGAGTGGGGGGTCTCGAGTCATGATACGGAACTAACAAGTAGTGTTTCTGAAATTCTCGCAGCAAGCTCAGGAAAGGGAAAAAAAACACACACACACAGAGAAGAGAAGGTGGATGGCTGGAAGTAGCGACGAAAGAAGAATGAGTTGGCGGGGTGTGTTGGCGTAGGAGGGCGTGGAAAAAGGAGGCCGGACGGGGGATGGGATGGGGTGGAAAATGGCGAGCACTAAGAAGTGGAAGCACAAACCGGAAGTAATACCTCGTGGGCTCAGTGCGGCGCCGAGCGGCGCGAGGCGTCTCTCCACAGGAAATGGCGTCCTTTCTCCGGCGCTAGCTGGAGCGCTCGCGTCGAGCCGCCTTAATAACGCAGGGAGGGCTGGGCGAGGTCCTGAAGAATAACCGCGAGGGCTGGAAGGTGTGTGCATGCATGTGAGAGGAACATCCAGCGGCTGATCGTAACTAATGCATTATGGGCGCCCCCGCACCGAAAAAAACACATTATTAAAGCACGACAACAGTTAGCGCGCAACTAGTGCGTAAACATGTCGGCACGACACTGTCGTTCAGCGCACGGAGTGGGCGAAAAAATGAAAGACGAGTCCCGGGAAAAAATATCGAGCTCCATGACAATACAAACCCAGGAGGGAAAAATTCAATATACAACTTCAATAAAACGCCATTTTCTGTGTTACGCAAATAAGGATTGTTCCAAATATTTTAATAAGAGCGCAGAAGGCACGCAAGAACGCTAGACAGGTTAACTTAACTCTTCAAGTGGAAAATGCAAGAAAGATCGATTAAACAAACATTTTAATAAAATCTATGTATGGTCTATTACCAGTTACCTTCGCACTTTTTGAATGAAACCTTTTGAAAAATCATCTCATGTATGGCGTGTTTGGTTTGTCCTGAATATGTTATGTGTCGCAAGCGTTTTGTAATTCTGTTGACAGGAAAGTATCAGTTTTTATTAAAATGAACTTTTAGTTGTATATTATATATTCATTACAACATTTAATTTATTATTAATATGAATAAAACAGAAAGAAAATATGTGTGTTGCTAACGTATATAGGCTATTCACGGTAAAGTGAGCACTTTTGAAAGCCCTCTCATTTGGAATAATAGTCAATAAGTATATTTTATTTTAACCTTACACGTTAACTTCCGAGTGCGGTCGAATACACACACTGTGTTTATTACTTACATGGCAATATTTATTTAAAAAGGTGAATAAATTAAAAAAAATGGCTGAAAGAAAAAAGTAACCAAGGCCTGAAAAGTGCTCACTTTACCGTGAACAGCATATAGTAACAAATAGTTATCATGTAATATATTATTCAACTGGGTGCGCACAATTGCGGTGTATTGTCCCTTTTATGTGTTTTTCTAGACTTAGTTAAGCATTGTTTACATGAGGTGGAGGAATATCCCGAAAGTAGAACTTTAGGAGGCCTTCAGAAAAACCTTAAATAACCATGGATAGACAATGAGCAATTGTTTTCACTTGTATGATGTATTTATGGCAGTTACAACTAACGCAGTATATTTGCAGGTCTAAAAGCAACGTAGCTGTTATTTCGAGAGAATACGCCCGAGGTAAGAAAAACGATAAAAAATATTTTTAAAAAATAGTACTCTTTAGGACAGTATAATGTGACAGGCCCAAATAAATTAATTCATTTTGTTTTAAGTTTTAACTCACTGCATTCAAACGCGCCCCATAACCAAGAACAATTTGTTCTTATTTACAACAAGGAACTAATGGCCATTGTTACTATTAACAAGAATCATAACGTGGCCACTTGATTCCTGCATGCGAGCCATAACAAAGCCTAGTACCACATGAACTTACGGACATATACGAATACCTAGATACACGTGAATAGAGCATATGTTGTATGATGTTTCTGATACGAATAAATACAGAACACAGTTGGATAACTGGTCTAGTCGGCCAACAATTAGAAATAAAATTGAGTTTGCACAGGTATGAGCTAAAACCAAATGCATAACTGGTTCACGCATCAGCTGCGAGTTTTTTCCCAGATGAGCTAAGTACAGGAGATTTGCATTTACCCAACAGGAAACGCAGAAGCCCTACATATATAAGTCTGGGTTGGAGAAACCATAGCAAGGCTATTAAATATTCATATTTCATTTGGTCATCACTTTGAATCCGCTTAGTCAATTTGACTGGCTAACGAAATTATGTAAGACATTTAATAAGGGCGATTTTTTAAAAATGTTAAAAAAAAAAAAAGCATGTAAGATCTTACATATAAATATTAACAACGTACAAAAAAGTACATGAACGTGACTATCCTTGATTCTATCCTTCATGCGCAAATATTGTGCTCGCTTGCTTAAAGAAAGAAAACTCACTAAAAACGCCAGCCTAAAATAGCACTGAACTGTACCGTCTCGCACACAAATACAGTAGATGCCACAGTGACCATGGTACAATAAACTGCTGCTTCTATAAAGACCGTACGTATGGCTTAAATTCCTTTTTCCGATTTTCTCACGTTACGCTCTTAGTCAAAAAAATTTTTTTAAGAGACTTTACATTTACACGTCCGTCAAGAGGTCTCCAGAAATGCATTTAATTAAAACTAAAAAAAAATGTCAATAATACTGGTGTTTAGTAAATCAAATTATTGAAGTCAGCATGAACATCTCCATACCAACGATATCTACAATACCGATATTGTTTCAGCTTTAAGACGTTTACATTATCGATATTTTTACATATTTGAATGGCCATTTTAGAAATTTTATTTCGGGTTAGCAGAAGGGAAGACATAAACGGTACTGTATACACAATATTCGTTCGTATTCTATGCACGTGGAATACTTTTCTGTCAGTCGTAAGTCACAAAGCACATATTAAGAGTGGATATACGAAGGTTTCCTGTGGAAAAATACGACACACGTACAACACACCCAAGTTATGTACCTATTTCATCGTATCTGAAAATTCCTAAAAAGACATGCATGCGTTTAACGATGGCGGAAAGATTAAAAAGCTCTGTATATTTTAAAACATAAAGTCAAGAACAAAACTTTTACTAAATATATTAATCCAAAACTTGTTTTGGTCTTTTTTTATGTGACCACCTACCAAAAGCAATCTCAAATTTTTGTTTTTAGGAACTAACAGTTTACCACGCAGCATGGGAAGTGCAGCTTCTACTTTTCAGTTTTTCTATTTAACAGGAATAAATTTGTAAACATGCCACGTAGTAATTTGTTATTCACGCAACAGTTAAAAAGGAAGTCAATAAAGCAAACATTTCAATAAAATTAAAAAAAGTGTTATAAAACACAAATTTAAATACACACTATAGGCCTTTAACACCATCACGAACCCAAGAACAATTACTTCATACGAAAGTAAAAATTCCGATTCATTATTGTTTGTGTCTTAAAATTAGATGTATATAAAATGACACTTACCTGTTTCACTTCTTAATAAAATAAACTGCATTCAGATTTTTTAGGCAAAAATAATTCCAATAATATTTTATAATCTTTATATCATCCGTAACTCTCACATGCCATGCCTAGTGGAAGAAATTTTGGGTTTCTCTCAGCTGAAGGGAAAAAGGTAACAAAGACAGTATTGTCTCTATTATCAAAGGCCATTTGGTTTCCATGAGCTATGTGATTACTGGTATATAGACTTCAATTACACAAATGTAGGGTGCCATGATAATTTTTAAATTGGTGATCGAACGGTTTATTGCACAAAGGTGTAATCAATATTATTGCAATACATTTAGAACATTTTAAACTGTCATCTGCAAAAAAAGTTTTTTTTTTTTTTTANAAATGTAGGGTGCCATGATAATTTTTAAATTGGTGATCGAACGGTTTATTGCACAAAGGTGTAATCAATATTATTGCAATACATTTAGAACATTTTAAACTGTCATCTGCAAAAAAAGTTTTTTTTTTTTTACACTTTTGATTTTGCATGTTACAGGGAATCTAAGGAATTAAAGCTAGGTGCTGGCATTCCTACCTTCGTAAATACTATCAATTTGAAGGCTGAATCAAAAAATTATGAATGGTTTATAAATGGCGGCTGAACTGATGCCGTGCGTTGCGGGACCTTTAGAAGGTCTTGAAGTACAAGTCGCTAGTAAAGTAGTAAAAATCTGAAAATATAGAAAAAATTTTCAAATTTTGTCAACATTAAATATATATAATATTAAAGTAACTTAGATAAGCTGGAAAATGCCGTGTTCCTGTATCTTATCTATTCAGAAGTGCTGACATTCGACCTCAAGATTACGAGGGTTGATTCATGTTATTTAACTATTTAGTTTTTGTTAAAAATCACGCGTATGTCTCCAGCGAACCTGGCGACCATAGTTTGAAGTTGTATCATTATATGGTAGTACTATGGAAGGTTGTCGCACAGATAGCGGCGTTGGATGTGACCCGACTTAAACAGCGTTTGCAGGTCAAATAGCTGTTCCAGAAGTCGGAAATAACTACAGAAAGCCACACACCGTATACATTTTGCTAGCAAACGTTCTAAAATGTAATGTAATTTTTTATACACAGTATGGAAGTAATACCACATGAGACTGCAGATATTAGAATACTGAGCATACATACTAGCCCAATGACACAAGTAATGCGAACGTACATGTGATTGAAGACTGTTTTGTCTTTGTAAAAAATACCCTACCCCTAACTGCACATGTTTTAATCGACACGCTGATCGGCAAGCTCCCAGTACAGTTGGTAGAATACTCGGCATAGCTAAAGCTGGCAACCTCCCTACGCATTTGCTCTTTCCTGAACAACTTTAGGAACGCCACCATGGATTTATAAGGGGGGGGGGGGAATTACCATTCGATCATTTTCACTATACCCATACACTGCAACTCATGTGGTAAATTTACGAATAATTCCTTACAGTTAAAATAGCTGGCGGAAGCTGCGAGAAATATTGCACTTCCATATCGAATTGTCACGAGGTGGGTATAGCCTATTCGTGGTACCTTCACTATAAAAAATGGTTGTACTTTTACAAGAAAAATTCTTGAAAACCCAGTTGCCAAGAAAATCCTTCGTAAAAATACAAACAGTTGTCTTGTAAAATCTGCAAAACACATATTTGTAACAAATTATAGCATTGTATTACAATTTACATTATTAAAAAGAGCACATTTTTTTTCTAGAAAACAAATTTGATGAATTAATAATAGAGAGTAACTAAAAAAAAAAAATATTTCAAAATATAATTTACGAAAACAAAAGTTACACTAAGCCAGCATGGAGACTAGAACACTTACCCCTTGTGTTATTGAGCCCTCACCCTTAACCAGAAGACCAACTTTACTTACCAACTTAACACTTATTTTTATAGTAAATATAGCCGCTAGTGCTTACAAAATAATATGACGTTATTTGATTAAGAAACATATTTTTTTTTTTCATTTTAAGAGTTCTGTTGTTGAGTTGAGAGATTTGGACGGCTCTTAACAACGAGGTCTTGAGAGCTGATTTAAGTTCTGTGTAGCTAGAAAACTGTTAATGAGGAATACGGTCACATTTTATTGAAATATTCGTTATATTACGAATATTAGAGTTGTTTTAAGTATTTTACGTTATTCAAACTTGCAATACATTTATTTTTACACGCAACTGCACTTTAAAGAATCCATAGTTTTCGCACAAACAGCTATATACGGTTTCACGCTGTTGAGTGTCCGCCATTTTCCTGAAGCTCGTGGATACGGGTCAGTATAGTTCAAACATTTCTTGAGGTCTATTAGTAACCAGACCCTTGTAGTTCTACAAACGAGTAGTTTTACAAGAGATATATTTGTACTGTTACAAGCATTTGTAAAATTACAAACAATTTCTCAGTGAAAATAACAAAAAAAAAAAAAAATGTTCCAGTGATCACATATCTTGAAACGTACCTTTGAAAAATCGCCCTATCTATGACGTGTTTGTTTGCTTCCTAATGTGTTTTGTATCACAAGCGTTTTATACTTACGTTAACATGAATGTATCTTACTTTGGTTAAATTGAACTTTTACTTATATTTTATACAGGCCTATTAATTACCATATTTCATTTGTAACTACTATGAATAAAAACAAAGAGAACGTAGTTGTTATGGTAACACCGAGTAAGAAATAGTTCTCATACAAAATATTACTAAACTGAGTGCGCAAGAATGCAATGCGTTGTCCCTGTGATGTAATTTCCTCGACTTGGTTAAACTTTGCTTGCATGAGACAGAGAAATAGCCTGAACGTAGAACTTTCTCTCAGTGCTTCAGAAAAGTTGGACGTAACCGTGATTATACACTATAGCTAGTGCCGCCTTTTTTTTTTTCGAGAAAAAAACTACGACTTCTTGTAATGCAAAACACGTTAGTTCAGAACCTATTTCGTAGTTGCATGATTTCAAGTCTCACGCGTCTTGGGAGTCTGCAAGCTAATCATTGACGTTCTGTGTCGGAATAACTCAATTATGATTGGCCCAATCTAGTATAGAATTTATTCCCCTACAGACATGCGGTCAATAGCCAAAGGATATTTGCAAGTATGCACGTGCGAAGTTGTTGAAGTACAGTCTGCACATATATCGTTTCGCGAAAAAACAGGTGGCCCTAATGCGGCATTTCAGCGTGGGCGCGAAGAAACTAGTGACTAGCAACAAGCAGGACGACCTGTGACTGTGTGGACCAACGTGTCACGTGCAGTAACTGAGCACCACATGGGAACCGAGAGACGATGCAATCTGACTGAGTTACAGGCAAAAAACGTCATTGAGAAAGGAACAATCCGCAAGATTTCGCGCAACTACCTTCATCGGCGTAAAGTTGCATCGAAGTGTGTTACACATGCGCTCGTTGGAGTTCAAAAGAGGTTAAGATATGCAACATGATGCAACCCCCTAGCACTCTCTGTTGAGAATCTTCGCTATGATGANGAGTTCAAAAGAGGTTAAGATATGCAACATGATGCAACCCCCTAGCACTCTCTGTTGAGAATCTTCGCTATGATGAATTTTGGGCAAGATCAAGGGTGGCGACATGCAATATCATCACGAAGGCTTACAGTTTCGTCAAAACCCTTCCCCGTGAAGTTGATGCTCACTGTCGCGTATGACGGGGGTGTGTTTGTGTGTCACTTCGTTCCACATAGCACAACAGTGACAGCAGCCTACTACAACATCTTCCTGCATATATAGGTATGCTGTGCCATTGAGAGCGAAAAGTCCTGATATTCTGTATAGTGCAATTATTCACCACGACAAGTGTATAAGTGCCTTCTGGAGCGCTGGGGGATGGAAAGTACTGGGACACCCATCAAACTCTNTGCAAAACACGTTAGTTCAGAACCTATTTCGTAGTTGCATGATTTCAAGTCTCACGCGTCTTGGGAGTCTGCAAGCCAATCATTGACGTTCTGTGTCGGAATAACTCAATTATGATTGGCCCAATCTAGTATAGAATTTATTCCCCTACAGACATGCGGTCAATAGCCAAAGGATATTTGCAAGTATGCGCGTGCGAAGTTGTTGAAGTACAGTCTGCACATATATCGTTTCGCGAAAAAAACAGGTGGCCCTAATGCGGCATTTCAGCGTGGGCGCGAAGAAACTAGTGACTAGCAACAAGCAGGACGACCTGTGACTGTGTGGACCAACGTGTCACGTGCAGTAACTGAACACCCCATGGGAACCGAGAGACGATGCATTCTGACCGAGTTACAGGCAAAAAAACGTCATTGAGAAAGGAACAATCCGCAAGATTTCGCGCAACTACCTTCATCGGCGTANAAAAACGTCATTGAGAAAGGAACAATCCGCAAGATTTCGCGCAACTACCTTCATCGGCGTAAAGTTGCATCGAAGTGTGTTACACATGCGCTCGTTGAAGTTCAAAAGAGGTTAAGATATGCAACATGATGCAACCACCTAGCACTCTCTGTTGAGAATCTTCGCTATGATGAATTTTGGGCAAGATCAAGGGTGGCGACATGCAATATCATCACGAAGGCTTACAGTTTCGTCAAAACCCTTCCACGTGAAGTTGATGCTCACTGTCGCGTATGACGGGAGTGTGTTTGTGTGTCACTTCGTTCCACATAGCACAACAGTGACAGCAGCCTACTACAACATCTTCCTGCATATATAGGTATGCTGTGCCATTGAGAGCGAAAAGTCCTGATATTCTGTACAGTGCAATCATTCACCACGACAAGTGTATAAGTGCCTTCTGGAGCGCTGGGGGATGGAAAGTACTGGGACACCCATCAAACTCTCCGGATCTCACTCCATGTGCTTTCGATCTCGTACCCAATGTAAAGGAACCCTTTTGAGTTGTAGACGGTTCGGCAAACGACAGGTCATTGTGAATGTCATGCGACAACATTAGACCCGATTCACATATGATTTGGCAGATGGTCTTCAGCTCCCCCACATTGTTGCCAGCTAGTTGTGGGTGGTAAGAGTGAATGGCATGATACCATGGGAGTCTTTAGGGTGGGTTTGTGTGTGTTGGTAACTGTGTGTGTAATGCAATGCTAGAACTATCGTAACAAACACGAGTAACACTGTAGAGTATGTTGTACACATACTCTACAGTGTCCACACACCATAAACTTTCATTTGTGTATTTAATTGTCATGTTTCAAAATTCTGATCCGCACCTTTATTCTCACATTCCATGCCTTTTCATTTGTGTATTTCGTTTGCGCATGAAAACATTTTGATCCACTCNTCTTTAGGGTGGGTTTGTGTGTGTTGGTAACTGTGTGTGTAATGCAATGCTAGAACTATCGTAACAAACACGAGTAGTACGCTGTCGTTTATTGATGTTTACGGATGTTCCCTGTTGTACACATACTCTACAGTGTCCACACACCATAAACTTTCATTTGTGTATTTAATTTTCATGTTTCAAAATTCTGATTCGCACCTTTATTCTCACATTCCATGCCTTTTCATTTGTGTATTTCGTTTGCGCATGAAAACATTTTGATCCACTCNTCGCACCTTTATTCTCACATTCCATGCCTTTTCATTTGTGTATTTCGTTTGCGCATGAAAACATTTTGATCCACTCCTGTATTCTCACAAAATATATTTCCCATGAAATATACCCCGACCTACGTAGATAAAATATGTATGACTGAAATTGTTCTATACGCCATCTATGTGACGAGTAATTAAAACATAGGCCTATGAACGAAGTCAATACACAGACACACACACACACATACAAACTTTGCAAATTATTTCTGTTACGCGAGGACTCACGCACTGAGCTAGGCGCCGTGTTACACTGAGAAAATTAATGGTCCCATTATACCAAATATATATGATTACGTGAAGTTTGTTTTAGCTAAACGATCGTTTGTTGGTACAACCAAGTCTCAGTTTCTCCAAATGAATAAAATGTGTTCACACATTAGAATAATTTGTTTATAACAATTTTGTTTGCGCCAAACAAATATTCCGTGGTTTCAGTCTGTTAAACATTTAGTATAAACTAACGTATCGTTACAATTTGTCAACAATCAATTTGTTTAGTTATGTGAAATATGTTCTGAACAAAGAATTTATATGCAGCGACTAGAAATTTTGTTGGCGACACTAATATATTTGGTTGATTTCCGCCTTCTTGTCGGCTCCGCGTGTTCAAAGCAATCGACAAGTTTTACGTTAGATGCCCCTGCATGAGGTTGTCTTGGGAATGGCTGATGAGATAACGAAAGAAAATTTGGAAGATCGGGATTTCTCTGACCATATAGAAGTGTTTGCAGGTAATTTACCCAATTTTTACTCAATTGAGGGGTTTATAATTAAGTGTTGTGTTGTTTAGGTTTACATGTTAGTCACACGCAGATTTATAACCTCAGTTTGTATATAAACTGAGTGTCGAATTCTTTATAATAATTGCAAATCATTCAGCTTAATAATTAGCTAATATTAGTATTGGCATATCGATACATGTTTTGCAAATGCAACATTTCTATCGTCACGTATTCAAACATTTATGGACATCTAAATTTTATAAGAACGAAAATGAACATAACTATGGTAGTGTTAACTATACTGTAATATTTTACGCTAGGAATCTAGCAGTTTCGTAGCGGTATCTGTATAAAACATATACAATACAGTGTCCGTGGGTAATTCCACACAGGCCAGTCCATTATGTGTGCACATAACCTCGAAAAACTGCAACAGAATACCATTAAAATATTTGGTAGGGCCAACAAAACATATGGTACGGGCAACAAACTATTTGGCAGGGGCAGCAAATAATTTGGCAGAGGCAACAAATAGGCTAATTGGGCTTCAACAACAAAATATTGTATTGGACCTATACAAACAAATGACTTACTTGTGGCAAACAAATTATGTTTGAAACAACAAAATCTTTTTNATATTGTATTGGACCTATACAAACAAATGACTTACTTGTGGCAAACAAATTATGTTTGAAACAACAAAATCTTTTTCTCAGTATACCTACTTATTTAAGCATGGTCCCAGCGCTGTGAGGGGTGNTGTTTGAAACAACAAAATCTTTTTCTCAGTATACCTACTTATTTAAGCATGGTCCCAGCGCTGTGAGGGGTGACCCACCTCGACTATCCCCTCCCTCTCTCCAGGCAGACGTGCTTAACTCTCCGTCGGCCGGTGGCCGAGGGAATGGTTGACAGAAGACCTGGCTGGCAACACAGCACTTTCTCATCATCCCTGCCGGAGGAGTCAACGACTTGGGAGGATGAGCAAGAATTTTCTGGTAATTATTGTCCTCGGCGCAACCCTNATCCCTGCCGGAGGAGTCAACGACTTGGGAGGATGAGCAAGAATTTTCTGGTAATTATTGTCCTCGGCGCAACCCTATATGTAGAGAATATTCTGGACCCAGACCGACAACACTATAAATACCCCTGCAGCCGGAGTTAATCTTTGTAGTAGCCATCTGGATGAAGTCCGGGAGTCGGGCGAAGTCTGGTGCAGTGAGAGACATCAGCGGAGCGGACGGACGACGGCGGAAGGTGCGAGACGGCGGCAGACGAGTGTTTGTGCAGTGTGAACGGACGAGAGCGCGTAGTATCCGAGGAGATATATATAGACATATAATTTGTAAAATAATTCAATAGGTTTTTATACACTGTTTATTGGGGCTGATTTTAGTTATTTGATAGTATTAATTTATTTGNGTAAAATAATTCAATAGGTTTTTATACACTGTTTATTGGGGCTGATTTTAGTTATTTGATAGTATTAATTTATTTGCGGTGTTTGTGATTTGTATTCATTAAATTTATTGATTGTAAGTATCAAAAGATACCGATTTGTTGAGAATTTATCAAATTGAGAGTATGTATTTCATTTGCAGCGGTTGAAAATAAATAATAAAGTTATTATTAACTCTTATTTAATCAAGTTCTCCATCCCTCAAAGAACCTGGCTAAGCCCACTGACTTAGAAATTGTAACATTTCTGATGCCTTTCAACTAAGCTTTTGCAATTCAACCCCGGCCATGGGAAATCCGTAATTTTATCTGCATTTTTGCCAGACTCACAAGACCATTCCAATTATCAGTCTAATTCTATACGATCTGGCGCACATTTCAAACTGACTAAAAGGATACGGTTTACAACCAAGGGGAGACAATATTTGATTCTAGCCTTACGTCAGATCATGTCTCAGGGATTGACGAAATATTGATGAAACTTAAATTCTAATAGTAGTGAAGAGAAAGAGGCCTCACAAAGTCAGGAACTAACCCAATAACTTCCTATAATGAATATGAAAAAATCCTTTGAGAAAAATCGTACTCTGTGCAGATGGCCGAGATACCATCTCTCGATCGTCAAGACGTGAACCAGTAATGTCAAACACGAGTCAAAAATTCTTAGAATACTATCCAATTTGACGACGGCAAACCTATTCTTCTGGAAAAGTGCGAAACACATTTGGAGAACGCCCTCAAAAAATGTATTCTTCATTTTACGGAAAAGTGCTGTCAAATATTTGTCCAGAAGTGTCCATGAATTCTCGGTAAAATTACGAACACATTGATTTTGAAAAACTGGCTTTCTGTAAATTTCACAAAACTTTCCAGGAATTCAATGAACAACTCCATTAATTTCTTGTTTGTTTTTTGTACTTACAGTTTAAAAAAAAGAGATAGTGAGAAAAATCTTTAGTTTTCGTTAGGTGGGTATTACTATGTGTATAAAAAAGGTACTCTAAACAGATAAAATATTTTAAACTTGAACGAAATTTGAACCCGGGTANATGTGTATAAAAAAGGTACTCTAAACAGATAAAATATTTTAAACTTGAACGAAATTTGAACCCGGGTAAAAAAGTTTGAAGCCCATGACTAACCAATTAACTACAATATCTCATAGAGATTTTTTGTGGTATAAATTTGGTATTTCTACGACAGTCATATAAACAAATTTTTCAGTTTCTATTGAAGTTAGTGTNTTTTTTTGTGGTATAAATTTGGTATTTCTACGACAGTCATATAAACAAATTTTTCAGTTTCTATTGAAGTTAGTGTATTTTGAGTGTTACGAAATGTTACAGACGCACGATGCTGCTTCTTCTTAATGTTTGAAAGAATAGGTCTTAGTTTTGTGAATAACCTAAATACTGGAGAAACGATAATTCTCTGGTTACATTGGCGGAGAAAGGTTCGTTGTACTCGGCTTTGTTCGTTCCTGAAACCCGAAGCTATAGGAAATACGGAGNGTTACATTGGCGGAGAAAGGTTCGTTGTACTCGGCTTTGTTCGTTCCTGAAACCCGAAGCTATAGGAAATACGGAGCATTTCCGTATTTTGCATTTACGGGGTCGGCGCCGGTGTTTTAATAACGGATTGCGTTTCCGTAAATTTACTGCACATACACATAAAAAAACCAGTAAATATACGTAAATCGTTAACAGCGAAGCGCAGTGCATGGCAGGGCCTCACGCCACGCAATCGCCAAGAGAAACACCTGAAGTGAGAAACCTCCAGGTTATGTGGTTGTTTCCTAACTGCTCGCATCCGACTTAGCCATGTCACGTGTGTGGATCCAGGAGTCCCGTCATTAGGCTCGGCCAAGTGTCGCCTCAGCGATCACGGCCGTCGTCGACGAAGACTCCTCGTCGGGAAGGACGCAACGCGATCTCAGGAAAGGGCCACGGTAGTGAAGTGGTTAGACTACTCGCCTCCCACATAGGCGAACCGGGTTCGATTCCCGGCGGGGCTGCCTCAGGATTTTCGCATGTGGGCATCGTGCCGGTTGATGCCGCTGGTCGGAGGGTTTTCTCGGGGATCTCCCGTTTCCCGCGCCCTTTCATTCCGGCGCTGCTCCATACTCGCCTCGCTCCACCCTCACCTGTTCTAAAGACTTCGATGCTCACTCACTCGCAATCTCAGGAGGCGCGTGGCGCATGGTAGAGCGGCGGAGGAGACGAACTCGAAGCGCGCGGCCGCATACCTCGATGAGAGGAAAAGCAAAAGAAGGCAGGGAGAAGGAAACTCTCCCCCCACCCCGTCCCACACACAGCAGCGGGAAGCCTACCACCACCGGCAAGAGACAGAAATACCCCCGCGGATTGGTGCCCGCTGGAGCAGACAGCGCAGGGCCGTTCACCCCGCGAGAGTGTTGGCACGAGGGACTGTAATTCAGCGGGGGTCGGTGGATGGCTTAGCGAAGGGGGGAAGGGGGTGGTTTGGGTGGCTAGGAGAGAGAGGTCCTCGCAGCCTCGCCCCCGGGTCGCTAAGAGATGGAGACGCCTCCTGCCAAGCATCTGAAAAACGCGAAGGGGGGAAAACGAGCCAGGCCAGACTTTTTTTTTTTCCCCCTTTTACAAAATGGTCATTTGCAGACGTTAAGCGTCAGTTTTTCTTTCCTCCCGGCCTACAGAAAAATTCCGCGGGCGCCCGGAATGGAGCAATAGGTCTTTCCGAAAAAAGATGGGGGGAGCGGGTGTTTTTTTTTTGCTCCGAAAACGAGCTGAGGAGCGATTATCATGACCGTTTTCTAAGCAAGTTCCTGAAATGACCGTCGCGAGCGCAGTCAGCTATTTATTAAAAGAAAGCACTGGAATCAAAGGACGCACTTAAAAACTTGGCACTCCTGAAAAGACAACCAAAAGAAGCGACTGGAAGACACGCCAAGTTGAGGGGCTGTTAGGTGCGGAGGGAAAACTTATCACGTTGTACGCTGATATTAATTGAATCAGGGTTACATTTTGAGACAGCAATTTCCTACCATCATGTGGCGAGGGCGAAACAAATTAGATAAATTTTATTGATTTCACAATATGGACGCATCATTATGACGTGTAAAGAATAATTTGTACTACATACAAATTATTTTTACCGCTATTGCTAAGTAGCGCTGCGATAGGCAAGTAGGTTTTGTCTACATAAAAATCGGATTCAACTTAGGCCGCTTGCCTTTCATTTCTTGATATCTAAAACGTATGAAGGAAATATTCATGTACTATTACGACGTGATATAATTACAAAATACTTGAAAATACACCAGTTGCGTAACATTAATATAATAATTTATAACTGCAGAATATTCCTCGTTTCAGGTCTTAATACTAACAATTAAACTGCATACTTATCAGCATTTAATTAGAACCGAGCCAGTGGAGAGCTGACTGTAATCACTGATTCAAATTTAGAAAACCGTTATTAATTTTGTGTTATTCACGCGGAACACACCAGCTCCGTACTTCTTATAGTGATCTACACAAGTTTACTTTTGTTTAAATCTTGCTTCCAGAGAGATGAATTGACGTCACAACAACCACCGTTTGTCATTCTCTCTGCCATTCCAAGTTGCAGGGAATACTGTCCGAATGCACGTGTTGTGCCGTTAGGAAGTCAAGACGACGTGCGACAGCGTACGGTTGAAAGTCCCTCGGTGTGGCCATGTTCGTGAAGTAATTGAGGTCTTAATCTAGTGAAATACATTTCATTTCCTAACTTATTTACCATGCTACTGTACTTGCAGTAGTAGTGCAGTCAATCACTAATTTCTACAATAAACAATTATTCAACTGCCTATTGAAAAAAAAAACATGGGTGCGTGTACTTATGTACGCGCGTTAGAAGTTATACTTCTTTGGCGTTATTACGTATGAAAATAATTTATGTAAGTAGGAAAACGATAAAATGACCGAAGAAAGACATTAAATACAATTAATAAAGGTTTGATGAAAGAACATAATTAATTACTTACAAAAATTAACCTCAACTTCTTGAAAACACTTTCAAAATTTTCTAATACAATTTTTGTCACTAACAATTTTTTCACGACACTATGTAAGTAAAATTAATTTGTAAGATATATACACACACACATACACACACATATATATATATATATATATATATATATATATATATATATATATACACACAATTAATTACTAATATAAATGAAATGTTTTTCAATTTACTTATTAAATGAACTAATTTTCTGTCGGTTTTAAATACAACCACGTGCTATGTTGTGTACCTTGCGTTTGTATATAGCTAGACGATACGCGCATGCGCGTTGGGTCATACACCTACCACGTTCACTGTCGAATTTCGTTACACTGTGCGCGCGCAACTTCCATTGCACACTAAACTTTTACCCTCAACGCGCCAAAAGGAGTATAACTTCAATAATCAGTTGGAAATAAATTAGTTGCATCAATAAAAATAGTACAGTCCAATTAGCTGTACAAACAAGAGAGCACCAATTGTATAATTTTATCATGGAATTTTCTCACCTCGTCAAGGTGGATCAAAAATACTGCAGATCTCACCGGGGGACACTCCCACCACTTCGCGCAGTCACTTTGGGTACACAGAGCGCTGCCAATAACCACTGCAACTCGTCGAATAACCGGGACCACTCTGAGCACCACCATTCACAACACACTCCAATACTGTCCTCGGCGGGGTAAGACTATGTATATTTACCTCCATTTATCTGTTCCAGACTACTCCACTCTCATCCACACAAAGCGAAGACCTGATTTGAAGTCGATACGTTTCTCAATAGGTGAGAAATTCAGCGAAATTCCAGAAGGTTCAACATTGCCACAAGAAGCGAGCTGTCGCTCGAGGAGTTGCGTCATAACCACGCGACACGCCCGTGTCCCACACTACGTCTTAATTTGCTGGACTTTTTTTTCGTTATCGGCCTTCGTGTTTTGAATATGACTGAAGTTTCTTTCAGTAATCTATTCATTGAGATATATTATTTTTAATTCCTAAAGATTTTTATCAACGCAGACATTATAATTTTATTCCCCAGTAATTTCCTACCCATAAATGGAAGTTTTGAACCTATAAAGAGTACGGAAATATTACCGTACATTAGGCTTCGAATGCAGAATTGCTACTAAACACAGAGTTGGCAACTTCATACTTAGCTAAGCATTTAAGTCTCTCTCTCGAACAAATGTAGGAAAGCTACCATGAGCGTATGCGGGCGGGATAGATGGTGAACTTTACCATTCGAGTGCTAAAAAAATATGGAAAGAGAACGTTAATTCTTAAATGTACACAATATCATAAAGTAAATTATTATATACTATTTCGGAAACTTATTTCTCACAAACCATTTCTTATGATACGATACCTAAAAAAAAAATGGGCCGCAGTAGTGTAGTGGTCAGACTACTCGCCTCCAACCTATGCTAACCGGGTTCGATTCCCGATAGGGTCACTCCCAGATTTTCGCATGTGGGAATCGTGCCGGACGATGCCACTGGTCGGCGAATTTTCTCCGGGATCTCCCATATGCCCCGCCCTTGCATTCCGACGCTGCTCCATAATCACCTCGCTTCATCCTCATAGGCTGTAAAGAAAGGCCTCGATGTCAAGAGTCGCCCAATTCTCTCCACTGTCTCCACTTGAAATAAAAACAAAGTATAAAGTTATTTTTTTAAGTTTTTATTTTAACATTACAGTATATCGTTAGCAAATTCCATCAATCATTATGTATTGTTACAGTCGTTTTGAAATTTATAAAGTAGTTCCAAGTTCTCCCAAGTGCCTCTATATAAAATTCTGTGTTTATTCACATTTGTGGATGCAGCTACACATATTTACATCACGCGTTCTTGAGTGGTGTGAATACACCAATCTGGTGCGTTCCGAACAAATGCCCTACCATGAATAAAGCACACTCCAGCTACAATTTCAACCACTTCGGTCCACGAACAGCAAGAGGCCAAGCAAGCCCGGCACGGAAGGAAACTCGGGTCGTATTAGCGGACGGCAGGGCGTCTCCCGTGAACTATAAGTACTTTTACAAACCTTATTTTAGCGATGAAGATTCAGATACCATGACAATGATGCACAATATTAATGCGCTTTGGGTATGTTTTACACTTAGCAGATTGGGCAGTGAATGTTTGTTCTAAATTCTCACTTTGAAATTCTAACACTGAGGGAAATAAATTTCGTATGCCTTCATTTCTGTTTTAGTCTTGCTGTATGAAAATGCAGGTAATTATTTTTTTTCGTTCATACCGTATTTTTGGCATCATGTGGATATTACTACAAATGGAGTGAACTGAAATAAACTGTATTAATAAGAATCTTAGATACTGGATTACTTTTACGGCCCCTTTCCTATACTGCATTTAATTTGTTAGTACTACACAATACAGAAAGCCTACGGGTTTAAACTAGACCATATTGACATAATATTTAACATTGAGAGATCGAAATAAAAAAACGGCCCTGTTTTAATGAAAACATGATAAAACGTGCATCATTGTTGTTATCTCAAATTTGTGTCATCACAGCCATGTTCCGTAACAACAAATAATCTTCATAGCAAACGAAAACAAGAACAGTTTCATCCTACACGATTATTTACTCTCTTATGGAAGTAGAAATTTTCAAAGTTGGGATAAAATAGAGTAAACCGTTTTAACCCCACACTTTCTTGAGATTTGTTTATTTGGACTCCTTTGATGTCTTCTGTTTCATATAAAATTAGTTTTCTTAATCTCAAGTAAACACAATCAAATTCTTCACTGCTTTTACGCGAAGAGGGATAAATATCTCTTCATATAGCAAAATAACATAGCTTGGACGAAAACGTCCACGTAACTAAAGTGAAAATATCCGTCGGTTGGCAACACAAACGCCTGCAAAGCGTAGGACAGAGAAGAGTTTTATTGAAAGGCGCCAAAAGAAACACTGTGCTTAGCAAAGCCAATTGACTTTTTTTTTCAGCTGAAGGCTTGTAAGAAACGGCGACATGTTCAGAAGAACGCGACGGCAGAACCGAAATTGACTTATTTGTTCCCCCTGATTTACAGAGGAGATGACATTTGGCCGTTGGCTTTCGCGTGACGCTACATGCGTGCACATGTCGCCATGAGTCACACGAGTCCCAGGCTCCCCCAACCAAAACCGTCAAAGGGGTGGAACAGGGGCCACTGGTGAGTCATCCCGTTCTCATTAAATTTTTATTCTGTACAAGACACTGACCTAACATTAAATATTCACAATAAATGTCAAATATAAACCATATCCGAGTGAATCCCCTTTAGCACTGTTTAGTTACGGTAGTCTAATTTTCAAGGCACAAGAAATGTCAACTGCACTCTAATAAATCAAGGTAGTGTCATTGTTTCTATAAACACTTTGACCTAATTCACTCAGAACTATAAGTCCAGTTTATTGACGTTCTTTAGTTTAAACGGTGGTTAGATTCACCTGTGTGCTGATTTTTTGGTAGATGCGTGACCTAAGTTACAAAAAGGATGGTTGTATAGGCAATGTTTCTAGCAGAAAAATAAAATTATCAAGTTGTATGGAAACATTGTTACATGACTGTAGGCGCGAAAACGTTATCAAGGGACGCTGAAATTCGCCCCAAATTTATGCCAGAATAATAAAATCTTTTGAGCTGTATCATTCGAATAAGCACTGAAGAAATATTAAAACACAAAAATTGGGCAAGGGCGCAGTTTATAATATACATAAATATTTCGCAAATCAGAATAGATCCAAAAATAAAAAAAAATAAAAAAATTGTGTTTACACATTCAGACGACTTTCAGTTGGAGGGAGGGAAAAAATATGTAAGAGGGTCTTGGGTTATAAAATGGTAAGGGAGAAAATTCTGCGCCTTTTCTTCCGAATGAAAGAATGTTTTATTCTCGTCGTTTATTCAGCAAACGATGAGGAACGGTGGGTCAGAGAGAGAGAAGGGGGGGGGGAGAGGGAGAGACCAGCACAGAAGGGTGGTTGGGAAGGGTTGGAGAAAGAAACCCTTGGTTGGTGGTGGTAGGGGATGAGGCGGAGAGACCAACGGAAATACTTGTAAGGCAGAGAGCAAGGGCAGAAAAATCTGGATTTACTTGCGACTCATTCAGCATTCAATGAACGTTCAGGTTAAAAGGGTCTGGCTGAGGAGGCAAACATATATCTTGGGACGAGGGAAAATGGAAGCGGAGGACATGCGAAGGAAAGTTGGGTCGGACTGGTGGTAGATGAGGGGTTGGGGGGACGGTCGACCCTCGAGCACATCCTATGTGAATACCAAACAGTTTTTGCTCGTCGAGGTAATTACCGGAAGCAAAAACGTCTGCGGAAACGTTCGTTTTCGAAAACTACGAGCGCGAGCTATGTACATGCCGCTTTTTTTTTTTTTTTTTTTTCATCTCCACGCCCACGCAGTGCTGGCAACTGTGGGAAATCGATTCGTGGCGGTGGTGTTGCCATGTGGTTCCCTACTTTCACGGCAACCTTATCAAACTCTATGGCCGGCGCCGTTACAAAGCGCCGAAAGTAAACAAAAAAAAAAAAAACGATCTGAATTCCGGGATACACAGAAGAAATAATTACCACCACTCGCGATTAGTGACAGACGTCGCTGCTGTGCGTGGTAGTCAGTACAGACTTGGAGGGAGAAGTACACTCGATGAAACCACAGCATGCGTACTCGTGAATGTATCCTTGCGTATGAAAATTAAAGATAGAACATCCATTTACCATCAGACAGTTCGGAGTCAATTTGATTTCTGACTTCAGCTGTTAGTCGAGTGATTAAGGCACGTTCATTGACTATTAAATGTTTATTACGCAAAGGAAAACGCTTTTATTTTCATAAAATTTCTGAAGTCTAATACTAACAAGATCAGTGCAATATTTCTNTCCCTACTTTCACGGCAACCTTATCAAACTCTATGGCCGGCGCCGTTACAAAGCGCCGAAAGTAAACAAAAAAAAAAACGATCTGAATTCCGGGATACACAGAAGAAATAATTACCACCACTCGCGATTAGTGACAGACGTCGCTGCTGTGCGTGGTAGTCAGTACAGACTTGGAGGGAGAAGTACACTCGATGAAACCACAACATGCGTACTCGTGAATGTATCCTTGCGTATGAAAATTAAAGATAGAACATCCATTTACCATCAGACAGTTCGGAGTCAATTTGATTTCTGACTTCAGCTGTTAGTCGAGTGATTAAGGCACGTTCATTGACTATTAAATGTTTATTACGCAAAGGAAAACGCTTTTATTTTCATAAAATTTCTGAAGTCTAATACGAACAAGATCAGTGCAATATTTCTTAAGTATAAAAAATAACGGCCCAGAATGTTTTGACATTTCTTTTGTTACGTTGAATAGAGACTTCGCGGCTATGCAGGCTTTTGTTGGTCGGCTACTCGAACTGCAAGAAATAACAAATGCAGAAACTGACCAAACACTTAACATTAATAAAAATGAATGCAATGAGCAGCACAAAATACATAGGAATCTGAATTATCTCGGTTATAATCCTGATTTCTATAAAGACCCACACTAAATGAAATTTACAAACTTTTAAAAAGCAAATCTTTAAAATTTTATTTCAAAAATGTTAATGTTAATTTATAAATGTATTTTCTTCAATGTGTCACGCATTTCCTGTTTCTGAGATACCAATCTATAATAATAATAAATAAAATTAAGAAAAAATGATTTTGCTTATTACTGCTATGACGAATAATTTTGTTCTTGCGAATTTTGTTCTTAATGTCATCTTTTCCAAAAGAAAAACAAATGTGCTACTCAATACGAAGTTACCTTTCAACGTTCCACGATTCCACTCGTAACTCACAGTCACAAATGTTTGGTTCATGTTTCAGGAGCTGTTATTGCATTGCACTGCATCTCTGGATCACTCTAAGTACTACAAGGGACGTGCATTTTGAAACGTTACAATTGTCCCTTGTTACAATTGACCACAGTATCCCCTACCTATTTCCCGTTGAAAAATCACGGCATCTGAATCATCCCAATTTTACAAACTTAACAAATCTGAAAATATTTCCACGAGGATATGGCTAACAAGTTGCAACTAACAACAAAGATTATAGTAAAAATATGTGTACCTGTATATCACATATTCCCATATAGTTACAAGCTTTTGCAGATACACAACATAAAAGCTTGTGAGTCTACAATATTTATTCTCATATGTACAAGAATAACACCTGTATGGGCAATGACAAAATGTTTGTGTTGTTACAGAAATTCATCATACTGGTTATATGATCCATCATGTCAGTCATCATCACTTAAGAGAATTTCACTCACTCCGAGGCTTGTTGGCTGTGCCTGATCTGAAAAGTGTCGCTTTATTTTAAGATATACGTTCTCGAAGAAAACATTACGATGTTCTTAACATAAAAGAAATACATCGTAAATGGAAGCCGGAATAAAATGTTTTTTTTTTCACATAAAATGCTAAATTAACGATTTACAATTTTATAATTTTCCAATGAGCATATAGTTTAATCATATCTAAATTTGTAAAAAAATTTCTGGTAGTAAATTGTAGAAAAGTACTGAAAATTATATTCCAACCTTTTTCTTCTAAAAATACGAAACAAATTGCTGCGTATAGCTATTAAGACCAAGTAGCAGTAAAACTAATTCAAAATACTGTTTATAAGTTGTGAAAGTAATAGACAAATACATACATTTAATTATATTTTTTTATATTTAAAACACTTATGTACTCTTACTATATTTAATATCTCTACACAAAGTGATACCAAACGACATATTTCCAGACTGTAAAAACACAGTATTTTATACACGACAGCAGAACATACACCTGCGTTTTATTATAGTAATTTTATTAATTTACCTGACTATAGGCTGTGCACGGTAAAGAGAGCACTTTGAGGCACTAGTTACTTTTTCTTTCAAATTTTTTTTTATCCTTTAACCACCTTTTTAAATACATATTGCAATGCAAGTAATAGACACACTGTGTATATTCCACCGTACTAGGAAGTTAACGTCTAAGGCTAAAATAAAATATATTTATTGACTATTATTCCAAATGAGAGGGCTTTGAAAAGTGCTCAATGTACCGCGAATAACCTATAATCAGCTGGTAATTGTGATTATATTAATAAACGTGCACTATTATACACAACTGATATTTTAAACAGCCTGTAACCTATGTTGTAATGACTCAATAAACGTTCTCGCCACTTTTTGCGAGAGCAAATGTCTGTCACGCTGTCAGTAACTGACTGTGTGTGGACGAGAGTCGTCTTGTTGAATGACTATGCAAGGATGCTGTCTCACGAGGGGTGACGCGTGAGGACGCGGGACGTGTCTGACGCACCTCCGTGACGTCACGGACCTCCGAATCACTTCCAGAGGCGACCCGAGGTCACACTCTCACGGACCCCACACCACGATGCCACGATTCGAATTTGATTGGCAAGGGCTTGTTAACGTCCCCCGGTGTAATGCCTTAAGGCTTATCAGGGTACAGCTTACAAACTAACTTACGACCTAACTTTAACACCCGTGCCTTACCTGGGATTCAATCCCAGGGCCTCCCGCACCCCCAGACCGACTGCGCCACGGGAGGTTGGCATGATGCCAGGAATAATGCCGTTGTCTCTTGACGACAATGATGGCTTGTGTCCTTTGCCCTCACACGTGACGCCCATGGCGATGATGAAGAACCGAAATCCCGCACTGAACATGAGGCGATGCCACTCGTCATCGCTCCATGCTTCCAAGTTACGGCGTCGCTACAAACTGAGCTGTCTGCATGTGACGGTAAACCCGCAGTCCGGCTGCTGTTGTTCGCCTGGACATGGCGCGGGATATCATGGGGGGTTTGTAGAGTGTTCGATAACTATGCCCGGCCGTCAGGCACTAATGTCACGTGGTTGCATAATACTGGGCGCACGGCACAGCGATCTTCCCTAGGTCGGGCCTGTGACACAAGTGGACGCTTTCACGTGCCCATTGGCTGTAACATCGGGCCACCGTGACATCAGAATAGCCCACTGCGCTATACAACCCACAATGCGGCTCCTATCTACCTCCATCAAGTGCTGGTAACACTCTCTTATAGATAGCGAAGCATACTCTGTGTTCGGTGACCTTCCTCTCACTGCGTTGACTGGCTGCCATATGCTCCGCACACGCTTATTACTGCCACGTTCAATAAGTTCGTGGACAAACTGGCGTCCCGAGTGTAGGTAGCCACGCATTACCGCAACGTACAATAAGTTCATGTACTGGCGCCTTGAGTATAGGCAGCCACGGATCACAGTATTCACGAACGTACTGACTATCTTAAGAATAGCAGTGGAGCCATTCACGCACTCTGGTAGCCGTTCTAAGCACTAGAAATAATTGTAAAAATAACTATTTTATACAACAAGCGATCGTATACTCGCGTGTGGTATTGTGATTCATTTGGACCACGCCTTCAGGACGCTTCGTCTTTTCTGTCAGTCCGTGAATATAAATTAATATGGTAAATCGATAATATTTAATAATGGCTCTTGTTTCGAATCACAGTTACTGTACACCATGAATGTGTGTGTTTTTTTCATATAATATGCAGGTATAGCACGCCGGCCGCCCACCGATAATCCCCTCAGTACTAAGCATGGAGGTCGGAAATATTTTAAAAATCATTAAAAGCTATGCATTGTCCGAATTTATATAGTATACCTTTTGCAATCTGAACATTCCGAGGCTTCTAAGGAATTGCGTAGTATTAACCAGCCGGCAAACCATTTAGTATATTTAACATTTCTTCACACTTTTTGAAACGTTTGAAAAATCACNGTAGTATTAACCAGCCGGCAAACCATTTAGTATATTTAACATTTCTTCACACTTTTTGAAACGTTTGAAAAATCACTCCATGCATGACGTGTTTGGTTATTTCCTGCGTTTTATAATTCTGTTAATGTAACCGTACCTTATTTTTGGTGAAATTGAACTTTTACTTACATTTTATTTGTANGTAGTATTAACCAGCCGGCAAACCATTTAGTATATTTAACATTTCTTCACACTTTTTGAAACGTTTGAAAAATCACCCCATGCATGACGTGTTTGGTTATTTCCTAAATACGTCACGTATAACAAGCGTTTTATAATTCTGTTAATGTAACCGTACCTTATTTTTGGTGAAATTGAACTTTTACTTACATTTTATTTGTANAGCGTTTTATAATTCTGTTAATGTAACCGTACCTTATTTTTGGTGAAATTGAACTTTTACTTACATTTTATTTGTAAATTGTAATATTCCATTTATAATTAATTTGAATAAACACAGTGGAAAAAAAAGGTGTGTTGGTAACGCCTAGTAAGAAATAGTTCTTATGCAATATATTATTACACTGAGTGTGCAAGAATTTGGTGCGTTGCCCCTTTGGTGTAATCTTCTAGACTTGGCTAAGCTTTGTTTGCATGAGGCGGAGGAATATCCTGGAAGTAGAACTTTAGCAGGGTACCCCAGAAAAGTTCGAAGTTAACTGCGAATGGAGTATATAAGTGCCGCCTTCATAGCCCGCGAAATAGAGAGCAGATCTTCAGTAACGAAGAAAATGTTTCGTTCNTGGAGTATATAAGTGCCGCCTTCATAGCCCGCGAAATAGAGAGCAGATCTTCAGTAACGAAGAAAATGTTTCGTTCGAGAACTGCTCAACGGGTCCGATGGATATCTGCTTGCGTATTGCATTTCACAAAATTCCAACCAGTTTTCATTTCCNAAGAACTGCTCAACGGGTCCGATGGATATCTGCTTGCGTATTGCATTTCACAAAATTCCAACCAGTTTTCATTTCCTAATTATGTTTCTAATATGTGTTTTTTAAATACATAGATAACTAAAACCAGGAAATTTTTTTTAGAATCTCATTATTTAAATGCATTTAATATAATGTTTCCGTTTATTTCAAATTCATGGCATGGGAAGTTGTTTAAGCCTACATTCCACTAGANAATGCATTTAATATAATGTTTCCGTTTATTTCAAATTCATGGCATGGGAAGTTGTTTAAGCCTACATTCCACTAGAAAGAAAATCAAACAGTAATGGCAGAATTTTTTTTTCTATATTTCTATACGCCATTTATATAACACACATTACCGATGTTTGTTTTGTTGCAGCCTAGAAGTTTGGATCGAGNGTATATTTCTATACGCCATTTATATAACACACATTACCGATGTTTGTTTTGTTGCAGCCTAGAAGTTTGGATCGAGAAAATGAATTATGACCGGCAATAGAATTAACTTCATGTCATTTCTGTGGGCTTAAATATTCTTTTTAAGTGGCATAATGTCGAGTACGCACATTCACATACTCACTGCAAGGTGTTCAGTAATTGCGATAATAAAATTAATATCCTTGCAGATAGTACTTAAAAAAAGAATTAACGAAATATACTTACAATATAGATCTGTCCAGAGTAACGACCAGGATATACTTGCTTACGTTGTGATTACTTAACGATAAACTAAACGTTTGTATTAAATTAAAAATTCTGAAATATATAAAGTTAAAGATTTTTGAGGTTGTAATTTGGTTTAAGTTTACTTTTCCTTCTTGTATACTCGTAATCATAATGATTAACCAAGCCCTTAATAGGGAATATTAGCTCTTACTACGCTATTTGAAATTATACAATATNTCGTAATCATAATGATTAACCAAGCCCTTAATAGGGAATATTAGCTCTTACTACGCTATTTGAAATTATACAATATGTTATAAATTTAAAGCTTATTTTTAATTGTTATTTACGGACCCATCCCCACCACTCCTTTATTAATGCCCCAAAGAATGCCGAAGGGCTAATCAGGGATCCGCTTACAATTTCGTTTCGCAATGGCACAAGCAATGAAGTACTGTTGGCGAGACTTTCTACCAATACGTATTTGCAAGTGTATGTTCAATACTCATAAAACTTCTTCAGTAAACTTGGCCTTTTAGATCCTTCCGCGTTTTTGAAAACACGAACTCCTCGTTCCACATTTCATACAAATTTTACACAACATCGTTTCTCTCGTTCGTAATTTATTGAGACTTTTAAGAGGCGGTTGAGAAAGATAAGTCGCTGAACATTTCATTCTGCTCTTGAAGATAACATGTTGAAAAAGAGCGAGAAAGCTAAATACATCACGCTGCAAAACATCCTCTACGCAAATGCGGCAAAAAAAAATAGGGAGAGAAGGCCAAATTGCAGCCACTAGAGTCTGATGAAAAATGAAGTTAAGCACAAAGCGAGAAAATGACAAAGAGAGGAGGGTCGGCAAAGAAGAAGGAGAAAAAAAAAACAAACGAGCTGGCTTTGTTGGAACGCGGGCTATGGCGCTCCAAAATGAGAAATTAACTGGCACAGCTGTTGCCCACTACTTCGAACACGACAAAAAAATATCCCAACAGCGATTCGCTCTTTAACCGCCGCCTTCTGATACCACTTCGCTGCTACATAGTGGCGGCAACACAAGAAACAGTCACAAAAACACGACGTGTATTTAACCCGGATTAAACTTTGGGAAACTGACATATGTGTTCGGAAAATCACTGCGTCATTAATTCGCAGCGGACCTACGAGGCACTTTAAAATCCACGCATATCAACACAAAAACGTTCTTCTATGTTGCTTTTATAAAACGAAGTTCCGAATAATCACACTATCACAAATCCAGAAATGAAAAGGGGTTCAATAATTAGTACGGAATATATGATTATTCTGTTAATATGTTGACAGTCACGCGCTTTGAAAAGAGGAAAGGATTTGTAGTTACTGAAGAGCTGCGGTCAATGAGAAATATCAGTTCCCACGAAAACATCGATACTATGAAATAAATTCATATAGGTATGTGATCTGCGAATCTTTTCATTAAACTGTCATTATAAGCGTGAATAGGATATAATCTAAAAATTAAACACAAAAAATCAGTCATATATGACGTAACAGGAAAAAGTTAAAAACGCTTATTTTGAGTATTTTTTCACGACAAGCTGCGAAAATTCAAAAGCGGATGATATAAAAATCCTTTTGTACAGCGAGGTATGCAATTAATTCTATGTTTGCACATTTCTAAATGTTGGAGTAGAAATTTTTACAAAACTATTATTCGTTTCCACATATAATGGAATTACTTGAAATAAAGCCACACGATGGTTCACTTATCCAAACAGTGATGCAAAATTTCTAGAGAAAATTGATGCGTCATGAAGAAATGCTATTTAGACGGTCGAATCAACACGTCTGCCAGATCATCAATTTACTCACAAAGGTAAAATTTAAGCGTCGCGTCCTCGCAGAGTTNATTCTATGTTTGCACATTTCTAAATGTTGGAGTAGAAATTTTTACAAAACTATTATTCGTTTCCACATATAATGGACTTACTTGAAATAAAGCCACACGATGGTTCACTTATCCAAACAGTGATGCAACATTTCTAGAGAAAATTGATGCGTCATGAAGAAATGCTATTTAGACCGTCGAATCAACACGTCTGCCAGATCATCAATTTACTCACAAAGGTAAAATTTAAGCGTCGCGTCCTCGCAGAGTTGAAATAAAAGGTGTTTTCTGCCGAGTAAACGGTTACTCAACGCCGCATTCCCAGCACAATCTTGATATTTAAAAACGCAGCAGACTAGTGCAGCTGCCATGAAGACAGTTCATTTCTTCTTTCGAAGTAATCAAATGTCAAAATTCAAACCTTGCAAGAAATTGAGCTGACAACCTTTTCGATGGATTTGCTTCGAACGCTGAGACTTTATAAATTCAAGTTTAACTACAAGTTTCCCATACAACCGGTCATCGGTCGACCAATAAGATCTAATAAACCAAACAAACATTTTCATTTCCCCACTCGTAGAATTATTTACGAAACACGAACCGATTCCGGGAGATAAATGATATTTACGAACATTGCGTGGACACAAAAGTATATTTCATGGGCGATATTACATTTAGGACCGTAGTGGTGTAGTTATCAGACCACTCGCCTTACACCAAGATGGGTTCGATTCCCGGCGCGGTCATCCGGTATTTTGCACGTGGGAAGCATGGCGGACGTTGCCGTTGGCCGGCGAGTTTTCTAGGGGCACTCCAGTTTCATCCATTCTTGCAATCCGCTACTGTCCCATCTCCATCGCATTTCATTCAATTCAATGATATTTGCAAACACCTAACACTTAAAAGACAGTCATGTAAAATATAACTCATCACCCCTACTCGCGGTGAAATGACACGATACAACGAGCACGTGACGTAATACAATGGTAGTGGTTATGTGACGTCATCTTGAACGGGATTACCTCAGGAAATACCAAAGTTTATCAGCAGCATTAGCAAAACAACTTGACTCGGAACGACCAGAGATCGAAACCGAGTAGCAAAGAGGCTCCTGACGTTTCATGAAAACAGTTGAGTTGAGTTCAGAGGTTTTGGTCTTAAACGACGTGAGGGTGAAGTAAGGTGAGGATGGAGCAACGGTGGAATGCAAGGGCGGGTGAAGCAGCAGTACACCGAAAAAAAATCTCTTGCCAACAGATACGTCCGCCACGTTTACCACACCCGGGTGGTCCCGAAGGAAATCAAAAATTCTGTTTGCCGTGGCGAGAGGAGAGAAGTCTGACCACTACACAACCGCGACCCCTTTCACGGGTTCGCTTCTGCACGAATCGCACGCCCGACTCCTAGAGTTCGGTGGGAAAAAATAAGATAACGATGCCCTCCTCGCCGGCCAGGAAGATAGTTTGCAAGGACAAGTTAAGGGCGGCGGAGCGTTAATTCCAGGCACGTGCGGCGCAGGCGAAATCCTGTGCCAGGTACAGAGTCGGGAACCACAAGTTTCTCTTTGTGGACCGCAGCGTCCATTAATCAGTGTGACGGTACAATGAGGCGCGACGGGACGTCCATTCCGTCGCCCCCTCCCCATTTCCTTAAGCCGTGGCCCGCGCGACGGAGCTGGACTCGATTCAACGTCTCTTCGGCGAGGAGAATCAAGGACGCGTGAGTCACTCTGGCGGGGCAGAGCAACATCTTGCCTCTACTGACGGCGCGCACCATCCGTGCCCTGGAAGTCCACCTCTCTTTATAACACCTTGTCTCTACTGACGGCGTGCACCATCATTTCACTAGCCAGTCACCTATACTCTTTAGCGTACACCTTGCCTCTACTATCATGCGCCATTCTTTCTCTGTACTATCACCCAACGCCTTCTGTTTACGGCACACATTGTCTCTGTCGATGATTATAAGCAACAACAGAGGCAGAACGAAGCCATAAGATACTTTTTACGCGGTTATGAGAGATAGTTCTATAGGCGAACACAAGGTAACGCTGCAATAGCTTCAGTTTACCAATGGAACGATCGTGCGGCTATGGAAGTTACTTGTACTACCCATCAATCTTTCTCTTCCCCCCCCCCCTTCCAACCAGGCACGCCACAGGGGCGCATATATTTGATTATATTAGAAAGAGAAGAGGAAATCGCTAAAGTAATTTGGTCAACCACACGATGGCGCCACGGGTAAGTTGAAGCGAATAAGAAAGGTAATTCCAAAAACGCGGAGAGGAAATAGTGACCTAATTTCCTTCAGGAAATATGATCTTATATTTTTTTAAATTTATTTCCAGTCATATCTACAATTATTTAGAAAATACACAACCTGACACGTTAATGTGTCGGACTTGTTATAAAACATTACGTGAAGTGCACAGTCAATTCCTTNCTCGATTCAACGTGTCTTCGGCGAGGAGAATCAAGGACGCGTGAGTCACTCTGGCGGGGCAGAGCACATCTTGCCTCTACTGACGGCGCGCACCATCCGTGCCCTGGAAGTCCACCTCTCTTTATAACACCTTGTCTCTACTGACGGCGTGCACCATCATTTCACTAGCCAGTCACCTATACTCTTTAGCGTACACCTTGCCTCTACAATCATGCACCATTCTTTCTCTGTACTATCACCCAACGCCTTCTGTTTACGGCACACATTGTCTCTGTCGATGATTATAAGCAACAACAGAGGCACNTGTACTATCACCCAACGCCTTCTGTTTACGGCACACATTGTCTCTGTCGATGATTATAAGCAACAACAGAGGCACAACGAAGCCATAAGATACTTTTTACGCGGTTATGAGAGATAGTTCTATAGGCGAACACAAGGTAACGCTGCAATAGCTTCAGTTTACCAATGGAACGATCGTGCGGCTATGGAAGTTACTTGTACTACCCATCAATCTTTCTCTTCCCCCCCCCCCTTCCAACCAGGCACGCCACAGGGGCGCATATATTTGATTATATTAGAAAGAGAAGAGGAAATCGCTAAAGTAATTTGGTCAACCACACGATGGCGCCACGGGTAAATTGAAGCGAATAAGAAAGGTAATTCCAAAAACGCGGAGAGGAAATAGTCACCTAATTTCCTTCAGGAAATATGATCTTATATTTTTTTTAATTTATTTCCCAGTCATATCTACAATTATGTGGAAAATACACAACCTGACACGTTAATGTGTCGGACTTGTTATAAAACATTACGTGAAGTGCACAGTCAATTCCTTNAGAAAATACACAACCTGACACGTTAATGTGTCGGACTTGTTATAAAACATTACGTGAAGTGCACAGTCAATTCCTTTCTCGCCTTTCAATGTTACAAGGTTGTACATGAGTGATTAGTATGATTCTTACAGTACGAATGACATGTCTATGATAATTACTGACATTGTACAATACATAGAGTTAAGGACACGCAAAATAACAGTAAATTATTTAAATTGAGCAAATTGAATTTAAGTAAAGTAGTGTTCATGCTTTTAACGATCACTCGTTCCCGAACATACACCCGTGCTTTACAATATCTGTGCCGCGCCTCTCAGATTACAAAGGTTGAAGTATCAAAAGTGCCTATGCTTCCAAGTACACATCAAGATGTTCAAAACGTACTCCGGCAGATATTAAAGTAATTTATTGTAACTTTCTACCTGCTCTTCATCAAGGAAAGCTACAATCATATAATAGTGGATATTCATTCTTGCGTCAGCTCACTACGTACGTAAATAAACATACTTCGAAAAAGAAAAAAAATATATAAGGCTTGGCCGAGTGGATTACTGTGATCGGACGCTGCGAGAGTCGTAGGTTGCATTCTTCGACAGTATGTGTATTTCACAGGATTATTTATGCGGAGCAGCGTAAGTAATGATGTTACTTAGTTAAGAAATTATATAGACAACTAATACACAAGCAAAAATATTGTTTTCAGTACGTTTTCAATAAAAACTACTTTACAAAATTTTTTAGATATTTGAAAAAACAAAATGACAAGTTACTCTTTCCGAAATTGCTACATAAACTAATGTGGATTTAATTTTTGTATGAAATGTTCCACACTCTTCACACAAACAGTATACAGAGAAATCACATTTATGTACAGAAAAAGAAGTCATCCTGATGGCTACGCTATGAGAAATTTCAAGGACTGCATGGTACCTGTAACATGTTTAAAATAAAAATGTCGTCGTTAAGAATTCTTTACGTGATACGGCCGGTATTTGAGTCGTTACCTTAGAGTGGGAGTCGCTCAGTAAATCGTGTCTTGTTATTTGCGTGCATTACCGCTCACCGCTTCAAGGTGTGTCATTTTCCTCAAAACTGTTGGCTAAAATATTTTAATAAACTTATAAATTTAAACTGTCGAGCAGTGAAAACTCATTAAGTTGCCCATAAATTGTCTCTCCGGTTTCGAACGTGAGAAAATTATATCTGAAAAAATATTTTAAAAAGTTGAAAACGCGTGTAACTGAAATCCTTATTTAGTTGCAGAAACACTCAAATAATGGTGTCAACTTGTCACAATAAACGTTTAAATGAGCCGCATTAACAGTGGTTAAAACTGCTAATCCAACTACGAGGATAGGAACAAAATGATTCGCGGTAGCTTTGAGTAACAATAAACGGCTTTAACAAATTACTTCATAGCATATATTTGTTTGCCAGACAATCAGTAACTCTAGTTCGATTAACGTCGATCATACAAAGGACATGAAATCTATCCCGTTCTACACAATTCGATACAGTCAGAAACATTGCCAGTCAATAATTGAATCTGCCGACAGAAGGCACATATGCTTGAATGGGAAGTCATTACAGCAAAATGTTTGNATTGCCAGTCAATAATTGAATCTGCCGACAGAAGGCACATATGCTTGAATGGGAAGTCATTACAGCAAAATGTTTGCAGCATAATTTAGAGGACTCTTAGAAATTGCTTCTACTGCTTGTCACATACCTCCAGGGATGTGTGGCGCTACGGATGGCGTGACGGCTAAGAGTACTCACCTCCCACTAAGGCGAACCGTGCCGGACGATGCTCCTGGTCGGCGGGTTTCCTCGTGGATCTCCTGTTCTCCCCACCCTTGCATTCCGGCGCTGCTCCATATCCACCTCATCCGCTCCCAAGATCTAGTAGTTAAACNCGGCGGGTTTCCTCGTGGATCTCCTGTTCTCCCCACCCTTGCATTCCGGCGCTGCTCCATATCCACCTCATCCGCTCCCAAGATCTAGTAGTTAAACCACAGCCTAAACCACTCCACTACAGGAATGTGGTTAAGCTAAGACAACGGTAAATATTCTGGGAGTAAACATTCATTTCAACTTACAAAACGCCATTTATAACAGTCATTACACCGACGACTAAATCTGTCAAGGCCTCTTCTTGTCATGATACGGAACAGACTGCCGGATAGAACCCAACAGAGAAGTTAAAATATTTACCGACTCCCTGTAAAACATCTTCACTGCTTTTCCTTTCATTCTTTAAAAACTCGACAATATTTTTGCGAGAAAAAAATTTTCGCGGCAAGATTCCTTATTGTGACAGCAATTTTACACAAACTTTGATTACTTNATATTTTTGCGAGAAAAAAATTTTCGCGGCAAGATTCCTTATTGTGACAGCAATTTTACACAAACTTTGATTACTTCACGTTATTTCGGAACACATTTTTGACATCTCCACACGTTTACCTAAATGTATCATTGTTAGGCGGGAACATGCTTNAACGTTATTTCGGAACACATTTTTGACATCTCCACACGTTTACCTAAATGTATCATTGTCAGGCGGGAACATGCTTCTATGTATCTGCATGAAACAAAAAGGAAAATGACTGCTGGGAAATAGGAAGACGTGCTCGTAGAAAGTTTTATGGCTACACTTAAGTATTTGTCAGCTTAGTTCACTTTTATTACAATCGTAATAAAAATACCCCTTAACTACCGATATAAAAGTAACGGCGCCACAATGGTCATGATATTCTCTCCCCCCCCCCTTTTTTTTACAATCTCTCTCTTTCTCCCTGCCGTGAAGTCATCCGATGTTTCCTGGACGTGCAATCCAGTTTGTGACCGAGAAAATGGCACTGAACTCCGCCATACACAATCCCACTGCTCCGATGATGCCAACATTTAAAATTGTTTCATACCCGANAAAATGGCACTGAACTCCGCCATACACAATCCCACTGCTCCGATGATGCCAACATTTAAAATTGTTTCATACCCGACACAAATACCCACACTGGCATGTTTTACATACCTCGATTATTTCCTAAAGGTGTTTAAGATTACTTGTGAATACCGATATTACAACAGAAATTTTTTTAACATATGAGTGCATGAGGTAAACTATGAACTACAACGTACATAATAAAAATTCTAGGCTCTCCACTCAAATTCTAATCGTTTCATACCGAAGCTCAATTTTGCTACAAACACATAAATAAAAATATAAGGTATATTTATCCGGAAAAACACAATATCTGTAACAAGAATTATATATATATCGTTCAAAAACCATAATTGTCACCATATTTAAAACACTTTTAATACCTATGAGTATGCCGTAAAAGTTGGTTTTTCGGTTATGCTATATAAGATATGCTTAATTTTCCAGTCTATATGCCATAATTGTAATTACATACTTTTATAAAAATAGTTTTTGGCAACACACGATACATACGTATTAAAATGCCAGCAGTTACGAATGATAAATTGATATTTNTATAAAAATAGTTTTTGGCAACACACGATACATACGTATTAAAATGCCAGCAGTTACGAATGATAAATTGATATTTTTTTCCCCAATGTGTAAAACGACGACCGAAAGTTACAAACATTAACGGACTCAGAAAACAAACAAAAGTATGTCTTACACACGTGCAAAATCACGCTTTCAGAAGTTAAAGAAAAAAGAAGCGACGCCAACTGAAAAATACAAGACAGTTCCCGTTCTCCTAGAAAAAAATAGAAGAAGAAACCTGCTTCACCAAATTAAAACGTAAGTCTAAATACGATGATGTCTCTTCTCTCACAGCAACCATGTCATGTGAATATTGTTACTATATTGAGAGTTTAGTGCAAACATGTAATAAAACTAGACAAAATTATTAACGAATAACTGAAAAAAAAGTATTTCACCAAAAAACTGTTACTAAACATAAAGAACATGAAAACACCCTCAGATGAATACCAAGTAGTTGTACTAAATTCCCGTTACCGATCAAGGAGACGTAGCCCTGACCGTAAGAAGCAATNTCAGATGAATACCAAGTAGTTGTACTAAATTCCCGTTACCGATCAAGGAGACGTAGCCCTGACCGTAAGAAGCAATTCTTATTTTTAAGGGGGGCACGGCGACTGAGCGGTTAGACTGCTCGCCTCCCGCCAAGGCGAAGAGGGTTCAATCCCCGGCCGGTTCACTCCGGATTTTCGCAAGTGGGAATCGTGCCGGACGATGCCGGTGGTCACCGGGTTTTCTCGGGGATCTCCCGTTTACCCCGCCCTATCATTCCGGCGCTACTCCATACTCACCCCACTTCACCCTCATCGGCTCTCAAGACCCCTATGTTAAGAGCCACCCAAATCTCATCACTTCCCCCACCCCCTTGCACATCGTTGGCACCACCAAGTAAATGTCATGGCTAACAAACAGTCTTAGGTCAGATTCAGAGGGAATCGGAACAGGACTACACTGGCTAAGTCTATACAGAAAGACGGTGTGCGTACCTATATAAAACGTACTTAGTGACCAACACACGCCTGTTTGACTAATGCATGAGAACTAATTAAGATACACTGTGAATTACAATGAGAATTTCACTGTTTCAAGAATAACTTCAGTGAATTTAACTGATAAATCAGTGAAAAAATGTCAGATTTCCTTCAGTGACATTTTCCACTGATTCTTCAGTCATTTTTTTAAATGTTTTTCAGTGATTTGTTTTTTTACTGATGGATCAGTTAAACAGCGTGTAAAAATGGCCGTTAAACAACGCGTATAAAGTGAAATAACAACGCATTCTACTAATCCTACTAATATTATAAATGCGAAAGTCTCTGTGTGTGTGTGTATGTTTGTTTCAGGTCCTGGAATAGGACATAGGGTACTTTTTATCCCGGAAAATTGTACGTGTCTATTGGAATAACAACACACGTAATTCTGCAACGGCCGGGAACGTAACCGAAATATTTTTTTCCTCTGGTGTCAGAGTTTATCAGGCCGCCCGAAGACCTTTAAAATGGCTTAACGACTGCTATCAATCGATAACAACCGGGACCAAATATTTAACGTGCCCTCCGTAGCCCGGAAGTGCTCAGATGTTATGCCACTAAACGGTCACCCATCCAAATGTGTGCTGCTGGGAACGTTGCTTAACTTTGGTTATCGATTAAGATCCCTCAGCCAAGCGCAAAAAGCAGTACCTAGGTACACTTATTTCTAAAGCTACAACTTGATGAAACTCACGTTTTGATTTTCATACATCGACGCTGGAAAGCAGAAATGTTGTAACTACGCGATAGTTGCACAGATACACTCCAAAAACAATACCCTACTTCTTGGCTATCGGGTAAAAAATATTTCCTTCCTTTTGGGTTGCCGTTATCAGTTAAAAACCTAGGCCAACATAGTTTAATATTATAATTCTGTTTTCACATAAATGAATTGTCTTTTCCCAATTTATTTATTAGTGTATCACTGCAAAACCCAATTGTACCCGGACGAAGCCGGGCCGGTTCGCTAGTTAACTAATAAAACCAATACAAAATACTTTCTAAAATGTGTTTCGTATTTCAAAACACAATTCTATACAACATGAAAATTCAATCTTTCATTCCGTTTTTATGTCTTTCTATTCGTTTTCATGTAATCATCACAGCACTCTGTTTGAAAGTTTAAACTGCATATAATGTGGTGAATAGAGTGCACTCATATGTACTATTCATTTTCGCAATCCTAACGGTACCAATTAAACCAAAAACGAAATGTGAGTGTATACAATTTAAGACTACACGCTTTAGAAGAGNGCAATCCTAACGGTACCAATTAAACCAAAAACGAAATGTGAGTGTATACAATTTAAGACTACACGCTTTAGAAGAGGAAATATAACACATATATTTTCGATTAAATTATTAGCTTGACTTGGAAGCTCAGATGGTTAGGTAACGCTCAAAATAGCGGAATAGAGAGTGAGCGAGTTCAATCCCAGTCACCTGCAAAAACTTTCTTACTTTTTTTAATTACGGTAAATTGCACAATATAAATAGTAAACTATCGGAAATATGTTTATTCCTCGTAATTACTTGTCTTAATTAAATAAAAATAATATTTAATTCGCCGCTGCAGTTAGCCGTCACTTATTCAATATCAGTGGTTTTCCACTGATTCTAAGTGTAAGTGGAGCCATTTTCACTGGTTCGAGTAGTTGAATTTCACTGCGAATCAGTGGTTTTCTACTGATTCAAATTTAGAGCGCGGAGTTGTCCCCGCCTCATTGGATTCACGTTTACTGGACCATACATTTATTTTAAAATTCAATATTTAATAACCAAGTTTTTCAGGGCATAGGAAAGTTTCAGCAGCTATTTTTAAACCCAGATTATTTTTTTCCCGTCACTCGTTTCACATGAGAAAATACAGATGTAACTGAAACTATACAAACTTCAAAAAATTTGTTAAGTAGTTCTGTACGCCGGAAACAAGCTTTGATTTTTAATTTCCGGCCATGAAGTTTGATTACTAAGATTTATAAATAAATCNTTGTTAAGTAGTTCTGTACGCCGGAAACAAGCTTTGATTTTTAATTTCCGGTCATGAAGTTTGATTACTAAGATTTATAAATAAATCCAAAACGGAGAGCATATCTCCACCTTACAATGGGAATGGATGACAGACATACTAGGCCACGCCACAGCAGCTGACAGCTTCATTTCGTACGCGACAATTCGCCCTTCTGCCTTGAAAATGTCATGTTCTATTGCGGCAAATAACCACGATAAACCAAGACATCGCAAGTGTTCATAAATATGTCAGAAAAATGAATGATCTGGATGGTCAGAGTTGATTGTAGTAGTGATAGCGATCTCTAATTTAGATTCAGCGCATATCTCACTTGCATTAATCTGAAATGCGTGTTTCCCACCCGCCAGGTTTAACGCGTTATGATTTTGAGCTTTACGCAATGATTACTCGTAAATGAAGGGAAAGGGAGATAGAGGAGGAGGGGGAGGAGGAGGACACCGGGTTGCAACGTAAGCCGAACCATTTAGCCAATTTTAAACCTTTCAGTCATATAGAAAATGAAATGTTTTTTGACATTGTGAAAAAAAAAACTATTTTTTCGTTTTTAACAATGATTGTAACAGTTTCACTCGTTTACACACCATTAACAATAAAAATGCGTCTTGTGCTTGATTTTACCGCAAACGTCTGTGCAACATCATCTATACAGGCCACCGTAAATAAAAATTAAATTCAACACCACCATTTCAACCACAATACCGCAAAATTTTCCATGAAATTATAACACTAACAGCGACAAATTCCACGAAGATATTGGTTCTGTTACCCAGACAGTATTACTCTGGTGTTCATTTTTGTTTGTCTCACTGCTTGCTCTGCTCTCCAAAAACACGAGGTCAATGCTTGCGTGCATTTGCAAAAAAAGAAACTCGTGTTTCATTTCGACTTTGAAGGGCGGATATCTCTCTCAGGAATCGCTTTTGAAAATACATCATACTAATTATTAGAAATGATCTTTTTTTAGGACGAATAACTGGCAAATATATACCCAGAAAACACACGCGTGCACACGTATATAGCAGACACAGGGTTAAATGAGTTTATGAACTCCGNTTCATTTCGACTTTGAAGGGCGGATATCTCTCTCAGGAATCGCTTTTGAAAATACATCATACTAATTATTAGAAATTATCTTTTTTTAGGACGAATAACAGCCAAATATATACCCAGAAAACACACGCGTGCACACGTATATAGCAGACACAGGGTTAAATGAGTTTATGAACTCCGNGCAAATATATACCCAGAAAACACACGCGTGCACACGTATATAGCAGACACAGGGTTAAATGAGTTTATGAACTCCGAACGACCAAACAAACTGAGAGCGCAACATTCGGCAGACAAATGCCGCTTCGATGCTAATAGAAACAACCCCCATCCCCCCTCCTGTTTGCACGTCCCCTCAAATCCTACACAGGACCCAAATAGAACGCAATAAAAAAAAACGCGCTACCGAGTGTTTGTGTGCGCCATTAATCACGACCTGTAAAACCAGAGTCCAGATATTCCGATTGAGATAACAAAAGACTGATTTACACTGCAGCCATGGCAGGGTTGCTCGTGGACCGTGTGTCTGATACCAAACGCTCGTGATTGAGGGTAGGAAGGGTTGGGGGTGGGGCAGGCTGCTAAAGGGGTAGAGGAGACGCGGGAAAGGGGAAGAGGGCGTGGCTACCAGTTATTGAATGACCGCACATAAAGAACTGCTCAACGGGTTCTGGTGCTGGCGGGCGACTGTGAGACAGGAAATTGGATTTTTCCCACCCCTCATCACACCCNAAAATTAACGCACTGAGGTGAGATTTCCTTAACATGTGATTTCCTATCTAAATTTCGCAGCCGCCAGCCGGTCGGCTGCGAATATTACAAATATTACAAACACGGGACTAATAAAAGCTATACATTCACATTTTACACCTTTTTCATATCAAACCCAGAGCCTCTGCGTTTCAATATGCCACGAAGTAGTTCTCTTTATGAAAGCGAACAGCTGCAGTAGTCATACTTCATTGGGCTTTAACATTTCTTCAGCAACTGCCACTGTTACCTACATATTTCAACCTGCTACACTACATTATGAATAAGACGTAGAGCCGATTTCAGAGCTGCATAATTTTCAACATTCCCGACAAAGCCTGTTTGCACGTATGAAACGGAAAATAGCTCGCAATAAATAGTTACAGTCTATTCGCGGTTTATACACACTTTTTTTTAATCAAACCTTTGAAAAATCACCCCACGTATGACGTGTTTGGTTGTATTGTAAGCGTTTTATATTTATGTTAACATAGAAGTAACGTATTTTGGTTAAATTGAACTATTAACAGAGAAGTAAATTATTTTTCGTTAAATTCAACTATTACTTATATTCTGTCAATAAATTATAACATTTCATTTATAATTAATATGAAAAAAAATTGAGAAAATAGATGTGTGTTGGTAATGGCTAGTAAGAAAAGGTTCTTTTTCTAAATATTATTACACAGAGCGCACGAATGTGGCTTTGTTCCTTTGGTGTAATTTCCTAGATTTGGTTAAGCTTTCTTTGCATGAGGCGGAGAAACATCTTGGAAGTAGCACTTTAGCAGAGCTTCCGAAAAGTTGGAAGTAACCGCGATTGGACTATATCACAGTTCACAGAGAGGCAGAAAAGAGAAGCAAGCTGGGATCTATTGCTTGTAAAATTTTAATCGCCACTTAGAAACTCCTTTTTTTGTAATGATCGAAGGAAATATCATCAAGCCTTAAACGTGTTTANTTGTAATGATCGAAGGAAATATCATCAAGCCTTAAACGTATTTATACTAAGAGGGTGTCCCCCGAATAGTTAGAGTGCAGTTTGTGGTGATTTAAACTGATAGCACTTCGGACAGAATAAAAGTTCTTGGATAAGAGTTACGTGCACAACACTGCACGTGTTGCGAACGGCATATTTGCTACGACAGTGTTTGGTCGTCAGACCTCCCCACCAGAGTGGTTAGGGTTTTTCCAAGTCTGCCTCCGCCTGTATACTGCACAAAAACCTACTTCCTTATTCGNGAGTGGTTAGGGTTTTTCCAAGTCTGCCTCCGCCTGTATACTGCACAAAAGCCTACTTCCTTATTCCCCTAACATCAAGCTCTGGTTCGGTATCGATGGAACAATATTTCAACTAGATATTATGGTATTGGGTTGTACGGCAAAACAAGGAAAATTTAATACATACACACTGTAACATAAATTTTGCGAAGTATTACATTCTATTTATACGCATGAGTTTAGATTACAGGGCCATACTTACGAAAAACCCTTAGAAAACAAAACGACGTAGTACTAATAGCTTGAAGGTAGGATCGTCGTCGTTTGATTTAGAGTAATGAGGTGAAAGTTGTATGGTCACTCGAAACTCTGATTACTTTATCACGATTCTCCCGAAGAAAGCCCCTCGACACATGTATATTGTGACACACACGCACCTTCAAAATAATATACTTACAAGGAGGAAAATATTTTATGGGGAAGTCACCCTGCCAAATATTTTTCAGCCACCACAATGATTTTTTTTAGTGGCCATAAAATTACTGGTGACAACTAAATAATATATCTTTACCAAAAAAAAAATTGGCAAGGTGAATACAAACAAAACTTGTGGCTGGCAAAAAAATATTTTTTTTGCAGCGTAGGCGAGGTTGTTAAAGCGTCTAAGGAACAAATACTTCGTTTTCGAAACCCAGTTAGGTCAAAGACTTGTTCCATTTTTAAATGCATAGGTTACTTTGGTATGCAACCAAACATCCAGTTGGCCTGCTAGCATAAAACGGAGTAGTTAAAGAAGTATTAAATAAAAATATTTTCATGATCACAAAATGTTTAACTAGTATAAAGTTATTTAAGATTAATTCCCACATTCTGGAAACGTCCACAAGTCTACACATAGCCAACAGTTCAACTGCACAAAACACACACAGACATACTGTAGAAAATGAGCACCACCTGCTTGTGAATGAATTACTTAATGCAAGCAAAACATAACTGATGTGATCAGTAAATCAATTACGCAAGTTCCCATGAGATTACTTGAGGCGCAGGGTTATGTCATTGAAACAGTATAACCATACCATGAATAATCGAAATAGACAATCGCTTCATAAAAAATTTTTGAATTGCGCTCCTGCGCAAATTCAAATACACTTGAACTATATATGCGTGAGTCTTCATTGGCAACAAAGAAATATTAAGTCTTTTCTCTTGAAATAGCTGATGATGTAACGATACTAGCCGAAAGTGTTATATTTAGTATAAAGGAGTGATGGAAATTACGGATATGAAGCCATTACTAGGGACAAGAAAATTTCGCGTTTTGAACGACCTGTAGGATAGACTCAATCTTCGAACTCCAGCTCTGTGTTCATTGGCTGCTGCCTCAGTGTGTAGTCAGTTTTACCTCAGACCAAGTGGCATGATATTAGGTGCTTGTTTCCTTGCAGGTGTGTTATTGGCTTATAGTTCACCGGGACGTGTCGCAAGCCCACCGCACACCGAACTATTTTCCTTGCGATATCGCATGCGTGGAGTCTTGCTTGCTGATGGACTTGCTCGTCCACTGTAAATATCGATACGTACGTGCAGTCTTGCTGGCTGTTAATACACCTGTTAATACACTCACTGCCAAAAAAAAATTACGCACCAAGAAGAAAGCATTGGCTTCAAACTAAACGTTACTGCTCTTGACGGCACAGACAAAAGCAAGACGTGATAAGAATATCAATTCATCTGCACAAAGCATCACCAACCTACGGTACAGAAGAAGGGAACATTTTGTACTTCGTCTAACCTTCTCGTGATTGAATACGTGTGTCGATGCGATCGGTCATTTTAATCAAACGTACGCCGTTTGTTATCCTTCTGCGTATTTTCTCACGGCTGTTGCAAAACTTGCTTCAAATCACGAACACTTTGACATAGAATATACTGACGCCTTATCAGGTCCCACAAGTGTTCGGTAGACGACAAATTAGATAAACATACAAGCCACAGAAGTGTCGAAACATTAAGTGCACACTCCTAGAAAACCAGGACCGTGCGCGAGATAACGTCGTCTTGCTGGAATCCGAATCCTTAGTACTCGATCAGATAAGGTAGCACATGATGTCGTTAAATTTATTTTATACAGCATTTAGCATTCAGTGCCCATCGTATCATTTACAATCACGTACGACGCTCATATACTATGGTTACTCAGACTATCGCGTGAATAATAGGGCAAGTGCGCTGCAGTAAAGTGAGGTGTTAATGGTAACGCTCGCCTGTGATGGTCTAGATTCTTGCACGTTGGTTATACATTTCCAATGAAAAGCATGATTAGTAGCTTTAGTCGGTATGTTGGCATGATAATATCCCTGCAAACCAAGGCAAAGTTATTTAAGTGTTAAAGTTAATAAAACACATGAAAGGTCGTCGGAATAGCTTATTGGCCTAAGNAACCAAGGCAAAGTTATTTAAGTGTTAAAGTTAATAAAACACATGAAAGGTCGTCGGAATAGCTTATTGGCCTAAGTTAGGCGCCAGAGAATGCTTTCGCTAGATATGTAGTTTTCTAGTGAAGATGCAACATGTCGCTGGATGGTGGACAAGAAACCTGCTAGCTCTGTTTGGATCTGANTATGTAGTTTTCTAGTGAAGATGCAACATGTCGCTGGATGGTGGACAAGAAACCTGCTAGCTCTGTTTGGATCTGAAAATCGAACAGTCCTTCCATCTGACGGTCTGCTGGGTTTGTCCAGTACGTCTGTCATATATTGGTAATTTCATGTGTCCATCGCTCCCGACACAATCTTACTGTAAAGTCTGAACGGGACAAATTACGGCCAATTCGGCACGTTGTTCATCCTGCATTACGAAACACTATTATCTGAACTCTCTTCAACTCCGCCTGTTGTTCGTACTGCTGTATATTACGCCCTCTCTGCATGCCTGTCCCTCGTTAACCACGCATGATAATTATAATACACGTCATAACACATGCACTATTTTGACGACAATTTACGTACGCTACAAGACGTGCGATGGAAATAACTTCGTGCGACGCATGCGTACGTGAAATATCACGAAACTTTAATCGTTTGCGTATTATCTGTCCATGTACCTATTTACCAACTTCCACGGTAATTCAACAATTTTTTAAGGGTACATACATTTTTATGGCGACGAGTCTATTCCGAAACTTGGTATTTAAAGATATTCCAAGCACGTTCATAAAAGTTACGGATAAAATGGAATAGTGTATTAAATTGCTGCAAATAATTGATCCGAGAAGCAATGTTTGCTTTAATTTAATACCATAACCTTAACGAGTATTTGCTGCTAGTCTTCCAAAACCACGTGACAGTCTCAAAGCGAGAGCCGATATTTCAAAACCGCCGCAAACTCCTCGTCTAACAGCGAAACCTACCATAACCGCAAATATAATAATACTAATGATAAATAATACAAACAGTTATATTGTAGGAAGCAACACGTCTGTTACTAAATACAATAACTTAACTGAAATAATATAACGTGTCGATCTTTAAGGGCCAGTTGTATCAAAATTGTGTCTATTCTATTGTTAACTAGCACACTGTTAGCTTAAACCCCTTGAAAAGATCCGAACTGTGTTGTATCGCTACATTTATCTCTTTGTGTAGGTACCTGATGGTTAAGAGGTTTGGATATTATTTTATGCGTATGTTAGCAATAAATGTACTGGAAATCCAGTATTTTACCCTGAAAACTTGATGATACTGGCAAGAGTGCAGTGCTTCTTTATTTTTTAGTGATATTTACAAAATATGTGTATGCAAATAAACACTACGGCTTGCAAGAAGAAAAATATTGGTAAGTAAACATGTAGATGCCCCAGAAACGACAAAATATTGTTTAAAATTAGCATTTTTTTTATCGAATTTTGTAAGAATTTCATTTTGTAGTGCCAATGTTTCAAAATTGCATTGATTTTCTTGTGCAATTGCAACTTGAATATTGTCCGTAATGTATTCCATATTACAAGCATAGGCCTACATTCTAAATACCTGACATACTTCAAAACAATATTAAGAGTTTGAATAAGATATAGGCTGATACCAGCTGCATCATTATAACTTTTAAAATTTGTAACACTGACTTGTTTGCTATTTCCACCAGACGAATATTTCTCGGTTTGTTATGNTCATTATAACTTTTAAAATTTGTAACACTGACTTGTTTGCTATTTCCACCAGACGAATATTTCTCGGTTTGTTATGAAACAAGTTGTTAAAACTCAATTTGTCTCAATTTGTCTCAATTTGTTTACTTCAGTAACAGAATGCGGCGACAATTAATATATAGCGCAATGCCGTTTTTGAGCAGCTTGCGAATGTTAACTAATTAAAAATTTATCATTCATAAGAAATTAACACAATCTTAAAGTTTGGTTACATCAAATTTATTATTTTGTATTTAGCTTCTCTTAACTTACGAAAGTTTCAAATTTTACTTATTAAAAACTTAAATTTAATGTGCTTAAGACGTAATTTACAAATAATCGTTAAATTAGATTAAAACCGTGACTACTATGAACATTCCTTCGCCCATCTATGAAGTCTAATTATTATTTTAGCATTTTTTTGCAATAAACTTTAATTGGATTTACTAATATTAGAACCGATTGTTTTAACTAACAACAGCAACATTCCGATGCAGTTTATAGCTGAGTGATGTAGATATTGAAAACCACTGTCGTCATACTTGCACATTTCACACACAAATTTACAAACTATTAGTGTTTCTCCTTATAAACATTGAAACTAATTTGCGATATATTTTTTTCGTTATAAACATGCCTCCATTAAATTTAACGAAATTTTAATCTCATATGACGGCCAAATTTTTTTTTTAACTGTGCAAACGTTAGTACACATTTTCAATAATCAGTTTATAATACTACACTATAATTATGAATTTGCTGGGTTGAGGACACGCATTAAAAATAATAAAACATAGACTTGAACAATTTACTTCCTTTCTCTTTACGCAAATCTCCTATATGTNGGACACGCATTAAAAATAATAAAACATAGACTTGAACAATTTACTTCCTTTCTCTTTACGCAAATCTCCTATATGTAAACCAATGAATCTACTCACAAAATATTACTTCGTTCAAATAATTTTTCAGTAGCCGCAATTATTTGCATTCACGAGTCAAAAAGAGTCGTCCATTTCCCTCGTTTTCATGCACACTATCCGCCCGAATAAATGCTAACAGGTCATCTCAAAAGCGAGTAACCAGTAAGGGAATAAAATCTCATTCAACGCATTTAAAGCCTAACACGAGAATAAATTTCATCCAGAGCGCTAACCCTTGATGGTACAACTGGCCCTAAGGATGTCCTTTTCAAATGAAACAAATAGATCAAACCGGAAAATGATGTGATCTATAGACGCTCATGTCGAATATTTCTCGTCACCAAAAGCATCTCCGAGCCCCAGGGATATACTGTGTACCATATAAGAAGGCCACATTTTTGACAGTTGACAATCGCCGTGTATTTTCGTTTATGTATCCATTCGCCATCAACAGGCGTGTCAAGAATAGGCTTTGATGCGGCGAGTCAGCGCGTCCAGGAGGTGCTGCTACGTGTGGCAATTGGTGAACTGCTTGGGTGGCGCTGCATTCGTAAACGGAGCTTGGTGGACGTGTGTAGGGTCGTTCGTAAACGCAGTACATGAAATATATGTTACTTTCAAAATTATACAGAGCTCGCGGGAAAATAAAATTATTTGTATATGCACGTGAATGCGTTATTTTAAACAACAAAACTATTATATGTTTCTGGGTGTAGTTCAGGATATGGATGACAGATGGCACGGAAGGGCATATTGCAAATGATGGTGCGCTTTTAACTCACAAGATGGCAGCACCTGGTTTGAGAGTCTGGAAACTTTGGATTTTTTCGTCACATTTGGATACGTATCGTTTTATTGTGCATCTCATTTTGAACACCTATACATTACTATTTTATCACGAAGTTTCGTTTCTAAAACTAAAAACTGCTGTTTTATGACCACGTAAAATAAAATGTATTAATTAATCTACGAACTCTTTCTTATCCGCGTATCTTCTGCTTGTGTGATGTGCTTCGGCACTGCTCTCAGAATAGCCAACGTAATATTAACTTTTGTTCGTTCGTGCATCAGCTGATACAGGATTTTGTAAATGGCAGGTTATTTGTTTTCAATATATTAAGTTGCCACTCACTGACTGTCAGAAAGTGGCCTCCTTATATGAAATGAACTTATACCACTGTTTCTCCAGTCGACAAGAAATAGGTGTACCAATAAAATGCTTGCGCAGATCACGGAGCAAAAAGAAGTGTTTATAGCAATTACTTTACATTAATATTCCCGGATACCTGATGTATTTTGAGATTTTGTGGCACAGGCGCAAGGCAACACTAAGGACTGCAATGAAATCTTCAACTGTCTCACCGCCTCTAGACGCAATGCAAAGAGCTGGCATTTAATATTTCCATCACGCAACTTGCAACAATGGTACTTGAAGGGCGCCGTCTGGCTGGATGAATTTTCGTGTCCGTGGCCTAGAAGCGTAAGAACGCCAAGGGCGACGTACGTGCGCATGTCGAATATCTGATCACTTTTACGCGCAAGGCGCAACTTACATGTAGTCTTTATCTCGTCGACTCGTCTCATAGGATTTTTAGTGGTGACCGCATCATTTCATGGTGTAATAATAGAGACAAGTGTATGCCGTACAGTAGGGTGGGGTGAAGGTGGGCGTGGGGCAAAGTTCCTAACAACCGGTTCATTCTTCCCTGAATTAGCTGATGTCTATGCGGCATGAAGGTGGTGTCATGGCAGCACTGTAACGTGGACCTGCAAGAATAAGTGTCATATATATGACATAAAACGTTGTTTTTCGCTACTTCGGTATAATAGTTTATGATAATTACTGTGTAAACATTACAGTATCAGAATAAGCGATGGCGGACTGGCATATAGACGCAGTTATAAATCCCGCTGCTAGATGACAGTATGAACTGGATATGTGCAGGAGTGCAGATGGGGCAAAGGTACGCGATACGTATTTTTGCCCCAGGTGCGTACCTTTACCTCACATTATTTACATGAGTGTGCACGCACTAATATGCCCTATAATTCACGTAAAACCCGGAACGTATATTACTTATTCACATTTTAAAAATGACAATATAATTGTGTTTGTGAAGAATTTTAACAAACCACTTGTAAATTGTTAAACGTGACAATTTTATAAATTATTGGTTGTTTTTATCTGTTTTTTTACGCATGCGCTTGGTTCCAAAACATGTAATAACAATAAAAAATTAATTATGGTTCACAGTCAATACGCACAGGACCATTTTCATTATGTTTTACCATTTAGGCGACTTGAAGTTATAAACCCTCGGGAAGTAGATTCTTTTATTGCCAGACTGACCTATTCAATTTTAAAATTTATTCGCATGGTGAAATCAGACAGGCACCTAATGTATAAACTAACAATATATATTTTTTAATATTATCTCTGTATTCATATTGCTAACATAAAAATATTGATCTTGGTTCAATCGTTACATATAAAATAAAATGTGGATGGAAGAAACATTTGTCATTAATTGATTTCAGGACCTACAAAAGAAAAATGGAATCGAAACCACTTACCCCACAGTTGCTTGAAGAAGCTCGGCATCTAATCAGCCGTGCATTTTCCAAAAGGAAAACAGCNCGAAACCACTTACCCCACAGTTGCTTGAAGAAGCTCGGCATCTAATCAGCCGTGCATTTTCCAAAAGGAAAACAGCAAACCAGGTGGGTGTCAAAAGAGTCTACTCTTAGGAACAGGCTAAAATAAAGGGTTTTGCAGTGAATAATCTGGGTAGGTACAAAGCTACCTTCACTCCAGAACAAGAAATAGAAATTTGGAGCACTGCAAGGAACTTGAAGTTAGATTTTATGGTTTATCATTCAAAGCATTGTAACATTTGGCATTTACGTATGCTGTTAGAAATGAAGTCCCCACCGATTTTACACTCATGCAGAGTTAGCAGGGAAGGAGTGGGCACGATCTTTCATGAAGGGGCATAGTTTATGCCTTCGACAACCACAACAGACTAGCATTGCAAGAATTACAGGCTTTAATAGAGAACAATTGAATCACTTGTTTGATAATTTAGAGTGAATGATGAGAACACATACATTTCCACCACGCAGAGTATATAGCATGGACGAAACTGGAATTCAGACAGTGCCAGGAAAACTGTGCAGAGTTGTAAGTACCAAAGGAAAGCGAAATGGTAATAAATCAGTTGCTGCAGATAAGGGACAAACAATTTCGATTGATTGTGCAATGAGTGCAACAAGTCACTATATCCCACCTGCCCTTATTTTTTCAAGGAAGCGCCAGAATCCTGCTTTGATGCATGCAGCACCACTAGGATCTGTTAGCATTGTTTCAGACCGTGGTGACATGACAGTTTCTGTATTCATTGAGTGGCTTATAATTAATGCTATCCCGGAAGAAGGAAACCTTTGGTCTCATGTATCTTTAGAGGCAATAAACTTTGCCAAGGAAGACAACATTTATTTGCTAAGCCTGCCATCTTACAGTAGTCAAAAGACACAGCCCCTGGATAGGTGTTTTTTTAGAACACTAAAATCACGATATGATGTGCTTTGGAACCAGTGACCAGGGAACCATGCCAGTGCAGCTGTAAGTCAGTATGAAATTGCAACATANGATATGATGTGCTTTGGAACCAGTGACCAGGGAACCATGCCAGTGCAGCTGTAAGTCAGTATGAAATTGCAACATATTTGGGCAGGCATTTGTGAGAGTGGCTACTGTTGGTCTAGCAGCTAATTCATTCCTTACATGTGGTTTTGTGCCACTTAACAGATACATTTTTACTGATGAAAACTTCTTGCCTTTGGAAATTACATGTCAGAACTGTGGGATTACTTTTAACGATATTGATACAGAGGATATGTCAGTAATTAATTTCGGCAATGTCACTTCCACAGATAATGCTGCACAAGCACCATCTGGCACAATCCCTTTACAATCTGATGTTACCTCGACTAGTGACCATCCTGAAATTAGCTCAGTTGAATCTTCTTCTGATCACACTCCCACGTGGCTATTCTATTGGCCATCAATTGCAGTTACACCTAAATACTCTGCCACTGACCCTTCTACCACAAAGCACCTAGCTCCTGTGCACATAGTTTCGACGACACCTGTTAATTCTTCGTATACAGTAGCTGCGAACAAATAGGCAGAACAACAGCCTAATGAAACGACTCGTGTTTCACCTACCAAAAATAAAAAAACCAAAAATCCTACTACCAAAAACTAAAGTCCTCCGACAAATAAGAAAACGTGGACAGAAATCTCAACGGAAACTCCTGACAAGACATTTTTGTAGGAAAAAAGAAAGAGGCAAGAACAGGAAGAGAAGAACAAACCATTATGAAGATATGTGTTTCAAGCCAAAAGGAATACATCTTCTACAACAAAGACGAATCAGAACACATACACTCCATCTGAACCTACAAAAAGAAAAGACAAAGAAGTAAAATGCTCTGCATGTGATGATTTATTTGTAGAACCTCTATCAGAAGAATGGCTACAGTGCAGTGTTTGTGAGGAATAGTGGCATTAAGACTGTACAGCGAATGAAGGTGGAGCATTTGTATGTGATATGCGCTGATTTGTATCNGTGAGGAATAGTGGCATTAAGACTGTACAGCGAATGAAGGTGGAGCATTTGTATGTGATATGCGCTGATTTGTATCAGGCAATAAAAGCTTATTTGATTACGTTTTTAAATTATAGTAATTTATTTTGAGATTTTTTAATAAAATAACATGGGATTTTTGTCAGGTTTTGTAAACTAGAATTTCATAAAATAACTAAAAACAATATTATTATTTTAATTTCGTATGATGTAATGTTAAGTTAGGTTTTTATTTTTTCAATACAGATGTTCAGTGAAAAATAACAAATTGGATCTTTGCCCCACTGAAATAGGATTTTTACTTCACCCATGGGCCAAAGATCCCATTTGCGTTAATTAAAAAAAAACACACACATTTTTATCAATTTAAGAGTGAATGGTAAAACATTGGCATTTTTGCATGTAACAGGCAAGGTAACTAGTAATACTATAGGATTTATTCCAAATCAATATTCATGTTATTTTGAGATCTAGAATTCATAAGCTTTTATGCGCGCAACTTTACCCCCACCCTACTCTATGTCTCTATGATACGTTAAGTGTAATGTATCAAAAGCTTCATACCTAAAAATTATTGTGAAACACATTAACCATTTTTTACTTAAAAAAGAATTAAACTACGGACGGAAATACAAAACGCTCTGTAGTATTAGGATACAGCAGTATTGAAATTACGACTATACAACTGAAGGCCTGTGCTCTGTTTGGCAGCGTGGGCATAATCATACTTTTTCATTGACGNGCTCTGTTTGGCAGCGTGGGCATAATCATACTTTTTCATTGACGAAAAGTCCGTAACAAAGTTTAATACAGTCACATAAATTATTTCCACATATAGTTCATTAATATAATTTAATTTCAAGCTTAAGCACCTAGAAATAAAACTTTTTGGCGTTATTCAAAATAATGTTTGCTGTATGGTAAAAGTCTTCAACATAGTATTAGTCTAGAGTAGCCTGCAGCTTATTTGCCGTAAGAAATAAAACTCCGATTACGTTCAGTAGATTNGATCTTTGCCCCACTGAAATAGGATTTTTACTTCACCCATGGGCCAAAGATCCCATTTGCGTTAATTAAAAAAAAAACACACACATTTTTATCAATTTAAGAGTGAATGGTAAAACATTGGCATTTTTGCATGTAACAGGCAAGGTAACTAGTAATACTATAGGATTTATTTCAAATCAATATTCATGTTATTTTGAGATCTAGAATTCGTAAGCTTTTATGCGCGCAACTTTACCCCCACCCTACTCTATGTCTGTATGATACGTTAAGTGTAATGTATCAAAAGCTTCATACCTAAAAATTATTGTGAAACACATTAACCATTTTTTACTTAAAAAATNAAGCTTCATACCTAAAAATTATTGTGAAACACATTAACCATTTTTTACTTAAAAAATAATTAAACTACGGACGGAAATACAAAACGCTCTGTAGTATTAGGATACAGCAGTATTGAAATTACGACTATACAACTGAAGGCCTGTGATCTGTTTGGCAGCGTGGGCATAATCATACTTTTTAATTGACGAAAAGTCCGTAACAAAGTTTAATACAGTCACATAAATTATTTCCACATATAGTTCATTAATATAATTTAATTTCAAGCTTAAGCACCTAGAAATAAAACTTTTTGGCGTTATTCAAAATAATGTTTGCTGTATGGTAAAAGTCTTTAACATAGTATTAGTCTAGAGTAGCCTGCAGCTTATTTGCCGTAAGAAATAAAACTCCGATTACGTTCAGTAGATTNTAACATAGTATTAGTCTAGAGTAGCCTGCAGCTTATTTGCCGTAAGAAATAAAACTCCGATTACGTTCAGTAGATTCCAAAACTTGAAAGCTTGATTCTGACACGCGCTTTAAAACAATTCACGCGACAGGCACGCGAGTGCCATAATTGACAACACTAGTTATTTTCATTGTACTTTATATATATTTATAACCTTTAAATTATCTAAGGCTCAAAATGCAACAAAGTAGTGATCTCGGCAGTTAATGCCAGCCAGCAGATACCTGAATGAAAGATTTATAATGCGCAGCGCTCGATTATTGCGGAAAGATAAATATTGGTAAAAAGATGGGATAATTCGCGACGTAAGTGGGAAATTCGTTAAGAACAACATCTTGGTTCCGTGGTTTTGTAGTTCTGGGGCCACTAAAGCGTTTTGCAGTTTTTGCCGAATAGGTAGAAAGGGTTTATTTGAGGAATTTTGTAAAAGATAAGCGACTTGTTTAAGTAAACAAAGAAAACCGCTAAACTAGAACAGCCACTATAAGCATCTTATGACTAGCCACAACATAACCACAAAGTTTGGACGGGTCACGATTCACTAATTTAATAAAGAAGTTATTTTCAGGTATTCTGATTTTGAACCTAGAGGAAGAAGGCATTGAATCGTTATTGGACCACCGAAGTGGATTAACATTATTTACATGGAGTAATTTTGCTTACGGTAATTGTTTAAGATATTTCGAGATGTTTTCACTTCACATTTTGTATCCTTATGTGCAGCTGATGATCCTTGTGGTAAAAATGCTTTCNGATATTTCGAGATGTTTTCACTTCACATTTTGTATCCTTATGTGCAGCTGATGATCCTTGTGGTAAAAATGCTTTCATCGGATGGTATTCGTTGTTCATACTTTTTTCCGAATGTCCATGCCTCACTTTTATGCACCAATGTGCGTCAAAGCGTTACATATTTCATTGGTATTTATTGCTTATAATATGAAATGAACTTTGTGCAAATTAGTCTTCTTATGTTCTTATCTATTNCTATTTCATTGGTATTTATTGCTTATAATATGAAATGAACTTTGTGCAAATTAGTCTTCTTATGTTCTTATCTATTACGTTTTTTTATGGAATTATGTTGTCTAGATGTACATAGTTATTTATTTATTCCGGTTTCTTCAAACGAATGTTGACTATAAATGCCCTTGACTTTGGTATCTGTAACTGTACTGTTTTCAGTACTAATTATTATTAGAAGCATTTAAATATTAATTAAAAACTATGTATAGACTAAAAATTTTTTTTAAATATTTAATTTTAAGTTTTACCAGTGGTTTTTTGCCAGCTTAACATAATCGAAGTGTGCACAAAAATATGGAATTAAATTGCATCGCAGAAATACCTAATGATTAATTGTAGTTGGAAAGGAAAATTCATAAACTGTCTTGGCAGAATTTAATACGGCAATTGACGCAAATAATCTTCCTTTCCAAGCACTACTGCATGTTAAAATTGGAACTGAAAATAAAATATGTCTTAAGTCCCCTGAGCTCTCCTTTAATAAGGACCTGGACATAATAAGCATTTCAACATAATGAGAGAATAAGTATTATCGGCAATTTCAACTAGAGTTCATACATATCCGATTCTTTTCTGATGATGTGTTCACATTTCGCAGAGAAAAATATGACGATAGTATTTTCTTTCTTTTATACACACCGGATAATTATGAGCGAGCAAGTAAGGGAGATACGATTAAGGAGTCATACCATTATTTGCTTAAATGTGGGAGGAAATCCACTTCGGAAAACCACCCTACTGGATCCGGCTGGGATTGGACCTACGGTCTTCTGAAAGCGAGTCAGGTATGCTAACACACGGCCAAACAAGATCGGTGATAGAATGCGGAAAATACGATAAAACCACTACTGAGATACAACCACATATAAATTTGTAAAATTTAACGCGTTAACACAAATGTACACTTGTACCCTCACAACACAACCATCGAACTGTTGTTCTACAACCCTCTGAAAACAAAATTTTAGTTTTAAAGAGGTGACAGTTCATACCAACATATTTGAGAAGAAAATTCACAGACATTTCAGCAATTCTAATCTCATGCATGTCAATGAGCTGAGAATTCCGAAAGTCCGCGAGACAACGATGATAATCTTATTCGTAGACTCCCCCCCCCCCCCAAAGAAATTCTGTCCGATGGACGTCTTGTGTTTTACCGACCCTCGTTTCATTGTCTTGCCAAGAAGGCCGGCGCCAAACGTTGCTGTGTTCCACTGAGGCGCGGCGGCACGCCTCTGCTTTTGGCAAAAGATCCAGAATAAGAAGAGATTTATCACCACCAGGGGGGGGGGGAGGTGGGAAAAGTAAGAAAGAGGGTGTAGGATGGAGGAGTTAGCAGGAGGCGCGAAGGAAGCGGAGAACCGGCACCAGAAACTTCCCAGCGCTGGTAATGGAAGCCAGAGAAATGTGCGGAGGGAGAAAGAGGCGATAGATACGGATGAAAACAGCACGGGGTGGGAGTGCGGCTGGTGTGTACTGTGTGTGTGCGTGTGTGTGGGTGTGTGATAACTGGGTCAGCGTGTGAGAAGCTGCTGACGGGAACGAAACCGCGTCGCGAGCCAACATCCGACTCGTCGACAAGACAGGAAACCCCATCACTGGTTTGTCTCGTGGAAATCTACGAAAATACAACCTCTGAGAGAATTTCTTTTTTATCGCTGGCAGGTGGTTAAGCACGTTATCCTGGTACCGACACGCTCGAATATCAAATGGTGGAATTACTTTCGCGCCGATGAAAGGCCTGCCACCAAGCGTCACGTAAATTATTGTCGACATGAGTTGAAATACGCTCTCTGCAGTAACCTGTAAACTGGCCAAGATGTTTTCTACGTGTCTCTCCAGAGTCTTCATTTCGCACTCGCAGTAAATTAATTTTTACATCACTTCAAGCTGACAATGGCACAAATAATTACAACCACAAAGACATCTGTGCCGTTTTTTTTTNTTAATTTTTACATCACTTCAAGCTGACAATGGCACAAATAATTACAACCACAAAGACATCTGTGCCGTTTTTTTTTTAGGTACTCGCTTTGTTTGTACTATTTTGTAGCTTTGCTGATTCCTTTTTGGCAATAATATTTGTATNGTTTTTTTTTAGGTACTCGCTTTGTTTGTACTATTTTGTAGCTTTGCTGATTCCTTTTTGGCAATAATATTTGTATTTTATCGTTTTTTACAGCAAATTGTGCCTAGTCTTTCCTAATATTTATTTCCCCTACAAAAAAGAGATCTTTGTTAATCCACATTTTATTTTAATACATAAACATTATTTTGACATGCAGGTAACGAAATGTAATGGTTTACTGTACCTCAAATGTATCTGTGATAATTTTTTTTTTTTNATTATTTTGACATGCAGGTAACGAAATGTAATGGTTTACTGTACCTCAAATGTATCTGTGATAATTTTTTTTTTTTTCATGCATCAAGAATGTGTTTCTATTTTCTCAAAATTGGTGGAGATCGTTCCGCGATCACTTCGATATACATCAAATGGTGGCGCGAAACAAACACAATTGTCCAGAGAAAATTACTCAATATACATAATGTTCCGAAATGAAGCAGAAGATAGAGCGTCTAAAGCCCAACAAAAAGGTCCAATACATATGGGGTTCGTTTCTCCACAGTTTAAAAGTTACGAATTTTTTACAAGTTTTCGGACCTACTCTATACTNTAATACATATGGGGTTCGTTTCTCCACAGTTTAAAAGTTACGAATTTTTTACAAGTTTTCGGACCTACTCTATACTACACTAAGAACGTCATCATAGCGAAAAAATTAATTTGTCCCAGTGAAGTGAAGCTTGTACAAACGGCAGTTGACTAGCAACTTTACAAAAAAAAATCTATGTCATGTCATTTTAGTGATGTGAAATATAATAACGGTTATGCAAAAGTTGTGATTCGTCCGGATATTTGTCAAGAGTTTGAGTTTAAAAATAATTACGTACAGTATAACCTAATGCCTGCCACTGAAAAAAAAAAACGACCCCATTGTACGCCTAATCAGATGTACTAATCATAATCGATAATGAGCAGACCTAAATGTCGCAAAGGTGAAAACGAAGTCATTATACAAAAGTTTTAATAATTATAAACTGACTTCAGCGCGATGATACATACGTGAAAAGGGTTCAGCTCTCACAAATAATGATAGTTGACCTTGAAAATCAACACAATCGAGTGCAAGAGACAGAAAATTGTTCCTTTGATTAGGTTTACTCGTGATAAAAGACAGAAGAATAATATAATGAAAATAAAATACAAGTAATTTGCTTGATTTCATTTATTAAAGTATTCATAAGATATGTTCAAAATGTCATCCTTGTCTTTGTACACATCAGTATAAAATTACTATGTAACGATTGGAAAGCACTTACATTACATTTGATAGTATTTTCAGCTTCTGACAGTTTCTGCCTCGGTTCCAGCGGTGTGTGGCGAACTGTTGCGAGGTAAGCTGGTGCTTGCTCACTGCTGTACGTATATTCCTCGGTGCACGCAGCAGGAGCCAATAACCACTGTGGAGCCAAGGGACCCCATTTCACTCGTCCTGTGACGTCACCTGTCAAACTACGTTTCAGTGGTGGAAGTGTAAACTAGGAAGCAACAGGGTATAGCACAGAGCTAACTCCAGCTTACCTTGCAACAGTTCACNCAGTGGTGGAAGTGTAAACTAGGAAGCAACAGGGTATAGCACAGAGCTAACTCCAGCTTACCTTGCAACAGTTCACCACACGTCACTGCTAGTTTCCCTTATTTTTTTTGACATTCATTTGAATAAAATAAATATTAATACTACCTCCAAACCGAAAAAATCGATCGGGTTCAAATCTGCTGCCCGCCACGTTCAATCGATTTATTACGGGATGTAGCGTTTAAATGCTGCGTCACTTGCACTGCGCGAATTCTGAAGCCACGTGTTTCTACGTACACCTTAGGGGTCACGTCTTTTAACAGTGGTGGAATATCGTGCTGGAGGAGAAAGCCGTCGTAAGCGTCACCGTTCAGTCTCTCTGGCAGTTCAAATGGTCCGATCTACTACGCCCGTCCACACGTTCACGCCAGAATAAAGTTGGAAATAATATTCTCTAATTTTATTACGATTTCCAGTCAACCGTGAGTGATAAACAACGTTAAAAGTTTCGCCTCTTTTGAAATGTGACTCGTCCGTCCAGGATATATTATCAGAAACGCAGCATTTATTAACAAAACTCCACCCTATTTTCATGATCCGCTGTAAGTAGGGACTGAAGCCTCTGTATGTGATAAGGGTGGTGATTTCCTATTCGTAGCTAGCGGTGTACGCTAGTTGTCGGGCTACTAGTAAGATTGCTCATCCTCCTGATACTAGTGAAGGATCATGACGCTCCTCATCCGCAATTGGTAGACGAGGTGCGAGTCAGTCGTAACAAACAGTGATATCAATCAGTGAAATAATGTTCACTGAAAGTCAGCTGATAAGCTACTGCTGACCAGCTAATTAAGGAAATTAACTGGGAAAAAATGATTCATAGCAGTAACATTCTTGACATTCAATGTGAAATCACAAATAAATCAGTGAAATTCAACCACTAAATTAATTAGTTATCTGGCACTGATTATATCAGTTGCTCAATTCTCACTGTTTCCACTAATTTGGCTCAATTCCCACTGATTCAAGTTTAGAGTGTGCCTTCCATGAATATATTATGCGTGTTTATGAATACTTTGAAAATAAAATTTTTGCAAGTTGCTTGCATTTTATTTTTCTCCTCTCATTTTTTCAATCTTTTAACACTAGTGAACCCAAAGCAAAGACACTGTGTCTTGTCTCATTGTTTGAAAGTCATCTGAGAGCTGAACGTTTTCGCGTATAAATCATTGCTCTAAAGTCAGTTTGTAATTATTGCACTTCTGTATACTATATTTTCATATTTTCGACGTCGAAGTCTTCTCATGACCGATTACGATTAGTATTACTGATTAGACATATAAAAAGGTCGTTTTTTTCCAGTGGCAGGCATTAGGTTATGGAGAACTTTGTTAGTCCTCAAACTAAAATAAACTCGTAACAAAATAATGAACGAGACATCTTCAAAACTGTTATTATTTTCCACGTCGTTGTAATGACAATGATATGAATGGTATTAGGTTAAATGGCTACAATAGTCGCCTACCTTTTGTACAAACATCACTTCAGTGGGACAATTATTTTTTCCCCCTACTATGGCATTCTCATGGTAGTGTAGATAAAGTCCGAAAAGTCAAGAAAAACTTTGTGACTTTTAAACGGTTCAGAATTGGACTACATGTATATTGGACTTTTTTTTTGGTCTTAAGTACCTCTATCATTTGCTTCAGTTTGGAGTTAGCTACATGTTTAGAACTTCCTGTATGGGCATTTCCACCTTCTTCTCTGACATTCTCTGGTAACCATAGCAGTTCATATTTTTCCTTTCTCCAAAATCTTTAATCATAGCATGAATATTTAGTTTATCCGACGTTTGGGTGTTTACTTTTGCGGTATTTTTTTGTTTTACGAGATGTTTATGTTCGTCTAGCTATCACATTTTTATGAATGTTGTTTTTCAATGTAATTGTATGGCGGAGCACCGATGCTTTAATGTCAGCTTGTGATGTCCGAGCGCGTTTTCCTGGATCGCAGTGCTGCTACTGCTAGCGTTGGAGTAGTGACAATAAAACTACCTGTTGTGACAACTGCCTAAGATTTCTACGCCTGCCAGATAAATCTTCGGGAAAGCACCTAACTATAGAGTCTTATTTCTTCCATTGATGAGAACTATAAATGCCAATTCTACACCCTTGAGTGAGTGTGGGAGACGAATTTGCGACCTCTTCGAATAAATGGGAATGCCGATAGTTTGTGCAACGTAAATCAGCCTATAAAGGCTAAGATTTCCACAAATTGGAAAATAAAAAAGAAAAAAAAACCCCTTTAAATATTAGTTCTCAGGTCTTGTTTATAGAAATTATTTTAACAGTATCAGCTACCACTGCGTTGAAAAAATAACAGCATAGCTTCTCGAAATATAATGTTAGGTCTACTGAAAACTACCTTTTTACAGACTTTATTTCCGTGTCTGAAAACTGTGGAACTTTCGATGTGATGCAACGAGTTTTCACATAAAAATAATTAAAAATACCAGTTGAGAAGTTAGGACTACCAATTCTGTGAATTTAATTTTCTTTTTCCCGTACAGAACCTTTAGTTGTGGTTGTAGCATGTTGCAGATTTTCGAAAAATTTACACATAATATAATTCTAATATTCGCTACTGACGATTCTAAAATAATCAAGAAGACAGTTTATTAATTTGCATGTATAAGGCCTATAGCCGAGTCAAAATTAATGAAGGTATTTATATTGTAAGGGTCTGAAAAGTCATGATTACATAACGGGTTCACACAAACGCATTCCAAATGCATTCCTCTCAACAGCCATAGGCAAATGAACCACCAGGTATGACTGCTAACACGACATATGATGACTACTTTATTGATTTCGATCACAATTTCTATACATGAAATTCGAATGCTTATATTTTACAACCTGCGTTTACGTTGTTATAATTTGCTCATGGATATATGAACACTTTAGAAACCAACGTTAAAGAGTGCTATACCTAAATGGAAATACATTACAGTAAACACCGACCGACAAAACTACATTGGCGTTAGCGGTGAGTTATGAGACGTATTTATTTGTCAGCGTCTTCACGAAAGTGTAACTTTAAAATTGGTGGCCTGAAAAATACGTATTTTACACACAGCTGAGTTCTACCTGCGGACTGTATTATTACTGTTCCTAATAATTTCGCATTCTCATCTGAGGTACGCACTAACACTATTCATTAGGCCTACAAGGTTTATAATTGGCAAAAGGTGGTACAGGGCAAGGATTAAAAGTGAGCAATAAATCATGAACCTGCTATAGTTATTTTTCACTCTCTGAAGCTACGCTTGTGAAATATTCCATCCAGCGAGCATCGTGGAAGAATTTCTCCCTCTACGGGCTCGTTCCTGCCCGCGGACACGGGGGTGGCCAATTTTTTTTTTTTTTTTTTTTNCCGGAAAACTTCCCGCCATAAAAAGTGAAGTTCTAAACTAAATTTCCACATAAACTCCTCGGCGAGCTCACTCGCATATCGCCTCTCGGCCGTCCTACCCTCCCCTACCCTCCTCTCCCCAAGGACCAGCCACCCTCTGCCCGATATTTCTCCCCCAGGGCCTAGACTGAGGGCAGGCGTTGCAGGAAACGCATATCTCCGGTCGTGTCAGAGGCCATCCCGCCCTCACCTCTTTATCTAACCCTCTTGTACTTCCTGTCCCTTCAACTGCTGAAACTTGCTGGGGAAATCAGCTCCGCAAGAGGTTCCTTAATTTTCTCAAATTAAACTTATTCTATTTTTTCGTATCTCTTCCCCCGCTTGTAAACAAAATTAAAATCATTTTATTCTCGTTTTATTAAAGCCTGCAGCTAAACTGTACAATTGCTTACAATGGGTTTCCAGCTATACAAAACACAAACTTTGCCTGCTAATATATTTACGCAGTTAACATGAAATGAAAGGCACTAGGTCAGGCGATTTTCTCCCAACAGCGTACAATTAAATCGAGTTATAGAAATATTATTGCATTTCCTCATTCAATGTTTTTCATTTTGAGATACCAAGTACATAATTAATTATACAAACAATGTGGCTAAACATGACTCAAGTTGCTTTTTAGTAAAACGATTTCCCCTACCCCTATATTCGGGATATAGTTCAATCAATAACTAAAGCCAGAAGATGTATTAGCTTGCGATGAATACAAAAACATGGAGAGTTAAGGACGGTCTACGGTGGATCTAAGATACTTTAATGTTCAATCATGAAAAATTAGCTAAAATGTAAATGCTTATAACTGATCGGATTGTTATTTAATTTAACATAATTAATTATTTTAAGTAGCTATTTTTAAACACATTTATTACGTATTACAATTAGCAATTTGTAATCTATCAGAAATATATATGAAATCTATCGCTCAATTTTATGAGGATATTCCATTGAGCGTACACTCGCTAACTATTTCCAATAATTATTCTAGGAAATAAGTAGATATGAGTGTTAACCGAGGATAATTCGAATGGGAAGGGGGCGTGTAAAGGACTTTCGCCTAGGGCACCAAGTTATCTTGCACCGGTCCTTAAGCGTGTTGTAAAATAATATGGCAATAATGAGGAAGTAACGACACTTTACACAAAATTAAAACACTGTACTCCAAGAAAACATAGGAATTCTGCGAAGTCGACGCCCAGACGTTATGAAAGATCACATGAACGGATCAAATAGAGTACGAACACCTAGTGGGTTCCTCAAAATGATAATCCAGGTTGTGAAGTTAAAATACGAACACGACATATTCAGCAAAATGATTGATTTTGTCGCCAGCCCAGAATTTGCAGATGTAACGCCGGAATACAGCCACGTAGCTATCACATAGTGAGGAGCCCTTATTTCACTGACGAAAATAACTTAAATAGTTGAGCTCAAGCTTTGGCTAGACACTTATAAGATATAAGATATTTCAGTGTTACTTCCACTTTTTGAAGTCCTGCTGAGTTAATGTTTCAGACTATTCCTCCGCCTCATGCTAACAAAGCTCAATTAAAGGCCATTTCTCACGATACAATATTTATTGAATTAAATTACTTGAATTCGATTTACTGAACTAAAAAATCACTTTATTTGCCTTTCAATTAATTGCATTCAATAATCTTTCAAGTCTCCACATAAAAATGTATCACTAAGTTTTTAATAAAACCAATTTAAAAATGCCAAAAGTAAATATTTAGAAGTATCTGCGAGTCGTGCACGACACTAAAATAATTGGTTAAACCACAACAAGTTTTATTCATATTACTACACATTTTATTATTAACAACTATGCGTCCTTATTTTGTAACAACTTTAAATGTGTGCACATAACGATATTATTATGATAATAATTATATTAATATTGTCAAAAAAACTGTAATCGGCGATTGAAATTTTGGATTCAAGAAAATATAGAACATGATCAAAACGAAAATCTTGAAGAAAAAGAGACATTCAAGAAATCGAAAGTGAAAAAGGTCACGATTAAGACGTTCGTATGATGTCATGTAGCATTCAATTAATTGAATTCAATAAAAATTGAAGGATATATGAAGAAAAATTTGGTCTAGAAAATGTGCGCACTTAATGAAATCATATTTTCCATCAAAATAATTTTTAACTAGGCCTTACCAACACATTTATATTCTCCCTGTTTTTTTCATACAGATTATAAATTAAATATTGCAATCTATAGATCAAATATTAGTAAAAGCCCAATTTATCCCAAGAATAATAATTTTATGTTGAGTGGAGTACAAAAAGCTTGCGAAACGTGATATATTTAGGAAACAACTTCACACGTGCAGTGATTTTTCAAAGGTTTAATTCAAAAGTGTCGATATTCCGTGGGTAGACAGTAGATCCATCGGTGCGTAGCGTTGACAGCTTCACAAAGCATGCAGACTTTCGAATCTGACAAGGGACGTAAACTCGTTGGTAGCCGGTGGCCCGCGAAAAGCGGAGAGCAAAGTCCTCTTCCAGACGATGACAGGCACCCTCGAGGTTTCAAACTTGGCGGACAAGACAGCGTCTATCCGCCTCCCCGCTCCCCGCCAACCGCTTCCTCTTCCCAGGTCTTCGCCCACTCGTCGGCCTGGCGAATACGGGAGCCCAGCTAATAATGTTTTGGCTTTAATCAGCGCATAATGAGGCATTAGGAAGGGGTCGCCGTCGAGAAGGGGTTGAGGAAGGTTCGACGCCCCCTCCCCACCCCCCGGGGGTTTCCAAGGTGACAGCGTCTCCACCCTGCGGCTTTCATATTAATGAATACACAGCACGTTACTTAGCAACGCGGCCGATGAAAGGATCCTGCGAGGATATTGACGGTGGATGAGACATCCAACCATAATGGGACGCTCGGTGGGCGGTTACTAGGAGGCCACACAGAACGTTCTTGGATTCTATCAGTTTTCCGGCGAATTCCCAACTTCCACTTCTCACATGTACACTACAAAAAAAAATCCACCAGTAAACGTGAAGTGGTTTCCTCAGAAAATTATAAACATGAGATTTATTCAACCCTCAAACGCTTGTCAATTCAGAAGAAATTTTAAGTAGTTATAAACGGCCGTCTTGATTATCAAAATAACCTAGGGATTTCTACCATAATAAGAGGAAATATTTGTATTACTAAGATCTCTGACTTAATAGATACTCCTTACTGCGCAAATATTTTTTTAACAATAGGTACATTTAAACATAAAAAATGCGATTACAAAACTGGAAACCTAACCAAACCTTTCATTCCCAACTGTTGCGGATAATTTATATTAATTTTGTGACCGCAGTTGTATTATCTACGGACAGGCTTATTGTTTAATAATAAGAAACACAAAACGTAATTTTGGCAATTCGACTTAAATAAAACGGATTGGGAGTAAATAATGATTGATGTTTTTTATGTTATTGTATAAATAACATGCGAAAACATATGGCGACCGTGAAGATGGACCCATGATTTCAAAAGAAGAACCGAGGTTTTTTAAGAGCCATAATAACCAAGACTATGAAGGATGCTACAGCTGCATCTTCAGGTAACGGTTATGAATTGCTTAACTCAAAACTTTTCACTTGGAAATTGAAGGGTGAGGAATTAGCAAAGATTGACGCCGAAATTTTTTATCTACTTGTGGAAAACGAAGACGAGATTGATGAGGTTCAAGCTGCACAGAATTATCAGGAGGATATTTTTACATGCTGCTCACTCGAACATAAGATTAGAGAAAGTCACGTGGTGTCCCCAGGACGCGATGATGACACTAGGAGAAAACATTAAACTACCAATATTAGAATTGAAGATATTTGGTGGATAATTAACAAAATGGTTAGGGTGGTGGGCTCAGTTTTAAAAGACAAATTTATCTCACCTTGATGATAGTGAAAAGTTTCGGTACTTACTTCTGGCTACCCCAGGAAAGGCGTGCGAGTTAATAGAGAGTTTCCCACCAACTGCGAGTAATTATCCTACAGCTATTGCTGCTTTAAAAGAACGGTTTGGTAATGCAGACACAATTGGAGAAATGCACACAAGAGAATTACTGCCTTTATGTTTCAAAACATCGCGCGAACGTAAATACATTCCAATGTATACATGGCAAGATCGAAACCGCTTTACGTTCTTTAGAAAGCTTGAAAACTAACATTAAAGATTGCGCGCCAATTTTGACACCGTTGGTCGAAAGCACTTTAACTGATGAAACATTACGCACATTTAGCGGCAGCCTGCCAGTTGAGAATCAAACATCAGAGAAACCTTTAGATGCACTTTTGGATTTCTTGAAGAAAGAGATCGAGACCGAACAACGTGTGAAGCTGGCAACTCAAGGTTTCGATGACGAAAATTTTAACGTTGGCAAGCTCCCGAAGGCCCACTTGCTGCGTTCGTCGACGAGTACAAAGTGTGTTTTCTGCGACGTATCAGTACATAAGAGAGGCGATTGTCGAAAATTTGCGAAGGCTTCAATTAAGGAAAAACGAGTTACTTTGATGCGTAAAGGAGCGCGCAATGTGTGTACCGAGCTGCATAATCGAGCAACCGATTGCCCTGACAAGTAAATGTCCCCATTGTGACCGCCAACATGTTCCAATTATGTGCCCGAAGAAATGTTCCTTACGTAACCAAAATAAATACGGCTCTCTCAAGAAAAGGAACGAGTCGAGTTCTCTAAAATAATCAAAACAGTCTGTAAATGAAAATAAGCGTCCGTCGCTGTATGTAGCACCAACATTTTTGCAGAGGACGCCTATGCTAGTCAGTTAACTTGCGTTTTATGTTGTTTGTACACTGAAGAGCCAAAAAAAACTGGTACACCTGCCTAATATCGTGTAACACCACCCCCCCCCCCTTCCNAAAAAAAACTGGTACACATGCCTAATATCGTGTAGCCTCCCCCCACCCCCCTTCCCGAGCACGCAGAAGTGCCGCAAGACGACGTGGCATGGACTCGACTAATGTCTGAAGGTATGCAGGAGGCAATTCACGCCATGAATCCTGCAGGGCAGTCCACAAATCCAATTTGCGCCAATTTGAGAAAGGGTTGCACGTTTGTCACGTTTAATGATTCTCGTCAGTCGTCGTTTATCCCGTTCGTTCACAATTTTTTTCCTGCCGCAGCGATGTCGAAGATGTAATGTTTTACCGGATTCCCGATATTCACGGTACACTCGTGAAATGGTCGTACGCAAACATCCAAATGTTATCGCCACCTCGGAGATGCTATGTCCAATCTCTCGTGCGCCGAATATAACACCACGTTCAAACTCACTTAAATCTTGATAACCTGCCATTGTAGCAGCAGTAACCGATCTAGCTGCCAACCGGATCGCGTTACTCTGATTGGTTCACCTCTGTTATTTGCATACGCACGCCTATAGCAGTTTTTTTTTGGCTCTGCAGTGTATTTTCTTCGACAATTCTCCCCTGTACTTACTGTCGATGCCCTGTAAATGAAGAACACGAAAAACGTAGAAACAAACGTGAACAATTATTTGACTGATTCAGCATATCTTCAGACCTACATCCCTTTCAATGGAGGACGCAGTTTACCACTCTCAGTGCCTTTAGTTTGAGAGGTCGTCGATTTAGGAATGATTCCGTGCATACCTGTCTCGCCCGTATATCATTTCGTTCTCGTGTTTTATGGGCCTGAATATTCAGTTTAATTGCCGCTTGCACGATAAGCACATAGCGTCCGTCGTTACTCATTTTTGAACACACCTAACCGCACTGGTTGACCGCAACTGCGGCATATGTCAGCATCGCCTGTGAACCTTCTTGTAATCTCGTGCACGTTCAGCGGGCAAAGCTCTGCAGCAGCGATTTACGCTGCATGGCGTTCAGCCGCTTCGCTGCAACGCAGCGATCGAGCAGTAATCGCAGCGGAAAAATACTTGCTGCATCTCCACTGATAGCAGACGATAGATATTAGACGATATGCAAAGGTGCTTTCAGAAAAATTTAAATATTGTGCTGTTGATGTAATTACTTATATTGCTTTTGGAAACGAGATATCCACAAAAAAAAAAGAATGAAGAAGCACGAAATATGTCACGATTTCTGCGTTGTTGCCAGCTCGTGCGACAGTGACGTGTGGTGAAGTGTTGCAAGGTAATCTGATGCTTGCGCACTGCTGTACATTCGCGGTGCACGCATCAGGAGCCATTAGCTACTGTGCACCTTAGGGAAACTGAATGCATTCCGACCACTAACAAGCGAGCAGCAAGGGTCCCACTACACGCGACCTGTGGCGTCAGCTGCCGAGCTACTTTTAGTGGTGGAAGTGTAAACTAGCAAGCAGCATGGTACAGCACAGAGCTAACGCCAGTTCACCTTGCAACAGTTCACCACACGCCACTATCGTGCGATTATTATTGCTTTAGATGTAAAATCCACTTCTGAATGCAATCAAAAATATTTAATTCTCAGTATTTAAAAAACACGCAACAGAGAGTGAACAAACCACGATAATTTAAGAAAAAATAGTGTTGCTATCAGCACTTCAATCTGCAGAACGTGCAGCGCTGCAGCATCGCTTTGCCCGCCGAAGGTGCCTTTCATTTTCCGTACGAAGACCTCTACAGGTTCTGGAAGGCACTGACCGGAGTGAGTGGTGGCTCGAGTAGAATTCCTTTATTAATTTATTTTGCACAACAGATCCTGTCAGCACAGTTAAGTATTTTAAGTCAGGCTTTATACTCAAATGTAGCGACCAAAATGAGGAACTATATCTTCAAAGAATCGTGGCGACCGGTGGTCACCAACAGTGACAACTCAAAATGGTCACCGGGTACAAGCAAACACACTGGTTTTCGCCGTCCGCTGGTCTCACGACGGCAAATTTGGGACGGAAGACGACGACGCTAAAGGTAAAGTGGAAAAGTACGGCTGTCCAACATCCGGGGCCACCAGTTACTCAGTTCCTGTCATGAGGCCAGCGGCGGCCGGGGCTACGAGAGCCTAGNGGGGGGAGGACACGCGAGGACAGGGGTTGTCTCTCCCTGAGGCTTCGAACTCCGCGGCAATTGCGGATGACGTTCCGTGATCCAAGGACGTTTCAACTTCGACGCTACAGAGAATGCTGCGCTCGGAGGAAAAGCTAGTTCCAGCAAGCAGCGTATCCAAAAGAGCACGCACTAATTAATGAACTTGCGTGTTTCTCGAAATACACATAGTTTATTTCAGGTACTAATTTCTCCCTAATTATACAACTCTCAGTTTTCCCCCAGCGCGAGTGAGTGAAGAGATTTGGATGGCTCTTAACAACGAGGTCTCGAGAACTGATGAGGGTGATTGAGGTGAGTATGGAGAAGTGCCGGAATGACAGGGCGGGGGGAAACGGAAGATCCCCGAGAAAACCCGCCGACCAACGGCATCGTCCAGCACTATTCCCACTTGCGAAAATCCGGGAGTGACCCGGCCGGGGATAGAACCCGGTTCGCCTTGGTGGGAGGCAAGCAGGCTAACCGCTTAGCCACCGGGGTCCTTTCCCCCAGCATCATTTTCAAGAAAGCAGTTACATACTCCATAATTATAAATATTCATTATATCTTAATATTTTACTACTCGAAAATTGAAGCCATCTTATTGAGCGGAGGAAGTTCCCGTAGTGTTTATTTACAATGAATTCAATTTTTGCACTCATAGTACATTGTGTTGTAAAAGATATTACTTGTGTATATGGAATAACCACTGATGTTAAGGTAGGTAGTAGAGCTTTACGTCTCGTCGACAGCGAGGTCATCATAGACGGAGCAAGTTGTTCAGCAAAGCAGCGACGGGGAGGAATTGGCCATGGCTTGTAGTAAAGAAACTACCCCAGCATTCGCCTGGAGTGACCTCGGGAAACCACGGGAAACCGAAATCAGGATTGCCCGAACCGGGATTCGAACCCCGATTTTCCCGAATGTGAGTCCGCGATGTCTCAGATGTTAATGAAATTAACTATCGTAGGCTTATGTTATATACATAGCACGACTCGTAGTATGCTCACACGTGCAGTATTTAAAGCTATACCAGCATGATCCATCACGAAATATTAGTCATTAAACGCCTGTCCGACCTTTGTTTCATAGCAACGAAAATTAATGACAAAAATATTCAGAATTCTGCTTTCTCATATAATAATAATATAGGAGGGTAAACACAAATACTGAGAATGGCATAAAAAAANATATTCAGAATTCTGCTTTCTCATATAATAATAATATAGGAGGGTAAACACAAATACTGAGAATGGCATAAAAAAACTTGGTACAGTTCTTGAAAGTTAATATGCATACGAAAAACTCGGCACGAAACATTACCACTCTCTGCANTAAAAAAACTTGGTACAGTTCTTGAAAGTTAATATGCATACGAAAAACTCGGCACGAAACATTACCACTCTCTGCAAAAGCAATTTCCAATATATCTATAAAGCTCCACAGCTTACTTAAGGGAAGTGCCCCGAAGCCGGTGCTAATCATGCTTGTTAATCAAGAAGGCACGTATGAAAACGCAAAAAATAATTAACTCTAACTGCACGTTTCAAACCCGATTGTGGCCCAAAGTGATGCACCATTCAAACTGCAACACCATATAGCCACCCTCCCGTGTTGACCATGTTTTGTTTATTTAATTTTGCTAAAAACATTATCACCAGAATGAGAATATAGTATTTTACCTAACGGCATTATCACCTCTCAGTACCGACACTAGTACCGAAACAATTATATACTGCTGGTTTTCCTTCATTAAAAATTATTTTTTCCCTAGGACGTGGCCAGATTTACGTTCCCAAAACGTTAGCTTTGTGTTCTAATTTTCGTTGCTGTTAGTGGTCTCATATCGTTGATGTTATCTGCTTTGTCTTTGTGTCGTTTATTGCCTTTCAATTTAAACCTATTCATCGGGGTTTTGATTCCCCGTTATTCTGGTATATATATGACTTGTACTCTAGAATTTTCCATAACAGCTGTCTCACTTTTCTGTGTTTGTTTTTGTGTGTGCAGTCAGACAGAATTGTTTTTCCTCTATGTTATTCTCCTCATATCTTGTAGGTAATTTAGGAGGAGAAAATACTACATCAATGCTACACGGGGAAATGTAAGAAAATACAGAAAACTAATTTACTAAATAATTAGCACATAATAATCTGAGATATATTCCCATTCAAGGGAAATTTAAAGTTGTATTATTTAAAGTAATATAATCAGAGCTCTTAAAACATATTTAATACGACACAGATGATAAAAACGTTAATAAATATATACACTTTAGAAAGAGGGAAGGTAGCTATCACCGGAGTGACTACTTCCTGTGTGAATGGTGCCAGTAAGCTGCTGCCACCCGTAAACACGACACGAGACCATACTAACAACTGGTGTCTTAATGTATTGGCACGAGTAACTGGAACACCCTGAGAAAACTCGCCAGGACAGACATGGTCCCCACTTACTCAACTACTAAGTTAAAAGGAACTGTGACTAGGCACGGCGTAAACGTGCACCACTTGAACCATTAACATGTGTTCATGACTTAAAACNGTTAAAAGGAACTGTGACTAGGCACGGCGTAAACGTGCACCACTTGAACCATTAACATGTGTTCATGACTTAAAACGCTATCATCTCCGCAACGGACATCAAACCTCAGTCCCGATGTATCACCAAACATTATTAACATAATATTGCGGTACAGAAGATCAGGATGGTGACGTACTCAAAGAGAGCCAAAACATTTTCCAGATAGGTGACACAGAGGAAGGCGAAATTGGCAAGTTATGTAATCAAATATTTTTCAAGTAGAACACTCAAAATTATGAAGCCGTGTANGTTAAAAGGAACTGTGACTAGGCACGGCGTAAACGTGCACCACTTGAACCATTAACATGTGTTCATGACTTAAAACACTATCATCTCCGCAACGGACATCAAACCTCAGTCCCGATGTATCACCAAACATTATTAACATAATATTGCGGTACAGAAGATCAGGATGGTGACGTACTCAAAGAGAGCCAAAACATTTTCCAGATAGGTGACATAGAGGAAGGCGAAATTGGCAAGTTATGTAATCAAATATTTTTCAAGTAGAACACTCAAAATTATGAAGCCGTGTAATAACATAGCGACGCCGGTCTGAGTGAGGTGTAACTAAAAATGTTTATGTTACCATTGCAAAAATTGTTGCTGTAATATAAATAACTTAGGCAACTTTTTTTTTAACACCAACCTCTTTAGATACACATAATAATTGGATACCAATGAATTACTGATCAGCGTACCGAAGATAATTAAGTATTGGGCCCATACTGTCGTATTACCTTAAACAAAATGATTCTGGGATTCGTACAGGAACATGTTTAACCAAGTGTGTAACGCCTGGACGGTGCGCAACTCTCACTACATTCAGGCTGATAGGTAAGTGAGTGAAGAGATATGGGCGGCTCTTAACATCGAGGTCTTGAGAGCCGATGAGGGTGAATCGAGGTGTGTGTATAAAGCAGCGCCGGAATGCAAGGGCGGCGGAAACGGGAGATCTCCGAGAAAACCCGGCACGATTCCCACATACGAAAATCAGGGAGCGACCCCGCCGGAAAAAGAATCCGATTCGCCTAGATGGGAGGTGAGTAGTCTACCCACTACCCACTGCGGCCCCACTTGATAATACGTAATGAAATAANCGATTCGCCTAGATGGGAGGTGAGTAGTCTACCCACTACCCACTGCGGCCCCACTTGATAATACGTAATGAAATAAGCACATTAACGTAATGAATAAACGAAAAGTATTAATATATAGCAAAAATAAAAAAAAATTTAATAATAANGAAATAAGCACATTAACGTAATGAATAAACGAAAAGTATTAATATATAGCAAAAATAAAAAAAAATTTAATAATAAAACTCTGCGCGTAAACCATAAATTACAAGCCATCCCGAGGGTTAAGCTCCGATCATCAGCTGTTCTACCGCCTCTCAACATGAGTTGCGAGAGATACGAGGAGTACGAACGCAAATTATCAGCCTGAATGTAGTGATAGTTGCGCACCTTCCAGGCGTTACACGCGTTGTTAAATATGTTCATGTACCAATGCCAGAATCATTTTGTTTAAGGTAATACAACAGTATAGGCCTAATATTTAATTATATTTGGCACGCTGATCAGTAATTCATCGTTATACAATTATTATGTGTGTCTAAAGAAGTTGGTATTTAAAAAGACGGCTTCCCAAGTTATTTTAATAATAAAATGTTATTAATACATTTTTAATAATACCTTTTTAATAACTTTTTAATACATTTTTAATAGATTTCTTATAATTTTTTGTTTTTATTTTTGGGTGTTCAAGGTTAAAGGTTACCAGGTCAAGATTAAAGGTTATCAGGTCAAGGTCAAAGGTCACCAGGACAAAGTCAAAGGTCAATGACATCCACCATTGCGGACAAGATGGCCACCGGGGGACCGGAATGACAAATCATGAACAGCTCCGACGGTTCCGAACCCCTGTTCCTTGTGCCAACATCTCCATAATCTTTCTACTGACATTCTTCAAAAGTTGCTTTCCAAAGTTCTCAGTAAATTGCAAACTAGCTACGCGGATCATATTTCATATAACTCACTTTTGCAGGGATGTGGTGAAGCCGATACGTGAATACACTGGCGACAAAGATGGCTTTCATATACACACTTCTTAAAGCGCGACGACTCAATATCTTACCTATAGAACATACATCTGAATCTTCTACGTAAATCACAAAAGTTTGTTAAAAAAGTGAAATTTAACCACTGAAATAAAATCAACTGAAGTAGTTTCTGGTGGTTTAGAAAAATTGTAATTACTGTTTTGAGTGTGTAGCGTGAACAAATACAAAAATCAGACTACTTCAAGCATGGGAATACCAAAGCACAGTAAAAACCTCCTCAGAGTCGGATTTACTATGCCTTAAATTACACCGTCTTAACCTTAATTTCAATTTGTTTTTAATTTTCTCTGCATCCTGAACGTTTCGTCAGTGAAACTGTCATAAAATTAATTAAGAAAACGGTAAATCAGTTACAAGTGTCACTAAGGAATGACATCGGCTACGAAATTATGGACGGAAAAATAAACAGGGTTCACATTAACGACTCATTCCCAAATCACGCCTAGGGAAAGACCGCGAATTCCGTTAAATAACACCACTTACCTTTGATCGGTAGCATATATTTTCACTAATCAGAATTTCGCAAATAAAAACATGATTCGGCTTGACCAAATTTAACTTGCTTGTAATTTGTATACCGTAGGATGGGGTGATAATATTTTTTGCAAACATTTATAAAAATATTGTACAAAAACGCTCCAATCTTTACAGCAATAAAATCATGAAACTATTAGAATAACTTGGACTGAATTTTCTATCTACTTGTGTAAATACATGTTGGGTGCAAGGCTGCAGCAGTAGCAAGCGTTTCCTCTGTAAAAATTGTTTTAAACTTGACTATGTTTCATCAAAATTTAGCGTGTTTTCTGGAATAACTCTTTTATAAAAATAAATAGAGGACTATGAAAGTTCTACTAACATTTTTCGCACGTCAAACATATCATTACCAAACATGTACCAAAACGCAACACAATTTTCAGAAATTACATAAAAATACCGTAATTTTTCGGAAATGCGATTTTTAACATGTTCGTAATCCTATCATGATTTTCAAGCAATAATATCGATCATAAAATTACTTTAATTTTGCATAAATTAAAGCGTAGTTATTTTTCTGTAGCAAACATTCCGTATTTACTACAAATTATTTTCCCTCCGGCACTCTGCCACACTTAAAAAAGATTTGGTGTTCAATAACTTTCGCCGAGAACTAAATTATGTACTTTAAATAAACAAAAGAAACCTACACAACATTTCAATATACGTATTTTAGTGACAATTTTAATAATAATGTGAAAGTAACTTTCAAATTTCGTGTAAAAACGACATGCTCTATAAACAGCCGATTCAAGTGGCAAACATCAATAAAAAAGGAATGAAAAAATCCCACATAATTGTGTGCGATAATTCACCACGGAACGCTATTTTACTGCAAGCATTAAAAAGGTGGCTAATTCCAAAACGACCTCCGATAAACCACACTATCAGTAAGAGTTCACTGAGTATAGTAAGAGTAAAGTTATACTAAATGGTTTTTAGCTGGTTCTTCTCTGGCAAGATATGGCTGGCAATTCGCCCATTGCACTGCCGTAATGGCCCTACAGCACATCTCGAATACATTAGGTCTTTCCGGTTGATTTAGAACGCTAATGGCGACGTTTATTCAAATCCAATAACGCAAAGCAATGGTATAAAAGCCCCGTGCTACCGTGGCAATGAAATAGCGTGAAACGTAGTGGTTTTTCAAACAAAAAAAATATCCGGTGAACTGCAGTGAGAGAGAAACTATTCCGGAAAAGGCAGTGTGGGTACGGAAAAATAACCTCAGATGCCTGTACAGGAAAAACAGTTACAGCCTCGTTCACAATCGGCGTGGAGTGTCACAATATAACATAAAGAAGCACAGAAATGTTAGACAGCCGTCCACAATTGGGATCAACGTAAACGGGCCAATCTGAATAAAGTATAGAAATAGGGTATTATTCTAGCAGGTATGGAAATATTGTTTCCTCTGGTTGGCTAAATTGACTTCTAATTTTTTTTTTTTGTGGGAACACACGGTGCAATGAAACTATTTTATATGATAATGAAAAATAGTAATCCATATCATCGTTGTTATTCGGGAACTTCTTCGTATGCAAACGACGAACTACTAGCTGGACAAAAACAGCCCTGTTTATGGCGAGAGAAGAAATTATAGCGACACATGGAGTCAACTTGCAATCATTTTTCGTTAATACAGATCTCTTTTGACGAAAGTAGTACACATAACGTCCGGCATTCTGATTGGAGGTCGTTAAAAACTTCCCATAATAAGATGAAAGATAGCCGTCTTTTCGCCAAGCCACGCCAATTTACGCCGGTTATGCCAGGCCACAAACTAGGCGAGGACGCTGGCATTTAAAACTGAGGCATATTCACTCACGTCTTTGTGAGATGCATCATGTTAACGCCACGCCAACTGAAGACGCGGCTCAAAGCTTGGACTTTACGAAGAAGCACGCGTATGGCAAGATACATTAAGAAGGTCAGGCTCTCTATGATTATAGTAATCTTCAAATTAAACGAATAGTAACTCGGTGATAAACTGAGCCATACAGTGAGGTGAGCGCGAGCAATCGACGATCTAGCCTTCTCGCCACGTTAGCAGGAAGTTCTAATGCAAACTTACGAAAGGAAAACTTTGCACATTACATTTAATAACGGCGTGCACGCCATAGGAATTACTGTATCCATCACAAATACTTTTCGTGTCATTTCAAGGCCTTCCTTTGAGATTGTCAGCGAAACCGCTGAAAATTACGCGAGTAGAATTATGTCTTAGAATCCTTTGATTTGTTCCTAAAAGTGTGGTATAGTATAGTACACATGGTTCCAGATATAATTGATAACAAAACAAAATGAAATTAGAAAACTTTAAGATATTTCAATTTCATTGGACATCGTATAATGAGGGGGGGGGGGAAGGTTAGGCAACTGTTTGACAACATAGCAAAATGTACAGGGTTTAACCTGGGAATGAAATAAGAGTTCCAAGCATACCTTCGATCCATCCCAGCGTAGAAAAACAATCATATAAATAAAATGTGTATTAACTAGCATTGGCAATTAAAGGATTGTATGTTAATTACAACACATAATCCTACAAATATTCGTGTACAAGATATATTAAATAAATGACAAATTTGAAATTGCCGTTTCTATTGATTATGTAATCTGCTCCAATAAAATAAAAATATTATTAGCAATTAAAGAAAATCTAGACGGGAAATAAATGGTTATTTTACTTCAGAAAAGTCAGTGTACAAAAGCGATAAGAAATAATTTGACAGCATATTTCAATAACAGTTTCATGACCTAGAACCATACTCCTTACTTACTTTAACAAAGAGAGTGCGGGTTAAAGCAATTTCCGATAAACGAAGCTTCAGAGAAACCTACAACTCAAAGACCCGGAAATCTAAGCTGGAGGGAAAAAAACTCGCCGAACGATACCAAGATATCGCGCTGAACAGACACAGTAATCGGATTTGGCCCTTACAAGACGTCGAGTATCTCCTCCATCCATCTTTATGCCGCGAGCGGTGCATATTCCCTTCGAGTACGGGTCTATTCTTGCTCCCCGGGAGAGCTTGAATCCGCTGTGAGGATCCCTCGAGATAGCGTCTAGATAATGCAGAGGGGAAAGCGCGTTAAGGTAGGGTCCTCTCACGTTCTTGCGAAAATCGGTCCGCCCTTGACTCGACCCCTGGCACGGAGCGCGTTCATTGTGCCAACAATATCACCTCCGACTCGCGCAGCATCTAATTGTCGTCGGCTTAATCGGATCTCGCGGGAGGGGCAAGGGACGGGGAGGGGGAGAACGCATGGCTCAAAGACAGTGCTGCCTCCAAATCTCCCCACCGCAACGCGGAGGCAATTGTCTGCGACCCGAGCATCTCGCATCGGCACTACCCGAAAGCGCGCGCATCGTCCATAGAGAAACGAGGTGCGCGCCGCGAACAATGGAGCAGCTCACCTAACACTACAAGTTTTTTTAATCTGTGCGCTGCTCCCCGACTGCGCCCTTCCTCCTTGGCGCTTGCCTACCTGCCGTGATTGCGAGACAAAGGGCCGCCCCGGTTGTTTATGAAGGTCGCCGCGGTTCGTACACGGGAGTTAACATAACGATCCCCAGGAACCAGACAAAGCAGGTGGGTTTCGGAGAGCTTCCACTCGCGTGGGCGAAACGTACTCCGAGCGAGGCGTGTCAATGGAAGGGCACAACCACCTGCGGTGATTAGACGACAGACGAGCCTTTTCGCGGCAACAACCCGACACAACACAATGCGATCACCAAAAAGCCACAAAAGAGCTACAATGCATGGCTGGTATCATGTCATTGTTCACTGAATTATACATGTTATCTTCCGTGGAATAATGCGTTACACGAGTGTCATATAGTCAATGCAACCTTCTATCGAAAAAAAAAAAAAAAATAAAAAAAAATAAAAAAAAATAAAAAAAACTGAATGTACATTGTTTTTCATCACATAAAGTGTTAAATCAAAACACTCACTAATCAACAAGGTACAATCCCTTAAAGCACTTCCGTGCATTTTGTAATAACATTTAAGCTAATTTCAATAGCCGGGTAAATTGGGGTCTACACTCCACCTACACTTAATTTTATTTCACGAAAATTATAGTGTCACTTAAGTGTGGAAAATAGTCGGTTTCACTGCCACTTCATGACAGTTTCCATGTTAATTTGGAATGACAACTCGTCTCTTTCAATACGGGGCCCGGTGAGACAGAGGCTAGGGCGTTTGCCTCCCACCATGGTCAAACCGGGTTTGATTCTCGGTGGAATAGTGTCGGGCGATACGGCTGGTCTGCGGGTTTTCTCAGGGATGCCCCGTTTTCCCTACCCTTGCTTTCCTGCTCTCAAGACCTCGTTAAAAGCGGCACAAGCTTCTTCACTCCACTGCACTCTTTCAATAAATACACCATAAAATTTTTGTTTTAATTTGAATAAATAAATGTGAACAAAATTTCTAAATAATTCCAATATGACCACTCTCTTTTTGTTAGTTCTCAACCTTTAACGCAGAAAATAAATTTGCGGTAACTTATTTGGTGCTGAAATAAACAGCGTATTTAAGATCAGAATGCCTGGCAAGCTAATGAAAGAAACGAAGAGAATATCAGCAGTTTATAGCAAGGAAATTAGAAGCTAAAGAACATGTGGCCGGGGTGAAACCAAAAGGTGGGCCACGAGTTAAATAAAAATAATTTACGTACTGTAAGTAGATAGTTGAGAGGAGGTTCGTGGATGGCTCCCAAGTATAGATTGTTCACGATAAAGTGAGCACTTTTGAAATCAACCTTTGAAAAATGTTACTGCTCCTACCTGCGTGTATTTTAAAGCGCACAATGACTGGCATGCGCCCTCTCAAGTTGGTAACGGCGGCGAGAAAGTAGTTTCATGTCTTATCGCTGAATTAAAAGTGTTGGTGAAACATTTAAGAATACTGAAATTAATTGTTTAACTTTGTATATGTTTAATGCATATAAGTGTATGAATTAGTGAAATTGTAAAGTATTTACTTTTCTAATAATGGCACAGTTTTATTTGACCAACGCACGAATGTGTGNATGAATTAGTGAAATTGTAAAGTATTTACTTTTCTAATAATGGCACAGTTTTATTTGACCAACGCACGAATGTGTGACGAAGCCCATGGCAATGCTAATTTTACATGTGGCGGAGGTACACGAAATGTGCATACAAGTAGGTCTTTAGCAGTGCTCTCAGAAGTGCTCAATTTACCGAGAAACAGCCTTTACCTCCGAGTACTCTGTGAGCAACTATCACGTAACAAGCTGGCAGCCAGTCAAAATATGCTGCAAGTGGGTAACAAACTCCAGTAGTGCGTTGTCTGAGATCTCGTGCTAACGCTTAATACGACAGTTGGCTAGAAACATGGCACACTAGAAGGCATGAGGCAATGGATAGGTGACCTTGGAGGCCGAGACCACAGACAACACTTGAGGTAGACCTAACACCTGACTCAAAAACTACCGCCAGAATTAGCAAAATCACGTGTTCGATTAGTGATATCCCGTTTATGTAAATTTGGTTTTTACAACAAATCCACGCTTGTAGGAAAAAAATAACTTCTGCCCAACTCGATATCATGATACGAATAGGAAACCAACTATCACCACCCTGCTAAGCAGTAAAGTAAAATTTATGTTCAATTAAATTATTTTAATAGTAATTTATAGATCGGAATAAATGTTTGACTGATCTTTTAATATGTATTCTCTTATGAATTTACACGGAACGCCTCTTAGATCAAATATAGCTCCGTCTCTGTCTCAGTAACAACTTGGGTCCTTAAAGCAAAAGATCTTGAAACAATTGGATATATTTTATAATTACTTTTTGATAAGCTTACTGCTCTTCATGATGAAAAGGAATCAAACAGGAATAAATAATATCTTGAATAACTTAAAATTCCACCTGAGTCTTTTTGCCTTTTTAATAGCCGAACACAATTTCACAATTTACATAAGAACTGCAGCAAAAAAAAGAAAAAAAAAGATAACATGTATCACACAGTCCATTCTCCACAGTGCCTTTCCATGAGAGTGGCGATCCAGACGTAGTCGATCTTCAGCCACATCGTCTTCATAGGAGATTGAAATTCTCGGTTGTCTCTCTCACGGCCAACGGTCAGGTCCGTAATTATAACTCATTCTTTCACATTTTATTATCTTCCTTAAATGCAACACTCGCAACAACGAGGCGCCCTTAAAGTATTACTTAAACTATCACTTGCTGTACTTATACAACACTCTCTTGGAAAAACTTTACATNACTATTACTTAAACTATCACTTGCTGCACTTATACAACACTCTCTTGGAAAAACTTTACATCAGGGAGATAGGGAGGAAATGCATTCATTTCCATTATAATTAATTGCAGTTTTATACGAAAAGATACATAGGCAGATTGGGCATGTCTGATAACGTTTCTTNCGTAATTATAACTCATTCTTTCACATTTTATTATCTTCCTTAAATGCAACACTCGCAACAACGAGGCGCCCTTAAAGTATTACTTAAACTATCACTTGCTGTACTTATACAACACTCTCTTGGAAAAACTTTACATCAGAGAGATAGGGAGGAAATGCATTANTACATCAGGGAGATAGGGAGGAAATGCATTCATTTCCATTATAATTAATTGCAGTTTTATACGAAAAGATACATAGGCAGATTGGGCATGTCTGATAACGTTTCTTCTCCGAATCATATACGTGCTGAGGCAGTTTACTCATTCTTGACCCAAAAGGATATACATCGAGTGAAAGTTAAACAGAAAATTTCATTTCCATGAAACCTCCTCCGAGATCATACTTAATGCACAGCACCCAACATATAGCGGGGCTAACGTAACGGCGGGACAGGCGAAAAATGTTACAATTAAGAAGCTTCATTCCTGGGCATGCTTAATTCACATAATCAAACCGCTGATGCAGGCAACATGACACATCACACAAGAGCGGACAACAGTACAAAGTCATAATCAGNAGTTAAACAGAAAATTTCATTTCCATGAAACCTCCTCCGAGATCATACTTAATGCACAGCACCCAACATATAGCGGAGCTAACGTAACGGCGGGACAGGCGAAAAATGTTACAATTAAGAAGCTTCATTCCTGGGCATGCTTAATCCACATAATCAAACCGCTGATGCAGGCAACATGACACATCACACAAGAGCGGACAACAGTACAAAGTCATAATCAGNTCACATAATCAAACCGCTGATGCAGGCAACATGACACATCACACAAGAGCGGACAACAGTACAAAGTCATAATCAGTGCTGGTTAAAACTGCTCCGCATTAAGGGCAATAAAATTTGTCCCCGCCGCTACAAGGCAAGTGCATTCCCCATGAAGTTCATGCACAATACATGGCAAAATGTAACTTCACGCCACCAGTCCCGTTGTTGCTTCCACGTCGAGTCAGGGCCACTTTACTTTATTCAGCATTAATTTGTAGCTCAGGACATATGATTTTATAATACCTTCGTGAGTGAATGGCATTGAACTTACCAAGGATTTCCTCACGGTTTACAAGCGACAACTCCTGCTAATCATGATTGACACTGTATATGGGTGTCTATATAATGCTAGCGATTTCTTTATAACAATCTCAGATTGATTACTGATATGCGCACGTACTAAGACCAGCTCCCCGATTTGCAAATTGTGTTCCTTCTTCGCCTTGTTTGATCTTCTACGTGTATCAGCAGCATGATATAATCGCTGTTTCNGATTTGCAAATTGTGTTCCTTCTTCGCCTTGTTTGATCTTCTACGTGTATCAGCAGCATGATATAATCGCTGTTTCACCAATTGTCGAATTTATTGCATTAATTCCTCGTGGGCAGCCTCTTCAATCTTTTTATTGTCGTGTTCAGGGTGTTCGATAGTGCGGGAAATCGGTAAACGTGATGGCATTCCAGACGAGGTCTCAAATGGAGTCTGGCCAGTGTAAGAGCGAATGACTTTGTTATTTTCTCCATTCTGGAAATTCACAGAGACCTGACAATTGAATTACCAACTGTCCATTTGGCTGGTTGTAGTTCCGGAATACGAGATTCCTCGTTGGCAAATACAGTGCAGTTGTCAGTAAAAATCCGTTCGCAATTAAACATACTGCTACTTTCATTTTACCAATACCTTCCACATTTAATAAAACCTGTCGATTTACTAACGGACTAGCCCGTGATGCAACACCGACAATCTTGAGTTGTGGTACGGTTATAACGGGGATGCGAACATTTGCTCGTTCTAGCGAGTAATAAAAAGATTCCTAAAGACAACTCACTTCAATCCCGCTGTCTAGTAATGCGGTACACGGAATTGTATGAATGGTCAAATTAACTTCTGGACATAGAGGTTCATACAATAAACATTCTACACCAGAACTTTCATACATTAANCTTTCATTTTACCAATACCTTCCACATTTAATAAAACCTGTCGATTTACTAACGGACTAGCCCGTGATGCAACACCAACAATCTTGAGTTGTGGCACGGTTATAACGGGGATGCGAACATTTGCTCGTTCTAGCGAGTAATAAAAAGATTCCTAAAGACAACTCACTTCAATCCCGCTGTCTAGTAATGCGGTACACGGAATTGCNTTTAATAAAACCTGTCGATTTACTAACGGACTAGCCCGTGATGCAACACCGACAATCTTGAGTTGTGGCACGGTTATAACGGGGATGCGAACATTTGCTCGTTCTAGCGAGTAATAAAAAGATTCCTAAAGACAACTCACTTCAATCCCGCTGTCTAGTAATGCGGTACACGGAATTGCATGAATGGTCAAATTAACTTCTGGACATAGAGGTTCATACAATAAACATTCTACACCAGAACTTTCATACATTAAAAGTTCTCCCTCATTCTCACATAACAAAATTGTAAAGATGTTACGGCACATAACTGGTTCCGATGATTTTTGCACCATTTTTAAAGTACCACTGGTCTACATTAGAGTCCAGAGGGTCGTCAATACCGACTAACCCTATTTGACTTGATTTGCTTGAGTTTACGTGGTGAGGAGTAATAATGTCGCTACGGCGATTTTGAATTACTGTCGATCAGTGAAAATGGTGGCGCAAATGGATTCNTTGACTTGATTTGCTTGAGTTTACGTGGTGAGGAGTAATAATGTCGCTACGGCGATTTTGAATTACTGTCGATCAGTAAAAATGGTGGCGCAAATGGATTTAACACCGTCTCTACATTTCGTGTATCTTTTGGCGGAGTATTCCCCAATTGTGTAACGATGTTGGTTGTGTTCCAATGTGTCATCGACGTGGATCGGGCTTCGGTCACGTCCTGAATCACGACGTCGCTCTGGAGTACATTCGTTACTAGTTTGCTTACGTCGCGGCGACTTCTCATTATCGCTGCGATCCAATCTGCTTCGTTTCCTATCATCAGATCGGTGATTTTCGTCATTACGCTGTCGTCTGCGCCTTCTACGCCAAAATGGTACATACTGACGAGTATTTCCGTGTAATAGATTACCGAAATGGTCATTATAACGATCTTCTTTTTTAGGTGAGTGGCCAGGCGACTGAAAAGTGCGGCAAGTAGACACTCTGTATTGGTTTGATGCGCTGAGTGAACCTGAAGAACCTGGTTGATCTGCATGTGTGTTAACTCTAGACATAGTGTCTAAACGAGCGTAACGTAGGCGTTCATCTCGAAATTGCTGCACTGAAGTGATATATCTACTCGCCAGTTTAATTGATAACGGCGAGGAAGTTGAAGATGAACCNCTCGAAATTGCTGCACTGAAGTGATAGATCTACTCGCCAGTTTAATTGATAACGGCGAGGAAGTTGAAGATGAACCATACCTACTAACTCCTCATCCGACATAGGCGGTGCCATGTATCGAGTGCGTTCGTACAGTGATGTGGAATGAGCATCCAAAGAATAATTACGACTTGGATAGAAACGTTCGTTGTGTAGTTGAGCCCGAAGTAAGCCTTGTATTTTCTTACTCCAATACATCGAATCAAAGGCTTTACGAAAAAGCTCATTAGGGTGTATTTATTAGCGCTTATCTCCCACCAGTGGTCAGCACTTCCTTTAAAAGCAAGGTCAACATATTGAAGCAATTCGTCAGATACAATTTTACACACTGTAAAATACTTCTCTAGTATTTTCAAAAAGGCTATTGGGTTTTCAACCTCACGACCTTTAAAGGTAGGCTATTCATCTACTAACCATCTAGATTGGCTTAGCATGGGCACAAATTGCACTACAGGCTGTGGAGGTGTAGGAAGTGAAGTTGATTGGTGAGTAACTTTAAGCGACTTAAGTGACTTCCAAACCGCGAATACNGCTGTGGAGGTGTAGGAAGTGAAGTTGATTGGTGAGTAACTTTAAGCGACTTAAGTGACTTCCAAACCGCGAATACGGTGGTCCGTTTCAGATACTACTTCACTATAAATACCTGAGCTTGAATTTGAAGATTCTTGTGCGGTTTGTAATTGTGCTACGGTGTTACGCAATTCAACCAATTCCGTTTCAGTTNGCTGTGGAGGTGTAGGAAGTGAAGTTGATTGGTGAGTAACTTTAAGCGACTTAAGTGACTTCCAAACCGCGAATACTGTGGTCCGTTTCAGATACTACTTCACTATAAATACCTGATCTTGAATTTGAAGATTCTTGTGCGGTTTGTAATTGTGCTACGGTGTTACGCAATTCAACCAATTCCGTTTCAGTTCTAGCGCTACGCATCTGACATTCTTCGTTAGTGGTGTTAAGATTGGTCGCTGCAGGGTCTATACGTGGTACCACCTCTTGCAAAACTACATTAACGGTTTCAGCTTTGAACGAGTTGAACTGAGCCTGCATTTCGGTTTCGAACAGATTTTAATTCGTTGCGAAAGGATTTGCTAATTCTGCCTGACTACCAATAAGCTCCGAATGTAATCTCGTTGTAATTTCTGATTGAAATTTTTCATGGCTCGCAGCTACTTCTAATTTCAATGTTTCATGGCTCGCAGCAACTTCTGATTGCAATTCAGTTTAACTTGTAGTAATTTCGGTGTGTAGTGATTGCATATCTAAATGTAGTCGCTGCAACATGGATACTATCACGCCTAGGGGGTTTGTTATTAATTAAATGCTGCGCTATGGGTGCTGTGTCTAACTGATGCACTAGCGGAGCAATGTAACTTACGGTACCCAATAAGTTTGTCTCGCGTTGTGAAGGACTGAGCGGCGTAATGCCCGTCATTTGCCACGAATTTGAATGTTCGTTCTCAGTGGACACTGTTAAACCTATGGCTGAGGTTTTGTTCTGCATTTCTCTGTGCAATGGACTGCCTTCCAGCGAACTGCATTCACTACTATTAATTCTTTTATCCATGGAAATAAAATTACACTACACTTAATACAATTATTTTATAACCACGATCCGAAAAGGCCTCCTCACTAATTGCTTTAGTTATTTATTTTAATATTTACCGTTCATACAACAGTAATTAAAACAGTTTGTAGCATTACTGAATATCTTATAACATAGTCCAATATTTCTTTCTGCTTCATATATGGGCGCCATTACTGTGATGAAACGAATAGGAAACCACAAACTATCACCACCCTGCCAAGCAGTAAAGTAAACTTTTCTATTTATTTAAATTATTTTAATAGTAATTGTATAAATGGAAATAAATGTTTGACTGGTCTTTTAATAGATATTTTCTTATAAATATATACGGAATGCTACTTCTATCTCAGTAACAATTTGGGTTCTTAAAACAATATATCTCGAAACGATCGAAAAAAAATTATTATTACATTTTGAAAAATAAACTAAACAGTAATACATAATATTTTGAATAACTTGAAATTCCACCAGAGCCTCTTTACCTTTTTAATAGCCGGACACAATTTACATAACAACTGCTTCCAAAAAAAAACAACCAAAGAAAACATATATCATATCACACAGTCCATTCTCCACATCGAATGGGTCGTATCTGCGTTACAACTTTGTCAAAAGTAGCGCATACTAGCATACTGACACACTAAGTAAACCCTAATCGGAGCCAAGTGGTTGTTCTCTTGGAAGAAAAGCAATTCCGGGACACGAAGACAGGTTACTCCGCATCTGGTAAGCACATCGTACTCAATGTCCACCCTACAGCAGAGATCGCTAAGGCGTCTTCGGACAACGAGGTCCCGAGTAAGAATTCTTGATCAGTCACGGATGAACTGATCTCGTTTTTAAATGTAACTTACGATAATTTAGCGTATACGCAATCCCGCCAGTCAGCCTTCAGACTAAAAAGTGGGTACGCTAGAAAGCCCAGTGAACAAAGACAGTAAACCAGTGAGATAATTCGCAGTGGCTCTTCTACAACTTCTTGTTCGCACGAACTTCAACGACCTTGTAACTAGTAAGCAGTTGACAGCAGTCAGGTAGTAGAACCATAACTTTATTCTACGCAAGCAAACATTTAGCGCATTATCCTCTTCATGTATGCAGTTATTTAATTTATAATAATTTAAAAATAATGGAAAATTTAAAAAAGCAGTATATGAATACACAGTATATAACTTAAATGAACCGTTTATACTAATCGTGAACGCATTGCAAGAAAATTCTTCGTAATGACCAGATGTTTCGCGTGCTCGTTTGAAAGTTTTTCCAATCGGAAAACTATATAAAACAGATGCAAAATTATCATTGCATTGCGAGTGAGCGCAAAGATTTTTAAAATTTAAAGTGCGTAATTTTTGTAATATTACCCATTTACACCCTCGTTTTATGCCTGCAAGCTATTGGGTGGTGGGAAAATTGCACTTAAAATTGCGAATCTTCAATGCCTCATACCTGGTATTTAAAACAACGTAAACTAGCATTGTAGGCAAGGCCATTCTTAGGAGTGTAAGAAAGATACAGCCGCACAGGGTCTCAGGCCTAGGTAAACCTCGCTCTCGGAAAAAAAAATTGTAATTGTTGGATTTGGAAAGGGTTTATTGACGTCCCTCGGTGTTATGCCTGTAGGCTTATCAGGGGACGGCTTACAAACTAACTCATAACCTAACTTANCTTATTGACGTCCCTCGGTGTTATGCCTGTAGGCTTATCAGGGGACGGCTTACAAACTAACTCATAACCTAACTTAAACTAATACCCATGCCTTACCTAGGATTCGAACACAGAACCCCCACATCGCAGACCGGAGGAGCACCAACCGACCGTGCCACGGAAAGTCAGCCCCGGAAGAAAAATGTTTTTTATTTCAATTAAAAATATTAAAATATTTAACATTTTTTTGGTATTGAGTTAAATATTTCACGATAAAATCTATATATGTAAACTTATTTATTTATAAAATGTTTTATCAATAAAACGTTAGGCGCAAGGTGCGGTTGCTCGAGAGCATAGCATATAGTTCGAAAGGTGAGTGCGTTGTGGGAATGCGGATTACCTAGTTTGGATGGAACAAAAGTTCTTGCGCCTGGAATCGCTTTCGCTAGGGACGGCGAAGATTGCAAGTTGGCTTTACTTCAACTAAACCACGGAAGTCGCCTACATACAGACAACATACTTTATTTTTAACACTCTTCATGCAAGTTTTTTTCTTCGCTGTTATGTTTAACGTGGGTGGGCACACAAACAACGATTTCAGATTTCAGTAATAATTACTGTTGTACAGATGAGAGAGATGTTGACATGAATCGACACCAGAGGGTACAACTTAGGGACGAAATGCACACCTATGGAAGGAAACCCGTAAAAACCACTATTAAAATAATCGCGTAGTACATTAGACATGGCCGTCTACGTCAAACATTTTGTATACTGAACCAGCTTAACACTGTNTTAAAATAATCGCGTAGTACATTAGACATGGCCGTCTACGTCAAACATTTTGTATACTGAACCAGCTTAACACTGTGTTTGATGCTCGACGAGTTCAGCCATTCAGAATCGTGGACCGCAAAAAAGATAATTTTTAATCCAACAAAACTTTTTTTGTTAACTGGCGAACAATAACTGGAAACGAAAAAAAAAAGTTATAAAGGTGCAGGTAATTAATTTGTATAAAACCTGTTCCGTGCGAATGCTGTTGTAATAAGTGTACATTATACGTTTAAAAATAAAAAAAACCACAGAGTTTACAAATTTCATCGCGCAAAAAATGTGTCTAATAAATAAAATTTTAATTTGATTTTAAAGTGAACATAAATTAAAACTCTCTTAACATTTCTTTATCTCCTGGACTCCATGGTAACAGTAAAACTTCATCCCGCCTTTTAGAACATATTCAAATAAATATCACATAACGTTCTTCAAATAAAAAGTTTNTTAAAATAATCGCGTAGTACATTAGACATGGCCGTCTACGTCAAACATTTTGTATACTGAACCAGCTTAACACTGTTTTTGACGCTCGACGAGTTCAGCCATTCAGAATCGTGGACCGCAAAATAGATAATTTTTAATCCAACAAAACTTTTTTTGTTAACTGGCGAACAATAACTGGAAACGAAAAAAAAAAAGTTATAAAGGTGCAGGTAATTAATTTGTATAAAACCTGTTCCGTGCGAATGCTGTTGTAATAAGTGTACATTATACGTTTAAAAATAAAAAAAACCACAGAGTTTACAAATTTCATCGCGCAAAAAATGTGTCTAATAAATAAAATTTTAATTTGATTTTACAGTGAACATAAATTAAAACTCTTAACAGTACTTTGTCTATTGGGATCCATGGCAACAGTAAAACTTCATCCCGCCTTTTAGAACATATTCAAATAAATATCACATAACGTTCTTCAAATAAAAAGTTTGACAGGACGACATCTTCAAACATTTTCAAGAACTAACCTATTTTATTTGATTATAAATTTAGATGGCAGTATTTCAAAGATAGTGTCAAATTTATTTGAAAGAGATAATCTGACAGTTTGAAAACAGCTTAAGAAATATTTGCAAAAACTAATTTCCCGACATGAAAAGATACGTGGAAGAAGAAAGGAAGAATTCAAGTATACATAACACTTAATTATTTTCATTTCTAAAACGTTAGGACTGAAATATTGGACAGTAATTACAAAATGGCGAGTCTACTCACAGTGCACCGTGGCTGAGTGGCCGCCATGCTGGGATGACGCCCGGCACGGAGGCAGAAACGTTACTCGCATCTGGTAGCATTCCATCGAGAACACAGCTCTACGGAACTGGTTACCATCCTGCAACAAGATACACGGCCATCATGCAGCCGCCTCAGTGCACCAGCTTGGCGACATACACGTAAGCTAACACTTCACCACAAGTTTCTACGAATATACAAGGTGTTTTTTAAACTACATGTCCAAATTAAAACCAAGACATCTATGGACTGATATATACCTACTATAAATCCTAGTAGCAATATGTTTGGTACATTCATCTAGTATTTAAAATATGATTGAAGTTAGGAAAACAGCGCCGGAAGTACGAAACTTAACGTACCTGCGTGCACAACAAGTTGCATATCACGAAAGGGAATGGAACTGGAGAATCATGTAGGAACCACCTGTACATAGGCCACCATGACAATCCGTGCAGATCCTGCATCGCCAATAATATTGTTTGTGTTGTTGGAAATAAAATGCAATCACTTTTGGCAGCATTTACTACTGTATTTTTGATCTGTCATTGTTCATGTAGTTTGACACACGTGTATTAACAAGCAATCACTAGCGGCGCCCACGTACCTCGAGTTTATGGTGTCCTATGTGCAGGCGCTCTCCGTAAAAGATGGAACTGAACTCAACTGACAAACTTCGGCAAGTGATTCCCCATAAAAAAAATAGGTCGAAAATATAAACACGACGTATACCATAAGTCTATTCAGAAGGAGTGTAATCACCCTTGAAAGTGTAGTTGAAGCACATGGTTTGTTGCTAGTAACACAGCAAGAAAGAACGATAAATGTCTTAGTTTCTGGATACTGCAATATTAAACAACGAAGTACAAAGCACAAACATATGGGATCCAACATCAACCCCCATCCATGAAAAGCGAGAGGTTGGGACCACATATGTGCAAATAAAAATGTAACTGTATCACTTTGTTTGCTTTTTTCCTGTGGATTTTTTTATCTACCCTACACCGTGAAGAAACGTTCTGTCTTGTGTTTTTATGCTAAATGCCGCCGTTCTCGAGAAATTATTAATGCCGATGAACGCCACGTGGAGTGGAGATGGAGCAATGGCTAAATTACATGGTGGTGAAATGGGTGTGCTTAGAAAAAAAAACCCTACTGGCAAATTGTAACGTCTGCCGCGTTTCCCAGATACGAATTATCCGTGTCGACCCCGTCGGGAATCGAGTCCGATTAGCCGTGGTGAGAGACGAGCATTCTGGCTACTGCGCCCTACGTGCATTTCAGCGATAGTTTGTTGGGGTAGGTAAGGATACCACATGAAACACGACTTGTTGCAACATTATATGGTGTCATTTACCTGCCACCAACAGCAAATGTATTGCTGACGTAGAGATTTGACGTTGAGATTATTATTGACGTTGAGATTCATTGTTGGAACATTATGAATGAATTCCTATAAAACGGCGGCATTTATCTTAAAAACACAAGACGAAATATTTGTTCACCATGTACTGTAGATTATAAATCCACAGGAAACAACAAACCAAGTGATACAGTTACATTCTTATTTGCACATATGTGCTGCCAAACCCTCGCTTTTCATGGATGGGGGTTGATATTGGAGCCCATGTGTTTGTGCTTTGTACTTCGTCGTTTAATAATGCAGTATCAAGACACTTAGACATTTATAGTTCATTCTGACTGTGTTACTAGCAAAAAACACCTGCCTCCCTAAGTTTACCGGTGGAATTCATTTCCAGCCTGTATTAACACCCGTTGTATGGATGGTAAATGATGGAAAAAGGAGGCACTAAAATAACCATTTGGAAAAGCATCTTGGTTCGGTAAAAATCAACTTAAAATAAAGTGGTAAAAAGAGAAGTGTAGGCAAATCTTGGCAAAACATAAAATGTATTTCTCTACGATATAACAGGACAAATAAATCATAATCATAAACCGTAAATTCCCCGTTGGGCAGTTCAAAAGTGCCCTGAAATATCTGAACGATAAAGGAGAAGGAAGTAGCATTTTTGGACACACGGTCGTGTTCTAATTATTTAGTGTGTATGTATAATCATTTCACCAAGCATTTTAAACATTTGTGTATTTTTCACTCACATTTTGGCAGCTTCTAATATATAAACCAGGTGTTTAGTACGAAATAGGTGTGTTGAATAGCAATGGCATACATTCCAGAAAAGGAATTGGGAGATCACCTAGATAAAAGAAATATCGTGGTGTTCAATCGAGAATAACCTTCTGAAAACTATGCTCAGATATGCAAAATTCTCGTTATCTTTCGGATAAACTCCACTGCCTTATATATAAGTGAGCACAGCCAGTGGTTTTATTGGCCACTAACCTTAAAGTAGAGTCACCTACCTGTTTGACTTCGTTAAAGAAGATTGGCACTCCGCCGCTGAAGTTACATTATCGGCTCAAGATACCCGCGAGGCGTACTAAGACACACTGCCGGCCTATGACACAAGTCCGTCAAATGCACATAAAAATGGAGTTCAGTCTACCGCTAAATTATAATGCGAATTTTGCATGTCTCTTAACGATAGCACATTGCGTTATATCTTTAAAAATGTTAACAAACGTAGCTCAACAAAAATTAAGAAATTTCATACTAGTGTTTTTTTCCTTTGCCGTAATTAAAAGTAACATGCTGTTAATTTACTACTAATAAGCAAGTTTCCTTATAGCCAAACAGGGCGCAATGGAACTTTCATAAATACAAAGTATGGTAAAAAATAACTCGCAAATTAAAATGAAACGAATTCAAAATAATATTTTGGTTTTTAAGACTGATTATATTAACTTACGTTACTCGTTTAAAACATAGTTTCGTGATGCATTTTCATTTTTAATGAGAGAAAAAATTTTCTTGAGATGTATGTAAACATTTATAACAGGTTTCCTGAGCTGCACACGAAAAGAAGACGAGAGGACAAACAACAAACAGCGGCGCCATTATTGTGGGTATCGGCTCAAATTCAGTGTGCGGCCCACCTCGCTGTAAACATGCGCGGCGCAAGAGAAATTAAACACTCGCATCCGGACGACAGAGAAAATGACCACGTGCAGTGAAAAAAAAAAAACAGCACGAGGTCCGGCCGTAATTAGCCCGAGTAATCTTCGCGGAAGGGCAGTTCAACTGCACAGTTCTACCGCATCACGTGGCTACAACGTGCTCGTTTTTGTTGCACGGCAGCATCCGCGACAACGACTGTATCTCGCTGAAATACTGCGATGGGAGCACGGAACCTGCGATGCCCGGGGGGACACGCGAGAACAAAGATACAATGCCACGTGCGACCTCGTGCAGAGAAGCACACGATACAGCGTTTCATTCAGTGAAGGAATGCGATTCCCAGGTTTCAACAAAATAATTATATCGAAATATGTTGCAACATTTCTACAACATCTTGCACCACAATATTATTATTATTCTTCACGATCTGTGAACCACAGAAACAATTTTGTGTTTTCCGTAAAGTTGCTTAATATAATCTACGAATTAGTTGACGTAAAATATCTTACTCTGTACAGCTTGTAAGTANGTTTTCCGTAAAGTTGCTTAATATAATCTACGAATTAGTTGACGTAAAATATCTTACTCTGTACAGCTTGTAAGTAGTACAGTACTGTCTAATACAAAGATACGACAGGCCTGCTTTCTATACTAGAGAAAGATTTTATTTCATGCCCGCTTAACTTTTCGAGAGTAGTTTATTCAGTTTTGTATCTCGTTCACAGTTAAAGTGAAGCCCTGTTACTTCAAATCGAAACTAATCCAAGAAACTAAAATTTATACCAATAATCTTGTAAAATTCTCGTAAATATAATAGTTTTTACACCCATAGTTTTAGATAAATTTCTTTGTTACTTACTAGAATATATTTTCTGGAATTATCCATTATCATACCCTACACAACAAAACGAAACGATTGTTACCCATATGGTGTGTAGTTTCCGAGATAACTGGTTTCCAAGTTACTCAGAAAGTACGTTGTATATATTGTAGAATCCTTGCTATCAGTTGGGGAGAACCAGACAGTTTAGCAGTATTTGTTCCCCCTCTTTTCCTTAGTACGTTTGGATGGTGTTTTTCTCGTATTCTTTAACATTCGACCTGTAATAATATCTTACATGCAAAACTAGCCCTTTACATTTTTCTCATTCTTGCAGTAGATTAATGGAACATTATCTAACGCAATCTTGGAATTTTTAATTTTGTGAAATAGTTTTCGTTTAAAATACGTACTAAAATTGTTGGATTTATAAAGTGTAAAAAAACAGCTGTTCGAGATTTTCTGTATTGTTACATCTTCACTGAGATTGAATTTTTTTCAGCTCGAGCGGAAGAACTAAAATGTTGCAGTGAAGACGTAACAATATAATAAGACTAGGCAGTTATTCTTTAACGTTTTATAATGCCAACATTTTCAGTATGGCAGAAAATTTTAAAATCCAAGATAGCGTCAGATGTTTTTCCTTAATTATGAAAATTACAACAGCAACTGCTTATTTTGGTGTTTTCTCACGGTACGTCATTCTGCTACAACCACAGCTCCCCACCCACTGCTTCTTTCTTCTCATAAATTATTCACTGACCTGTAACGACAGCGAGCAACTCCGTTTTGTGCAGGCCTTCTCTCATCGGTGTTTCTTTCCACAGTTTTGTAAATAACATATTGAAAAATACGCACAAACCAGTTTAATCGTTTGCAACTTTAAATTTAAAACTTGCGTAAATCCACACGTGGAGAAAATACTGTCATAAACGTTATGGGCACGTGCATTCGCGTAAACGATGTAGCGGTAGCAAATACAAATTGGACTAGACATTCTGCACAACAATTACATATGTGTCACTTCGCTGCTTGTCTGTCTGGAGTCGCCAGTCGGTGAACATACGGACTTAGGTCACTCTTGTTCTAACGTGACCGATATAAAGGAGAGGTATAGTCGGTTCACGACTGGAAGAAACTTTTGAAAATCAACCTTTGAAAAAACACCCTAGCCGTTAGCTACATGCATATAACATTACAAACAGCGGCGAGCGCGGATACAGTTATGCCGTTAGGTTGCCAGCACAAAGAGAGGAAATAGTTCTAAAGTTTTAACGTAATTGTTAATTTATCGCTTACAAATGGGTTTCGAAAAGACTTGTATCTTATTATGCCAATTATTAATGACGTGATGCTAACGTACTTTGATTTCAATGTTTCTTGCATACTCACAAGATCACGCTCAAGGTGAAAGTAGAGCGGCCATTTGTTTACAAACCTTCGTTCCGTGTGTTGTTGGCGAGATGTGGTCGACACACGTGCCAGAGAATTGGTGCGATTATCTTGTTTAACCAATAATAATTCATTTACTGGTTTTTTTTTTTTTTTACTTATATCCTCTCTTTATTATTTCTCGTTGTGCCGATTTCTTTCGTTTCTGATACCTGTATAAGAGATTACTCGTAGTGCGTTCTCACGTGTTTAATATTTTTTAAATTTATTTCAGGTTTGCTTAAAATTTTATTTATTGTATTTTACGTTATATGTTGCGGTAGTTTTTGTGTGCAGTCATGAGTTCTAGCAAGGTGAATAAAAGATAAGTCACCAACGCCAACAGGACATCATTAACCTCACCGAATCGTTGTATTCCCTAATTAGGCGAGGGGAAATGAAACCCTGCAACGTCGCGGAAAGAGCGGCAGAAATGTTGAAACGCTTCAGATCCACAGTTCTAAGGTATGTTAAAATATATGTAGTATTAACCATTGCGTTTGCAAGTTGTGTGTGCTAAGGTCAATTATGTTGGCCTACGAAATGTGTTTACAAGAACATAAAGAAAATTTGTTAATAACTTGATAACATCGTCGAACGTTGTCTACGTGTCTTTTTAACGTTTTATTTGGGTAATTATTAAGTTTAGGGGGCTTTTCTGTAAAAAAAAAAAAAAACAATAATTTCACGGAAAATGGTATATTTCCACTCCACTAATGATGCAGAACACGAATATACGACGGGCATTAACGTCCGACTAATTTCGTAACATGTGCCCACCTAACCTAACAGAACCTATCCCCACGATGGGTGAATCACTATTTTACATTTTTAAACTAACCTAGGATTGTTGGGTTTTACACTAACCTAGGATTGTAGGGTTATATAGACTCAAATGTGAGTGTATGAATCACCTAACCAAAAGGTGGTATTACAATGTGTAATTAAAAATAAAAACTACTTTGTGTTGGAATTTGTGTACCCCTGCGAGGGATTCTTCATAAACAACCCAATATATACAGTGGAAATTTATTATAAAGACAACTGACAATGGTAAGGAAAATTGCCTCTATAGTGAGTTTGTTATAGTCAATTAATTTTATATAGGTTATGGAGAGATGGTGCATTTTAAGATTCTGAAGAAGGAGCTTGTTTTGTATTTATAAGTTACATTGCGGCATTAATTGCCATTGTTATACGTCACTAAATAGATTACAGTCGATATAACTGGAACTTCCCCTACTATTAAACATATCTGTATCACTTCACTAAACATGAGAGGACATCGTAATCGATGAAATCGCAGTCATAATCTTTTAAGAAAACAATTGTGTATTAATGCATTTCCCCAACACCACTGTTCTACAGCCATTGTCTTTTAGTTATTGTAAATTATCAGTGTCATATTTTTCACTTTCAGTGCTACATAGCCAACCTAATTTGCATAATTTAAAAAGGACCATAATTCAGTTACTGGGTCAACTACAGTTACTGATACCAAAAACATACAAGGGTTTGTTTACAAATGATGTGTGACAATGTGATATGCTCTGCCGTGTGTTAGTTTAGGTTAGTTTAATAGGTGGCAGGTATTGGTTACTATATAACCCTACAATCCTAGGTTAGTTAAAAAATGTAAAATAGTGATTCACTCATCGTGGGGTTAGGTTCTGTTAGGTTAGGTGGGCACATATTACGAAATTAGTCGGACGTTAATGCCCCTCGTATATTCGTGTTCTGCATCATTAGCAGAGTGGAAATATAAGATTTTCAATGAATTATTTTTATTTTTACAGGAAACCCTATAAACTTAATAATTACCAAAATAAAACGTTAAAAATACACGTAGACAACGTTCGACGACGTTATCAAGTTATTAACAAATTTTCTTTATGTTCTTGTAAACACATTTCGTGGGCCAACGTAATTGATCTTAACACACACAACTTGCAAACGCAATGGTTAATACTACAGATATTTTAACATACCTTAGCACTGTAGATTTGGAGAGTTTCAACATTTCTGCCACTCTTTCCGCGACGTTGCAGGGTTTCATTTCCCCTCGCCTAATTAGTGAATACAACGATTCGGTGAGGTTAATGATGTCCTGTTGGCGTTGGTGACTTCTCTTTTATTCACCTTGCTAGAACTCATGACTGCACACAAAAACTACCGCAACATACAACGTAAAATACAGTAAATAAAATTTTAAGCAAACCTGAAATAAATTTGAAAAATATTAAACACGTTAGAACGCACTATGAGTAATCTCTTATACAGATTTCAAAAGCAAAAGGAATCTGTACGAGAAGGTTAGCACAAATTAAAGTCATACGTTATGAAAAATCAAATAATAAAGAGCTGATATTAGTATAAAAAAACCGATAAATGAAATATTAGGTTAAACAAGAATCGCACAAATTCTCTACAGTACGGCCATCCGGGGGCTTATGAGAGATTGGCGTTGCCATGTTAATGTTGTTGGATGGACTCCTTGAATGTTGACACATTTCATTGCAAAGTATTGTGTCTATAATATGTAATCAAAGTGAAAGTTTTTCTCCCCCACCCAATCCCCCAGTCAAAATCAAACCTATATATACACACACACACACACACACAGAGAGAGAGAGAGAGAGAGAGAGAGAGACAGACAGAGAGAGACAGGCACGCACACGAAACATCTAATTTTTAATACTCACATTTTGGGTTTATATAATGAAATGTTTTTCGCTTGCATCACATATTCTTTTGTGTGAAATTCTCAAGATTAAAAACTTTACGCTTGTGGAATATCCATTAATAATATATACATTACTGTTATGATGGGTACGTGCATGCACGAACACATGTACACACACACAGTGGAATGTAAACATTGCATGTAAACATTGCCATGTGACTGCCACATGGCAATGTTTGTTTACCCTTTGGCAGAAGGATACGAAATGGGCTTGGAAGTAGATCTTTAGCAGGGCTTCAAGAAAGTCTCTTCCAGTCATGAACTGACTATAGCAGTTAGTGTCACTGGCTGCAGCTGAGATTACTAGATTACTGACGACTGTTCCTTATTTACAGATGTAGTTGATGACTCACTACCAAGAGGTGGGAAGGCAGGGAAGAGATTTGGACGGCCCTTAACAGCGAGGTTTTTAGCCGATGAGGGCGATTGAGGTGAGCATGGAGCAGCGCCGGAATGAAAGGGCGGGGGAAACGGGATATCCTGAGAAAAATCCGCCGACCAGCGGCATCGTCCGGCACGATTCCCACATGCGAAAATTCGGGAGTGGCCCAGCCGGAGATTGAATAGGATTCGCTTTGGTGGGAGGCGAGCAGGCTAACCACTAAGCCACCGCGGCCCCAACGACGAGAGGTGTTTCGGCTGGTTGGGTGCTACACTTCCTGCTGGGACCACTGATATGCCAAAGGACATACTAAGTATGCAGATACTTTAGCCTCTCAGCCTTCGTACTATATTTTTACGTAGCGCTCTTAGCCAGATGGCCATCCCGCGCTACGGCCGCCCAAGAGGTGGGGAAGAGGGGTCACGCCCTCTCATCGCAGGTGGCCCAGCCATACACCTGAGGTAACCTGATTCACAAGTACGGCCAAGAACACCCTTCCACAAGGTTCTGAGACCCTCGCCCTCAGATACCAAGCGTGTGGTCTGGCCGGGGTTCTATCCATACCCCTAGTGTCTTACCAGGACACAACCGGAGCAGGCTGCTGCTCACCGCCCGGTCTTTACTTGAGAGGGGGAATCTCTCCAGACCTCCTCCAGCATACAGAGTTAACCACTGCCAGCACGAGTTCAACCTCTAGTGATCGGTATACCATAGAGAACCTCTGGTGGGGCCAACCCGGTTTTCTGCTAATCACTAACCTCAGCGCTGCCGGTAGCTTTGTCGTCCACACAGACTATCGACTGAATAAGTTCAGCTAGGGGTCTTGTGAGACGGCATTCTACTACAAGCACCCCGCCAATAGAGCTGACTAGAAAAATTCCTAAAGCATGTTCCTTTGGCATAAGCCAGCGTAATACATACGGAATGACAATACATTAATCGACAAATTATATGAACGTCAATTTAATTCCTGAAGATGGAGATAATAATTACTGTTTCTTGACGCACAACTTGTGCAGGGAAAGTACTGAAAATTACACTTGTGCCCGTATAGTAAGTTTTTTTTCCCCCTGTATTTTGAAAATATTGGTTGTTTACGGTAAATTAAGCACTTTTTAAATCAACTTTTCGACAAAAAATAACTACCCAATTATACATAACATTCTACTGTACACACTAGCATTCACTTAAGTTGGCAGCGAATTATGTAACATATTTATTAGTTTTGACGTTGTAGTGTCGAGAGTGTAATGTTTAATAAATGTATAGCAGATTTAGTTTTTTTTTATTTACACACATCGTAGTACGAACTGGCAAATAAGCAAAACACTTAGGTTCCTAACAGTTCGACGTTTCCACTGTCTAAAACACGAATAAAGTGATTTGAACCATGACAATGTAAATTGGGGATAAAAGTAGATATTAAACAGGTCTTTCAAGAGTGATCATTTAACTGCGAACAGCACATAGCCACACATATCCCGTGGCCACTCACATGGCACTATCAGGTATCTCAAGAGTGATCAATTAACTGCGAACAGCACATAGCTACACATATCCCGTGGCCACTCACATGGCACTATCAGGTCTCTCAAGAGTGATCAATTAACTGCGAACAGCACATAGCTACACATATCCCGCGGCCACTCACATGGCACTAACAGGTCTTTCAAGAGTGATCAATTAACTGCGAACAAAACATAGCTACACATATCCCGCGGCCACTCACATGGCACTAACAGGTCTTTCAAGAGTGATCAATTAACTGCGAACAGCACATAGCTACACATATTCCGTGGCCACTCACATGGCACAATCTGTCCACGAAGTTCGAAAATAAAAAAAAATACTCACGCTATAGACAATTTCAAATTATAAGAAACTCGACGCCAATATTTAAAAATAATTGTTTTAATAAACATGCTTGTAAATTTTATTTGTAGGTAAGCATGTGCCGCACTTACTACATTAAAAAAAATTGCTATACCTGCTCTAAAATTGGTCGTTTTGCATTATGTTAATAAAAATAAGTGAATTTATTTGATATTTTCATTCTTCTCGAACGTAATTTCCCACAAACTTTTCATTGTTCATTATTATGTTCACTTGTATACCACAAAAATGTATTTAACAATTTCCAATATTATTTGCTTTTAACTAGATAATTTACAGGCAATTGCACGCTGCTACGACTTATTACTAAACGTTTACGCACTCCATTTAGCAAGTAGTACTAATCTGCTGAGCGAACTTACATAAATCTAACAAATTCTGCAATAAATTTTTTTTCATATGTTTATACGCAGAACAAGCATATATAAAGAAAAACAATTACATGCTTTTATTAAAGGAGACCAGGGGCGTCGACTTGTAAGAAATATTGAGGGTGATAAAAAGAATAAATATTTGAAATTTTTCGAACGCCATATTTAATAAGTGGCGTAGCTCAAGGCTAAAATTAAGATTGATTGGAGCACCTACCTGCCATTATGCTAGGAAACACTACTCGAAACGCAATCCTTAATCCAAAATAGAACTAGTGACATAAAACCAAGGGTGTAAAAGGCTTGAATGTTGAATAGTTTTGTGGGTGGTCAATATGTAAATCACCTCCGCTGTCGGCGCCTATGGTGGAGACAAGCTTAAAATCAAAACAGTCTTCACCCATTCCATTAAAAAAATTGAGTAATTTTCGTGATACGCTTAATGTACGNCAAGCTTAAAATCAAAACAGTCTTCACCCATTCCATTAAAAAAATTGAGTAATTTTCGTGATACGCTTAATGTACGAAGGTTTTCAATTTATTACCTATAAAAGTTTCAGTTTAATTTACTCGCTCAGCAAACTTACAAAACTACTTATATTTAGTTACGGGTTACATAGAGGGCATACTAAATATNATTAATTTACTCGCTCAGCAAACTTACAAAACTACTTATATTTAGTTACGGGTTACATAGAGGGCATACTAAATATTTAGCATTTGTTTTTAAACGGCAAAATCATAAAGTACGGACCAACGCAACGCCTGAATCAGAAAAGATAACAAATAAAATAGAGAACAAGCTTGTATGAAAAACGCAGATACGATCAACTTTGAGGCTATACTTAGATGTTTTAAAGCACTGCCGTTTTACTGGTTATACGTTGCTGGCACAAAAGCGAAATATCAGCTCGTCGGTACATTTGCAAAAGAAAAAAAAAGCTGCTGTAAAAATAAGCGATTCTGAAAGTTCATTCATTACGCAGTAATCGCACCACGTTAGAAACTTCAGAAGTGACTGTAAGCGCTTCCCATCGTCTTTCCCTCCCGACCGGACAGCAGGGCCAAATTGGAGGAGGGTATACGTCGTTACTGCGTTGGACATAGGCTATTTGTATTTATAGGGATAATAATACGCAATCCCACGGAAACGAATGAGGGGCCGTAATTGGAGCTGAAATGGAGGAGGAGACTAATCAGAGATAGCCGGTCCGTACAGCGAAACGCGATGGCCACCCAATAGGCTGTAAAAAAAACCTGCTTTGAAAGTTCACCTACACGCATATGTAAAAATTACCACACAGTAATTAGAAGCATGTAGAGTTATATTTATTAAAATAAATGAAAATTTCTCTTCAATTTGTTGTAATGCAAATAAGTTAATTATTTGCCTGTTTTTTTTTTTTTTTTTTTTTTTTTTATAAAAGCCGCACTTCTGGTGTTGGCAGGAAAATCATTCGTTATTTTATGCTGTTGATAAAAATAGTTCAATTTGTATCAACCATTGAGAAAAACTTTCCTACGCACGTAATAATCTCGATGACTTAGGTTTTGCGTAACTGCCTGTAATATTATTTCGGTTGCTTTACACGAATAACAAACAAAACGCAACCGAAAAACACAAAATAAAACCATACTTAATTCGCTATATGAAATAAATAGCTATGTTTAAATTTCGGGAAACTTATATTTAAAAACATATTAGAAACTTTACGCATCTAATACAAGTAATAAATTGAAATATTTCTATAACTTAAGTTTATGTTGTGACGTAGCCCTTGCCATTAAGGCACTATAAAAACTGGTTATATATAATCACCCTGCATTTTTGGTAAAAACGTGCGGCAGGAAGCATGCCAGGGCTAGCCGCTCAAATTATAGTTTCTCCTTTCGGTGGCTTCTATCGCAAGTAAAGACATGGATGGTTCGACAGTACTACTAGGATACAATGCTTTCCCCCCCCCCCATAATAGTGGATTCTTCTGCGCCAAACTGTTGCATGTTCTCCGTTGCTTAAATACTCTTTGACGAGAATAAAATGGCACCTTGGTTACAGAAACCAACGTCTAATTCAAACATTTGTGAAGTAGTTATGAGTTGTTTTAGTTAAAGTTATAAACGTATACAGTATTTAAGTTGTATTAACAATACTTTAACTCTGGGAAACAAGACAGTGGGAGGAGTAATATTTAATGATATGCGGCATGCAACTATTATTACATGTGTGGTAGCACAACGGTTAGTTAAGGTGTATGGCAGTAATATTAAAGATAGTGGATTCAAGTCATGCAAGCGCCAACTTCTTTTCAACATATATGTTTTCAACATTTCAATAGATCATTTAAAGATATTATAGTTGTTTTTGTATCAAAACTATAAATTATAAATTATTAAACTATTTAGTTTTTTGTTCTTAAAACGTACTGAGACCAGTTACGCTAGCACTTAAATTAGCAATGTGTTTCAAGCGGCATTTATTTCCTAAAGCCCTGTCACACTGTCAAATTTTTCCGTCAAACTACTTCAAATAAACTTGGTCAAATAAATTTGGACAGATGTGACGTCACCGAAAAGTCATAAACGCCGCCATATTTGTCTGGAAAAGTTGGATGGCTCCAGTTTTCATCAAACATTTGAAGATTGGACTGGTTCTAAAATTTCTTTGATGTTTGACGAGCTCAGCCAATCTGAATAGTACACGCAAAAAAGGTCGTTCCTACGTCACGAAACTTTAAAATGGCGAACAATTGCTTGGAACGAAATAAGGTCATAAAGATAATTCATTTATATAGAAAGTTCTTGAGCATGAATGCTATTTGAAGTGATTAATTCTCAATAATATTAACAACTCAGAGGCATTACATTGAATTGCGCTGGAGACATTTCTGATAAATTAAAATTTGAATAAAGCAAAGAAGTAAAAATAAATCACAACATTCGTTACATGTATTCCTGTAATGACCTGCACGGAAACAAAACAGCAGTATCTCACTATGAAAATATTTTTTTAAATAAAAAGTCAGATTAAATCCTCCTAGTACAAAAATTTGACAGTGTGACACATTTTCAAACGTACTCAAGATTATTTGAAAAAAATTGTTGGAAGGAAAAATTATATGACGGTATTTCGTCTTCAAATTTTATTGTCCAATATATTTGAAGGCAAAAATTTGACAATGTGACAGGGGCTTAAGACTTTCATTATAATTCATGTAGTTAAAAAGAGGAAACCGGCTATGTTGATTTACTGATTTAGTTTACACATTTGTACGTAAATACATTTAATGTCATTAATGTATTGTTCTGTAGAGCAGTTAGATGCTACAGAACTCGTTAAAGCAACACAAATGGTTCAACAAACACGAGTGAAAGTAAGAAAACAATACACACAAGACCACAGCACAAATACAAACAACGTGTAGTTAAAATTATAAGACTTATTATAGGCCAATGTGATAAATTACATTTGGACAAATTACAACAATGTGATAATTAAACAAGAAAATAACAAACATAAAACTATGGGGTAGAAACATGTACAGAATGTCCACTAACACTGGTAAAACAGGCGAAAGTCAGGGAAGTTCATGTGACAGGGAAAAGTCAGTGAATTCTCACATGGATGAAGGAANGGTTGTCCACTAACACTGGTAAAACAGGCGAAAGTTAGGGAAGTTCATGTGACAGGGAAAAGTCAGGGAATTCCCACATGGATGAAGGAAAATGCAAATGATCGCTACACTGCAAAACAAGTTAGTTGTATGAATACAGAATGATATAANTTGGACAAATTACAACAATGTGATAATTAAACAAGAAAATAACAAACATAAAACTATGGGGTAGAAACATGTACAGAATGTCCACTAACACTGGTAAAACAGGCGAAAGTCAGGGAAGTTCATGTGACAGGGAAAAGTCAGTGAATTCTCACATGGATGAAGGAAAATGCAAATGATCGCTACACTGCAAAACAAGTTAGTTGTATGAATACAGAATGATATAATTATGAGCATATGTGTTTTCAGATCTCAATTTTTAAGTTTGTAAAACAAATTAACATTTAGGCGTAACGATAAAAGGTAAATATAATACATTGTAGGTAATAGTCTTTACATAAAAATAAAAATTAAAAATTGCCGCAAATTTTGGTAAGATATGAACACCTTTATATGGTAGTTACTAACCATTAGGATATTATTATTAATATTAGGACAGTAACATGGTTGCTTAAGTTTCATTTAAAGAAATTGTTTATTGATTGTAAATTTTCTTTCATAGAGATATTTTAGTTTCTGTAAAATGAACTGCTGAATTTTTAAAGGCAAATTATACTTATATAGCTAAAGCTCTTTCCAATACACTACAACTATTTCATACCAGAGTCGTGAATTTGGTAACTTTAATCATCAATTTAATCACAATGTGATTCGCCAACCAACAGCTGTGCTATTATGGCTAGTAACCAAAACTTTGATTTCCCTGCTTCATTATGGGGTAAGTTTAATTCAATTACTCGCACATAAAATTTAATATTGGGATTTATTCACAATACAAGTCAAATATATGAAACATTTGAAGTCGTTGGTAAACATATACTAAATGGAAATTGTTTCCTCACTCAGAACCCCTCGTCGCAAGTTCGTGATCTGTTGCAGTGTAATTTAATGTAACTTCACTGGTGGCATGTCGGTTCTGTCAGCGAGGAAAAAAATTTGGTATTGGAAGGTTTCAGTATTCTTGTTAATAGGTCAGGAATAATGATAAGATACTGCCTGGAAAGCAGGGAAAAGTCGGGAAATTCCAGAATGGAAATTCAGTGGATACCTTGATTTAATAAGAATAAGAGCACCATCACTTAAAATTAAGTACTGTATATCTGAAACTATAGGACAGAAAATTAATTTACATCATAAAACATTTTATTGACAATTAAATACATTTTTTTTNGTATATCTGAAACTATAGGACAGAAAATTAATTTACATCATAAAACATTTTATTGACAATTAAATACATTTTTTTTTTAAGGTTGAGTATTGATTAATAGATTTAATGGTTTGTGGTAGCATATTGAACAAGCTTGTACCAGCATTGTTTACATATTTTATTGTTTTTTTCTTTGTTTATCATAAACATATAGAAATTCTGGTATGTTCGTGTATAATATTCACGAATATCAAAATTTNTTTTTTTTCTTTGTTTATCATAAACATATAGAAATTCTGGTATGTTCGTGTATAATATTCACGAATATCAAAATTTCCGCAGCATTTACTTTCGTTTTTTAAAAATAACGAGTTATGTTTTGTATAAGTAAATACATGGCACGGTGAGAATGCGAACGGATTTAGTAACATAATTTTATTCCAGGTACACTTGTCATGAGCATTACATTACAACATTATGTTACAAGTCAGTCGACGCCTTTGTATTTCTGAACAATAGTGTAGTGTAATGTCAAACTAACAGCAGTGGAGAACAATTGTAGAACTGTACGATTCTATAACTTGATGTCAGCTCCCGGCGAATTCCTCTCACTCAAATGAGATAATTCGGTGGGCAATTGAGTGCCAGCTGCTGATAATATGAGGTTCTTCCAATCAGCGCGAGGTGGTGGCCATCCTAAAAACCTTCCGACAGCAATTGATGTTTATCAAGCAGACACATGCACGGATTACCTATTCGGAAGGCCTGACAGTTGGATTATAAGCATTTCAGTATTACAGCATGTCAGTGTCACAAAATACCCTTCACTTCAGTTTGTCACCTTTAAGCTACGAATACGATACAATATAATCGAAAACCCCACACGAGCCATATCGGTGGACCTGGAGTATGTCAATGAGTTAGGAGGATGAGGGAAGTTTAGCCGGCGCGCCGGCTAAACTGCGAGACATTTAGTGCCGATGTGGGTTAACTAAGGTGAATATGGAGAAATGCAATTGGGGAGGGGGGGGGGACTGGAGTACCCCGAGAAAACCCACTGGTCAACGGCAACGTCAGTCACGTTGCCGATATAGAAAATAGTTTGCCGTGGCGTGAGGTGACCATTACACCACGACAGCCCCACACATATCTACCACTGGATTTCTTCATAATAAACACTCGATTATCTAACTGGAGAGTTACAATGCAATACAGCGATCACACACCCATTTCCTAGTAAAGTGCGAAATCTGACCTACCATTACTTACCTTTTAAATTTGAAAACAAGAAAAAAAAAATTNCCCATTTCCTAGTAAAGTGCGAAATCTGACCTACCATTACTTACCTTTTAAATTTGAAAACAAGAAAAAAAAAATTTAATCGTTTTATTACGTCCGAAGAGAGGTTGCGGAATGCAAAGTTTAAATAAAAATAAGGTACTAATTTATTGATAAATTTAATAATAATGTTCTCAGATGAAAAATTTTCAATTTGGTTTATTCCTGTAACTAAGTTTATGAACATCCTGTTAAATTACGTTTTGCTGTTTTACTATATATTTATNCAATTTGGTTTATTCCTGTAACTAAGTTTATGAACATCCTGTTAAATTACGTTTTGCTGTTTTACTATATATTTATAAAATAGGGCTACCTTTAATCTGAAACATTATAGCACTACACAGGAGAAATAAAGATAATTAATCGTTCATGAACACACGGATTAAATGCCATGTACACATACATTATGATTTTTCAGGCAGTCGGTTCAGATTTGTGGACCACATAAAATTTACTTAATTACACTGCATATGTTTGCGTAAAATTTTTGAGTGTGAAAATTTAATGTAATGCAATTTAACACGAGCATTCGGTAGTCCGTGTCGATTTTCTAAAGTTTTACAAGCGAAAGGTGGTGTAAGATATTTATTTTAATCTTTTGTTTCATACAAATTATGCTAAATTGTATGTGTGAATTTACATTGCATTCATTGCTCGCTTAGAAAAAAAATATTTACAATAAAAAAAAACCATTTTACATGGGACATTAATTTTTCTGTAGTTTCCTTTCGCGATATGTTATGTATTTGAAGGAACATTTTAATGCCTTCCATAACACAACCATCCGCAAATAATAGATACATGTAATACTGCTAGTGTTAGATGTTGTGATGCAATTTTCTTTTACTTATCAGTTTTTCAACCATCCGCAAACGAATACCATTGCGTAACGCAACAGGAACAAAACACACAGCATGGCGTAAACCAAAGCGATTAATTCATGTATACGTCACGCGTTATAAACTTAAAAAATGAAGTTCCTCTTGAAAAAAATATTTTCGCAATGTTTTCATGAAATATAACTCTAAGGCATCAGCTGAATTCAAGGTTTACGGTGAATCTATTTTCTAGTTGAATATTTCTTGCGTGTAGCGAGGGCAAAGAAATNTTTTTTTTTTTTTTTGGCCAGCAGCTGTAATTTAATTAGCGAGTGCCTTGGGCATGCCAGTCGAAGTTGAGGACATTATTAAATAAAAGATCATTAGCGTCATAATATTCCGAAAGGAGGTGGCTAACACATTATTTATTTTACTTACAAAATAACTTTACTGTTATGTACTTGAAATTTTGAAAATTCTGATCCAAACGCAGTCTGGTTTTGGGTCCCGATGTTCCAACCCACGCATCCTCTAGGAGGATGAACATCAGGTATAAAACTGTGTGACGTAAATAAATGTAGAAGAGTCTAGTTCAACTAAAATCAGAGTACAGTGGAATATTTATACTGTTACTAAGTTGGTATTCAGCATTCATAAACATTTTTATAACAGTTTTTCTAAAAAAAAAATGCCATAATGTTAAGATGCTGTAAAGCATATCCCTTGTGAATCTGGGGTCGGCGATGGAATAACCACGCTGATAAAACGTTGAATTAATCAAAATGTATCATTAAATTATAATTATTAATAATAAATTAATTATAATTATTAATAATAAATCATGTTAAATTAATCAAAATTTATCATTGTTTGCATCTGCGAGCAATGCAAACCATCGAATGGCATGTTGTGTCTACCGAAGATGGAAATAAAAAAAATAACCAACGACCCGGAACTTCACTCTATGTAGGTGACACTTACTTGCAACACGCCTGGGGTCCTACTCTGTAACTTTTCGCTGGATTTCGATACAAATAGTTATGGAATAACTATTTTTAAGACTCGGCATGGACTGTCTTCGTATGTTTGGTGACAGTCAAAAAGATGCCTTTACGAAAGACAGCGAAAATGGCGCTGTATTGAAGTTATTTCAAGCAAAGAATGTCGAAAGATAAGCAAAAAGTATTAAACTGCAGCCGACGATCGTAAACATTTAAGTCCTTCGACATTTCCGCAATGTAAAAAATGGGCTTCCAGTACATTTGATAAGTAACCAATATAAAAAGGCGAATTAGGCTATGGCTCAGTGTTGCTATCTCGGTATGCTCAAAATTTACTTGCTCTTACCCAAAATATGCGCTGTATAAGATATAATAACAGGCACTCCCAAATAACATTAAAAAAATAGGCTCTGTATATTTCAGAAAACGGCATTTCACTACAGAACCAACAACTATGCCAAACGTATTCAGTATTAATAAAAAAAACACTGTAAAAATGTTTTACAGAATAATTCGTAAAGGTAGTTGCGAGTAACACCGTTACAAAAGTCGTTACCAGAAATACACTCGCAGTATTTCTAAGTAAGCTAAAAAAAAAAAAAAAAAAAAAAAGTTATAGTAAACATCCATTGAAATATTTTCATGAACGGCAGCCAATGTTATATAGGTGCATTTACGTTAAAGACAAGCGCACGACAACGTTTTTTGCTGATAGGTAAATCGGCTAGCCGCCTGGTTATACGATAATAAGGTTCGGACAATCTGATCGACCACTCGTCGCTCATACATTCTGAGTCGTGCCAATGACTGAGTTTACATCATCANAAGGTTCGGACAATCTGATCGACCACTCGTCGCTCATACATTCTGAGTCGTGCCAATGACTGAGTTTACATCATCACGGTTTCTCCATCACATGTCTTATGGTCATCGAGTACTCCCCAAAGAAAGGTGCTCTTAAATTGTAAGACCACGATGAGAGTTTTCCGAGAATAAAATTACTTTCGCATACACACAGACCCGTGCGCGGTTCTCTGCCGAAGCGGCAAGATAAACTTTCCGACTCTTCACGCGAGGCCGTTAGGACGAAATCCGCGCAGCTCCAGACAGGGAGAGAATTCAAAACTCTCACGGCAATTTGCATATATTTTAGGGCCCTGGAATTTAGTTATCCCAGCGGGCCGTACCTCGGCGGCGCGATTGAACAAAATTCCCTTGCATTTTTAACTAACATATTATACTGGAGGGAACTCTTACGGCGCGGCTACGGGGAGGCTTTGCTCTGATACGGTACCGTAGGGGCGGGGTAAATAAAAGAGCGGGTTCACGTGGGCATTTTTAGCGATTTTTATTCAGCGCAGAAGACAAGGGGGGGTGCGGAGGTTGCGGTATCACAGGCGGAGAGGAAAATTACACCGAAAGAAGTAATACCGAACCGAAAACCAGATAGCGGCCAAAAAACATTCTGTAGATGCGGTGGTATTAATTTTACGATGCTGCAGACCGGGAGCGCGCGGCAATACACAGATACTGTCGGTTGTTAAAAATAATTCCCCACTCGGCGGCGGAAAATGTAATTAAAATGTTATTTAGGTAACGCCGCGTCGCTGGACTTACCTCCCAGCGCCATGGACATTCCATAGAGTAAAAACGGAGGAATTGGTAGGGGGGAGGTCCGTAAGAGGATACAAATAAAACGCGCCAGTGACGTCACAATTGCTCGTGCAGTGCGCGCGTTCCCCTTGTCCCGGGCGGGTCCACACATTTCTTTGATCACAACAGCGCTCCGGCATCAGACTCGAGGATTACCATCCGCAAATCGTATGCGCGGGGAATACAGCTTTCTGTTTTTTTTTTTTGTGGACTTCATTCAAATGCTGCCAATTTAATTAGCGATATAAAAAATTTACGAGTGGAATTATTTCATTACAACATTAGCCAGCCGGGGTACATATATGCATAAATGAAGTTCCAGTTAACCCTCAAATCCACAAAAGGGCGCGGAAAAAAATACACCAAAATATTGCTACCGAAAATTCCATCAACCTAAATAAAGACGTAGTCATTTCATACAAGTGCATTTGTATGAACACGACGATGTAAACTTTTCAGCTTTTTTCGTCGTGTAAACCTGGTGAGGTAATTACGGACACAAGCGCTGCTTTATAAATGAGAAATATGGTGAAACAATTTATTAACTCAACTAGGCAAAAAACCAGTTCATCCCTGTCAAATTTCGTGGCATTGTAACATTGCAGTTTTTAGGGTTATGATTAACGTTGATCATAGATATTTTAATTATACATGATAACAGAGCACTTGCTTTATGTTATCACTTAATTTACTACCATTTCGAAATTGCGCTTTATTATATGAACTAACAGTATAATCTTTGGTGATTTTAATAGTTTATTGACATATAGATCATGTGTAAGTATTTTTCATTTTTTAAAGACGGTATTCAGTATTAATATTTTGTTTGTTATTTCTCATTTCTTTCCTAGAGGGTGGTCGGCATTAGATGTTTATTAAACAAAAGTATTAAATAAAATTATCCTGGTTTTCTCTCGTCTCACCATTGCTGATTGGCGGAGAGATGTGTCATGGTCAGACGGCGGTCAATCGGAGGACAGGAGACAACATAAGTAAGGCAGAAGTAAAATAGAATATGGTTTAGAAGAATTTTTCATCACCTCCAGCGATGGACGTGTATCTTGGAATATGAGAGTTTTAATGATTTAAAATATAATAAGATTGCTGTAAGATGTTTTGTAAAATGAATAATTAATAATTGAATAACAAGGAAGATCGATATTTATTGTGTTTTNAGATTGCTGTAAGATGTTTTGTAAAATGAATAATTAATAATTGAATAACAAGGAAGATCGATATTTATTGTGTTTTGAAAGATAAACGGAAATAAGTTTTTGAATTTTTTTGGAGAAGACTAACGGAAAATAAAAAGATATTTGCAAAGCTGAGAATTTTAACTTGGCATTTTAAATGAAATGTTATAAATTGCGCCCAACGTATTAATGGCAGAGTTGTGAATTGTATGAAATGCAACAACTGGCGACCAAGCGTGTGGCTGAAGGACGAACTTCGAGACCATCTAGAACTTCGGAAACTGAAGCTGAAGAAAGAACTTCAAGAACTTCAAGAACGCCAGAAGTTACGAATTTCGGCAAAGGGAAGGACCACGCCCGAGGAAGAATTTATTTCTGCAAGTCGCGACGTCAGGATAGAAAAGAGATGCGGTACTCCGAGGTATGCTGAGAGCTTCGGAAAAGCGATGACAGAAGCAGTGCGTATTTTCCTCAACGCAAGACATCGTGGGATTCCGAGAACGCAAGAGCTAAAGCAGGAAATTTTTTTTGGGGGGTTTTCAGGTTTGGAGAACTGTTGTATGTACCTATTTGAAAAAAAAAATATGTATGAATTTCTGGTAAAAGATGAGTGACGAAGAAAAAATATAATGTATAGGATTTGAAAACACTGTAATTCAGAAAACGAAAATAGAGGGGCAAACTTCTAGTATGGAACAAGTGATAAGAGTGTTATTCGAAAAGATAGAAGCCATGCATAAGGGTAGTGGAGCCTTACAGGAAAAAAAAAATGCAAGCAAGTAGTGAGGTTATGCAAAATGAAATACAAACTGTTACAAAAAAACAAAATGATGAATTTAATCATTCGGAAAAATTATTGAAGGTAGTGAACAATGTCATAGGGAATGGAAAGAAAATTTAAATTACAACAAATTTGAACAAAATAATGGGGTCGACGGAGTTGAAGTAGATAAACAGGACAAGGAAGGGAATTGTAAAGAGGAAGTAATGAGTAAAGAAAGTTCTGGATCAATAGATCATAAGGATNGGAAAAACCCATGCAAAATTAAAGTAAAATGGAAGGAGGTGGGATTGACAAATATGACATATACACACCACGTAATAAGACCATGGGGAAAAAGAAAAGAAAGAAAGGATTATTGAGGGTGTTAATAAACAGCATGTCCAAACAGTTCCAAAGTGTGCTGGGTCACAACAAAACAGAAAAAATTTGAGGAAGTGAAAAGAGAAAAAGGGGTAAATTTAAGGCAGCGGGGAAGCGAAAAAAGATAAAATATTGTGTGAGGAAGAAATAAAGAAAAATACTTCAAAAATTGAAAGGGTAAGAAGTGAAAGAAAATTAATGAAGGAATACAGATAATGGAAGAATTAGGGTAGAAAATAATTNAAATTGAAAGGGTAAGAAGTGAAAGAAAATTAATGAAGGAATACAGATAATGGAAGAATTAGGGTAGAAAATAATTGTATATAATGTTTATGTATTAAAGATAATGATTTTCATTCAGAAAAAATTTGTCAAATTATAAGGTAATATAGGTAATTTGCTTAAAGAAAAATTATGTTAAACATACAATGAATGTCTTAGTAAGCAAACAGCTGGAAAATTGTACAGAAAAATTAGAAAAAGCAAAGAGTATAGATTACTAAAGATAGTATAAAGGTNAAGCAAACAGCTGGAAAATTGTACAGAAAAATTAGAAAAAGCAAAGAGTATAGATTACTAAAGATAGTATAAAGGTTAAAATTATAACAATAGAGAAATTATTAAAGGAAAATTCATAGTAAAACTGGAAACAAAATGTAAATAAAACTATCATTATTCGGTTAGTTTTTCTATGTTATGATAGTGTACACCAACAAAATTGTCAAAGTTACATGTAAGCCACATAACCTATAAATGTACTAGAAAATTTATTTGTTTCTAAATTAAGGTATCTGTGGAAGTCATCAGGTCATATAAATAATAGTAATAACAATATATAAAAATTAGGATATAAAGACTATATATGTATATATATGTGTATATATATATATATATACTGATGTGGGTAGAGTGCTGCTACGTATAGCTGGTATTATATTTGAAAAATTTTAGACTAGATGACAAAATGAAAATAAGTTAAGTATTATGAGTGGCGATAAAAACACCAGGGAATAAATAGTAAAATATGTTAACACAAACTGTATTAAATTGGTAAGAACACATCATTTTTTTTTTTTGGAAACCCAAAATATAAATATTTTTTAAAATTGAATAAGCACTATGGAAAAAACTTTAAGTGAATGTTTTAACTAATGAATTACTGTAAGATTATAACATGGAAATATAATGATTGTGAATTTTGAAGGAAAAAAAAGAGACACTAAGTGAATGAGTTAATTAATGGCTATAGGAAGATTGTAACATAGACAAATAATGATTGTGAATTATGAATTTAAATTTGAAAAGCACATTGCAGCAATTTTGNCACATCATTTTTATTTTTTGGAAACCCAAAATATAAATATTTTTTAAAATTTAATAAGCACTATGGAAAAAACTTTAAGTGAATGTTTTAACTAATGAATTACTGTAAGATTATAACATGGAAATATAATGATTGTGAATTTTGAAGGAAAAAAAAGAGACACTAAGTGAATGAGTTAATTAATCAGCTATTGGAAGATTGTAACATAGACAAATAATGATTGTGAATTATGAATTTAAATTTGAAAAGCACATTGCAGCAATTTTGCAAAATTAAAACCTAGATTGATTTCGGTTTGCAACAAATTTATAAAATTTGTTCCAGCATTCACAATTTTCCTAAATTACGTATAAACTCATATTATAAGGACATTCCTGGAAGATATAATATGTGGTAGTTTCAGCGCCACGAAATTTATTTGAGATTGATTATTAAGTATTTGCCTCTCTGAAGATAAAATAAATTTAATAGTAATGCACCGCTTCTCTTATTCTCACGCGTGGACATAAATATATAAAAAAATTTTATGGTTGCAACAAAACTAACAAAATGCATCTGTTAATTTCAGGATATCTCCATAATAATGCACTATGAATTCCAGAGTTCATATATTTACACGTAAATAGCAGTTTCACCACGGCGTTCCAAAAATCATTTGTACGCAAGTGTGCTACAGTTTAAATTCCAGAAAAAAGGGGAAAAAATGAAATTGCTGCGAGCTTGGATGATATATTCGGTCATCTGACAGGTGGCTTGAAAGTACAATGAGAATACNGCGCCACGAAATTTATTTGAGATTGATTATTAAGTATTTGCCTCTCTGAAGATAAAATAAATTTAATAGTAATGCATCACTTCTCTTATTCTCACGCGTGGACATAAATATATTAAAAAAATTTATGGTTGCAACAAAACTAACAAAATGCATCTGTTAATTTCAGGTTATCTCCATAATAATGTACTATGAATTCCAGAGTTCATATATTTACACGTAAATAGCAGTTTCACCACGGCGTTCCAAAAATCATTTGTACGCAATTGTGCTACAATTTAAATTCCAGAAAAAAGGGGAAAAATGAAATTGCTGCGAGCTTGGATGATATATTCGGTCATCTGACAGGTGGCTTGAAAGTACAATGAGAATACGTATTGTGTGTTCCAGGACTGTTTCATAGCCAGCCGGTGTTTGTAGATAAGCCATAGCAGAAGTTACTACAGTAATATTCTCCCCTCCCCCCCAAATAAAGCATGAAGGAAATTACGCAGCAACTGAAGCAGACTTAAAGGGAAAAAGCCATTGTCACTAACAAGTAAGTAAACAAGATTACGAGCTATAAACACACACAGAATAATCCCCACCAGATTTAAACCGTTTAAAGAAACCTGGTGGATTATCTTAAAAGTGCCTTTATCGCTACAAAACTCACTCAAAATTTAACTATTGAAAATAATATGCAAAGTAAACTTAACAGCAATATGTGCGCGTAATACATCTGCAGAAACCCATTCTCTCCTATTCAGGTTATTTAGCGCGAATCGAAGACACGACGCAACGGTATTTATTTAACTACAAAATAAATTCAACTTTAAATTACAATAGTGCGTACGTATGTAACTATTCTTTCTCTGCGATGGTTGAAATTTATTTTTTAGCATGTATAACATTTTTTTAATGCAAGTGTACATTTTAGAAATAATCATTATTGGGTTACTATTCGATAATTACGAACGGTAGTTCTCTACATACGTAACCCCTTATTTAGCGACTTTTGATTTCCTTTCAAGAAGGATAGAGACATAAACCCAGATTTGATAAACCCCTCTACCATTTCCCCAACACAATCATTACCCACTCCTTCGCTTTTAAAAGAGATAACCTGAAAAGGGTAAACTTTTTTTTTTTTGTTCGATGTTTGACGTCTGAGCATGTAGATGATTCACAGACGTAAATCTTTCCCAACTCCAACCTTACATACCGCGATTTTTCCACCCTAATTTCTCCAATCCCTTTCACTAAAGTACTTTGCATCATACAGGATATCTCCAAACATTTCTAAAGGTTTAGTTTCTGACGTACCTCTTACCCTTACAATATTTCCATAATTAATACTTCTTAAGTCCGAACAACCAACTTCCCGCCTTAATCGTCTCCGCTCCCCCAAAAGCCTACTTGTCTTCTATTCCGTAATTATTAAAATCAGTAGTGCCGTACTTAGCTCATTCCTTCCCCTATTTAAAAGGTTATAATAAAAAAAAACACTTTGCACTGTTTTGTAACCATATTTAACTCCCCACTCTTCTTGCTTAAAAATATTTTCCTGCCTACAATTCTGAAACCACCTAATTTAATTACACAGCATGTTGCACATTTTGTTCCTCTCCTCAANGTATTTTCCTGCCTACAATTCTGAAACCACCTAATTTAATTACACAGCATGTTGCACATTTTGTTCCTCTCCTCAATCTCTTGCTTTCGAAAACATTTTAAAAGTCATATTATGAATCGTTTCATCTGAGATGGCCAAAATTTCTAATTCAGATATTTTTTTTACTCCGTTCAGCAACTGAAATGGGACTTGGTAGAAGTTTACAATTGAACAACCTTCCTTCATGAGGTGGCCGAAAATAGAATTAAATTTTTTCTGGCTGCTTTTTAAGATACTGCGGTGAGAACCGGTACAGGTGTATATATGTACATTTCTTTACCTAAGATAGCCGTAAAAAAATTCATGTATGACAGGAAAGTTTTCATATATTGCACTGGGACTTGGCACAGGCGTACAAAAATTCAACCAAATTTCTTAACTTGAGCTTGAATAAGATTCGAATTTAAACAACCATGATACTTTTCCATCTAGAGCAAGGGTAGACTATACAATTCGACGAGTTTTTACCTTACTCAAGTTTTATGCTACATACAAAATAATTATTTGTATTTTTAATCCGGCCGGTAAAATATTAAAGTTTGTTGCAATTTGAAGTTTTCTTCAATTCGTACGAGTTCATCGAGTCTTGGTACTGTGCCAGCCAAGTCTCATATTGACGACTTCAAACCCCANTTTCTTCAATTCGTACGAGTTCATCGAGTCTTGGTACTGTGCCAGCCAAGTCTCATATTGACGACTTCAAACCCCACTTTTAAAACCGGCGTAAAACTCAACATCTTCTCTTTAGCCAACTAAGTGTATTTATCTAATATTTCCAATTTCAAAGGTGAAATTCAGTGAGTTATCCATAAATATTTAAGAATTTGAGATTTCTGTCGACCATTTTCTTCCTGAACCACCGAAACAAAATGTAAAAGTATGCTTTAATCACCTATATTATTTTCATTTTACCAAGTAACTTATTAAAAATACCTTTATAGATATTTTGCTTTCTATCCACGAAGCAGACCTCCCGTGGCGCAGTCGGTTGGTGCGCCACCGGTTCGGGGTGCGGAAGGTTCTGAGTTTGAATCCCAAGTAAGGCATGGGTGTTAGTTCAAGTTCTGTCACAAAGTTATTTTTTAAGCCGTCTCCTGATAAGCCTTCAGGCATAACGTTGGGGGGGTGTTAATAAGCCCTTTCCAATTCAATTCTATCCATAAACTCATTTAAACACCCACAGCCACATTACACGACCAAAATCATTAATATCTCACTCTGTATGTATAACGAGACTAAGCTCGCTGTGTTGTCTGCTGGTCCGTCCTGGTCCTGCAGTAACAGGGTGAACGAGGTGTGTTCAAAAAATAAGGTGACTTGCTATTTTGTGACTTTGTCTCGATAAATATTTATGTATTCATCAACATTACAATAAAAACAATCGATAATCGAATGTACGTAGCCCTAGAAATTTGCAAGGTCACCTTATTTTTTGAACACACCTCGTATGTATACAATATACACTGTTGTGATCCGGTACCGNCGAAATTTGCAAGGTCACCTTATTTTTTGAACACACCTCGTATGTATACAATATACACTGTTGTGATCCGGTACCGTTTAAGAGAGACTTGGCTATACTAGGATTTTATTTCCAGTTGATGTCATAAAAAACACTAATCTAGTTACGCGCGCAACTATAAAATGAGCGCATTAAGGGTGAGAACTGTTATTAACAGCACCACCACATTACATATTTTTTTTATCTCCGCATCCCGCAACGGTAATGCAGCGAGAAATGTTGTACAGTTAAAATAATTATTACTAAGACACTTCTCTCCTTAATATCACAAAAAAACCTCAGTACTAAAACATATTACTCCCAGAAATTAGCCAGTACAAAAGTCTCAACGCAAAAAGTGAGGATATGAACGCGTTACGGAAAAAATCACCAAATATGTGTCACATGCATGTCAGGAAATCCTGCAGCAATATTGTTATTTTGATATTCGAGTATGTATAGGCACAAGTTATTCAAGAATTAGTTATTATTCCCCATTTTTTTACTCATTCTTATTCACTTAGTCACTAAGGTGTAACCTTCGGACTTCGAGGGTTATTTAATATTTTCACGTTACATAGTTCTAAAGTCATGACCCTCTAGAATTACCCATTTTTTTCCCCTCAATCTTCAAAATAGAAAATGAAGTAAGTTACAAAATGAAAGCATAGACTCCTCTAGCTGACAAGTAGCAGGCCGTGGTAACAATGAGCACTATAGGTTTTTTTGCAGCGTTTTTAATGATGAGTCACGAAATATTACAGGGCAAGCTTACATCCTAATACGCATTACGAACACTGTGAAGATAAGCAAGTATAATGACAATTACACTTTTGACGCGGATTTTTCGACGTTGTTCACGAAAGTATTATTTGTAATGCAGAAAAAATTACGAATGCAAGATTTTTAAAATCAATTTAAATCATATATCAGGTTTTATAATTATATAAGAANATGCAGAAAAAATTACGAATGCAAGATTTTTAAAATCAATTTAAATCATATATCAGGTTTTATAATTATATAAGAAGATATGAAAAGTAAATCAGAATAATTTATTGGACTGACAACTATGGAACGATGTCTGTCATAACCCATGAGAAAAGTAACTAAAACCACCCTTTCATTGTAATTTATTACACCACAAAATATTAATTTTGTTTAAAAAANAATGCAGAAAAAATTACGAATGCAAGATTTTTAAAATCAATTTAAATCATATATCAGGTTTTATAATTATATAAGAACATATGAAAAGTAAATCAGAATAATTTATTGGACTTACAACTATGGAACGATGTCTGTCATAACCCATGAGAAAAGTAACTAAAACCACCCTTTCATTGTAATTTATTACACCACAAAATATTAATTTTGTTTAAAAAATTTTTTGTTTAAATCATCTAATATCATTAATAAAACTATACAAAATATTCTCCCGTTTCCTAAAATAAAAGCACAAGAAACACATTTGTGATATGGTTTATTTTATATCAGATCATACACTTAATGTTACATACGCAACATTTACAACACTTTTCATAGTCACGGGATTTTGAAGTGTAACTTTCGTATAAGGTATTATTTTTATCTCCATGAAGCATACGGACAAACAGTTTCATGCTCGAATAGTTTTCCTNATGGTTTATTTTATATCAGATCATACACTTAATGTTACATACGCAACATTTACAACCCTTTTCATAGTCACGGGATTTTGAAGTGTAACTTTCGTATAAGGTATTATTTTTATCTCCATCAAGCATACGGACAAACAGTTNCTTTTCATAGTCACGGGATTTTGAAGTGTAACTTTCGTATAAGGTATTATTTTTATCTCCATGAAGCATACGGACAAACAGTTTCATGCTCGAATAGTTTTCCTGAGGCGTGTACAACCATTTCCAACAATTATGTTGCCATGTTTACAAGTTTCAATTTTTTCTTGTATTTACACAATGCTATAAGGAGACTAAATGCGGCCTTATCCTGTTTATAATATGCATAACGCCGCTACATTGAAAACATTGTGTACCATAATCGTCCATTTCTCTCTAAGAATTTTTTTCTAATTTTATTCGAAGAAATGTTTTTAAAGCAAGCGTATACTAAATGGTCGTAATANTAAGGTATTATTTTTATCTCCATCAAGCATACGGACAAACAGTTTCATGCTCGAATAGTTTTCCCGAGGCGTGTACAACCATTTCCAACAATTATGTTGCCATGTTTACAAGTTTCAATATTTTCTTGTATTTACACAATGCTATAAGGATACTAAATGCGGCCTTATCATGTTTATAATATGCATAACGCCACTACATTGAAAACATTGTGTACCATAATCGTCCATTTCTCTCTAAGAATTTTTTTCGAATTTTATTCGAAGAAATGTTTTTAAAGCAAGCGTATACTAAATGGTCGTAATAGAAGACTTAGTGGTGCAAAATATGATAACGTTAATATTGAGTTAAAAACATAAATTCTGCCTATTTTAAAAAATTGTTTAAATCTGATGAAGCATTGACTGTCGTAAATATAAGAATTAATTTTGGATTGAAATGCACTCAGGCATCTGTTGATGACGCCTTTATGGAACTATCGTTAATATATCAAGCACGTAGTACCAACAATGAATTGTATTGGCTGCACGAAATTTTATTTTTTTGAAATAAGAATTGTACAGAAAACAAATTAACATGCATAGCACCAGGTTATAAAATCGAGCATTTATCAGCTGAGAGTGGAGTAGGTCATTTGAGCAGGAACATTTTCACTCTTAATGATGTTCAAGTTTTTTTCTTTTTGGACGCAAGATCAGCTAGTCAACAAGTGGCGCTAAGTTGTAACGATCTCTTAACGCCAATGAGAGCTAGTGGTAGAAATTCGAATATATGCCACTTANCGAGCATTTATCAGCTGAGAGTGGAGTAGGTCATTTGAGCAGGAACATTTTCACTCTTAATGATGTTCAAGTTTTTTCTTTTTGGACGCAAGATCAGCTAGTCAACAAGTGGCGCTAAAGTTGTAACGATCTCTTAACGCCAATGAGAGCTAGTGGTAGAAATTCGAATATGCCACTTATTTGCATTACAACTGCCGAATACTTAGGTCTACATAGAACATTTTAAAGTGTTTCGAAAAGTATTAAGAGACAATTTTCCATGCAAGCTAAAAAGTAATATGAAACCTTCAAGGGTTTATGTTAAGCAAACTATTGCAGTTAATCACAAACGAGAATCAATAGTTTCGACTCGACAGTCTTTGAGGCCGTGCGCCTCGGTGGTCGCATCCTGCACCACGACGACCCGGACTCGATGCCCGACGTGGTCGCTCCCAATCTCTGCGTGTGAAAGACGCAGCGGACGTTGCCGTTGGCCAGCCAAGTTTTTTGCGATACTCCAGTCTCCTCTACTCTGGCATTCCTTCGCTGCTTTGAGCGTCAAGCAAATCGTTCTTAAACGTCTTTCAAGCCAATTAACTATATTCGGAGATTTCTAAATGTATTCTTAAATATTCTGTCAGGCATTATATTTAATAAAACGTAGACTTACAAAATTACTTTATTTAAGCATTGCAACCGAATCGAAAAACATAATACTGAAAAGGTTAAAAATATCATTTTTAGATCATTCCTGCGCAGTTTCCTCAAACGTAAGGAGAAAAGTACAAAATTACTTTTGACGACAGCTATATTTTAATTGCTCTTAAATTCGTAAAACTTTCGCATTGAATTAGGCTTGCTTACGATCTCTCAATACCAAGCATAATTGTATTTTTACTTATTTCTCTTGTAAAAATACCAACGGAATAAAGTTAAAGCTTACAATTTTGGCTGGGGAAGATATATATAATAATTAGAGCCAAACACTAACTTTTACACACAAATCAACAGAATTTCTCCATGTACCGCTAGCTTAGAAGCGACCCCTTTGGATCAGCTGCGCACCATGTGGCGGGAATTTTGCCTATGCCAAACTCTCCCATAAGAAATTTCATTTTATTCCCAACCTTAACAGAAAACAGCGACTAATGAAGGCAGACCCCATGCGTGCGAGGTATCATTTGCTGTTGAAACTAAAATTCCATTGTCTCATAAATACCACCAGTCATTTAACGTGATGCAAAAACATATTTTTATTGGTCCCGATATTTGACTGAGCATAAAAAACACAGCGGTACAATTTCGGGCAAAAAAAAAAATGTTTGTTACAACGCCTAAAACGAAATATGAATCCGTGCAGGAAAAGGGTTAGTGGTGTTACCGGCAGAAAAGCAGCCGAATGCAAGGGCACGGATAGTGGCTACTCCGCAGGTTACGTGGGCACTCTACAACTCGAAGGAGGTGGAGAGAAACTTTGCGAGTGTTGCTATCCACCTTCCCTGCCTAGGTCGAGGTCTTGGTGGAAGGCAACAAGGTTAGGTGGAGGGACGCGGGCAANTGTTGCTATCCACCTTCCCTGCCTAGGTCGAGGTCTTGGTGGAAGGCAACAAGGTTAGGTGGAGGGACGCGGGCAAGGATAACGCGCCAATAACAGCGCGGCCATTACGCCGGCTCCAGGCGGCGGTGGGTCGTGGTTCGGGCCCCCGGGCGGAACGCGCCATGAAGGGGGGTGGTCGTTAACCCTCCTCCCCCGCAGCTCGCCGACCCAGTGGTAAGACTGCGGAACTGGCTGCTGGCGCTGCCGATAAGGGCGGCTCGTAAAAACAGAAGACAATGTCTCCGGGCAAGGGGTCCGTGGCGCGGCGGGCGGTCCATTGTACCGAAAGGTTGCCCACAACTACAGTTGTCTGTCCTCAGTACACAGTCACTTGAGGTAACTTTGTATCATCAGGGCAACTTTGTACCACCTGCCTCATTTTATTTTAAACGAAGGCTTGAAGAATGCCTTTACGCTGCTGTGTCCCTTACAAATTAAATACACNACCTGCCTCATTTTATTTTAAACGAAGGCTTGAAGAATGCCTTTACGCTGCTGTGTCCCTTACAAATTAAATACACAACAATGAAGTACACATCCCGGTGGAGGCTCCAAATCCTTTTTTGTAAACGGAAAAAAAAGTGTGGTACGACGTTACCCTTGTTTGGTACAAAGTTACCCCAAATGACTGTACTCTGTCTCAGCTACGNAAAAAAAAGTGTGGTACGACGTTACCCTTGTTTGGTACAAAGTTACCCCAAATGACTGTACTCTGTCTCAGCTACGTTTGGCAGTTCTTTGGAAGGCCGAACAAAAATATTCTCGAAGTAGGACATGGTTCGTCAATACTATTTTGTGTCAAATTGACGAAACCAACACACGCGGCGTGGTTTTCATGAGTCGGGTGGCGCTACCTTAGAATTGTCCAAAAGTAGCCCTCGTAACTGAGACAGAGTATAAACCTGTTTTGTGCAGTGCACTTTGAGTTCGCACGAGCTCGTTCAAATTTCTGTACCTTTTAAAAGGAACCTACTCGTCTTTGCACTAAGGACTTGGAACTTTTTATTAGTTTTTTTTTTNAAATTTCTGTACCTTTTAAAAGGAACCTACTCGTCTTTGCACTAAGGACTTGGAACTTTTTATTAGTTTTTTTTTTTCAACAACTTTATTAGTTTCATGTCACTTTTAAAACAATCTCATGGCTTGTTTATTGTTTTGCGATNTTTTTTTTTTTCAACAACTTTATTAGTTTCATGTCACTTTTAAAACAATCTCATGGCTTGTTTATTGTTTTGCGATCTTTAATCCTGTACGCCGACAGAAGATAAACCGTGGTTAGTTTTTTAGTCGCCAATCGCTATGCAAACTTAGGGTTAGATAAATTGATATCTGCTTTTCGTTTCCTTCGGCAGATATAAAATGTTAGAACAGTTTTCCAAGCCTGTAAAAAACGTTAGATTACATTTTCCACAATTTATATATATATATGTAATCCACCACACTGTTAGAATCAAGAAAAAGAAAACTATACATATTTCCATTTGCTGAAAACTGCTGCAAAAACACAACTCCCTAGCAACCTATACACAGAGGTTGGGTCACAGAAGAATAAGTTAATCCATACAGCATAAAAAGAAAAGTAACGAATAAACGTTTTGACGCTGCAAATAAAAGTCCTTTCGTGTTGCCCTGCCCACACCAGCTTACGTAGCTACATAAACGTTATACAGAATTGAAGCGGGCGACGATGTGCGAAGCACGGCCCGAGAATGGTGCGCCACACAGCGAACAGGCCTCACTGGGAGGAAATTCATCTGCAATCAATTCCCAAACAGATCAAAGATGACAATTCGCACGTGGTAAACCTGGCAAACGTTGCCTGCCAACTGTAAGTCATTAATTAAACATTTCTCTATGCTTCACACAGTAGACATGAGTAAGATTAATTAACTTCAACTCAGGTTGGGAAGATCAATGTTAAAATATTGGCAACCAAAAATTTTAGCCACTTTGTAAGCGCTGGTGTCGCATGTGTACCAGATTATTTCTATGTTCTATGTTAAAAAACAGGATAATTGTAATAATGACAAATCAAATATAAAATAACTTCTTAACTAAGTAAAATCTCTCTCTTTTATTATCCACACAGCTCAAAATTTTAATTAAAAGTCACCTTTAGGAACACTGTGCACCTAGCGGCGGAAATTTTCCCTATGCCAAACTCTCCTATAAGAAATCACGTTTTGTTCCTAACCCGAGTAGAGAAATAAACCTTGGCCTGGGTATATTTCATTCATTCCTTTTGGTTCTGATTACGAAAAGAGTAATTTTAAGCGGCACATAAAAAAAAANGGCCTGGGTATATTTCATTCATTCCTTTTGGTTCTGATTACGAAAAGAGTAATTTTAAGCGGCACATAAAAAAAAAATCCAAAGGGAGTTGAATGAGCGAAAGTGGTTGTTCGATAATTCGTGATTAAAATCTGTAACCCAGANTCCAAAGGGAGTTGAATGAGCGAAAGTGGTTGTTCGATAATTCGTGATTAAAATCTGTAACCCAGAAACTTCTTAGAAGCCTACCCTTGCAGCATCAATTAAGAAAATAATCACCACAACCTTCAAATGTTGCTAAAATAAACGAGGAAAAAAAACAATAATTAAAATAAACATCATGGGAATACTGTATTCGCACACGTAATATATTAAAAAGTTTATTATGGAGTTATGCGACTTAACTATAAGGTGAATATGTAAAATCATACTTATCACTTTGCCGACCTAGCACTTTTTGTGTACATTCTTGGCGAGAAAAAAGTCCCATGGACTGGCAAGCTTTAAAAGAAGGCGCGACAGCGCCATGTCACACGTGTCACGCCCAAGAACATAGTCCCCTTGCCTGCTATTTTGTAGTTCACTCGACCTTCGGCACTGTGCTACACAGTGGGCACAAGCTCTGTGTCACCTCGACGACAGGGCAGTATAAAACCTCTCCCACTGAGTGTCTTCCAACACGCCTCGTACATAAATATGACTCGTGAAGCTTGGCCTGGTTACAGATTTTTTTTTTTTTTTACTTGCGTCGCTTCCAAGCCGACGATTGCGTCTGGTCCCGCGACATTTTTTATTTAAACCGCAGCGACAAACGAGTACGAGCTACTCAGCTACGTTCGCGTTTATTTCAAACGCGCGCTTGACACCAATAGGCGCACACGCTCATTGAATCAATGAATTAGAAAACATCATGAAGTAATTTGTTATTTTGAAAACACAATAATTTTTATAAACAGTGGGAATATATGCATGGTGTAACTGAATAACATGAAGAATTCGTAGAGGCGGTACAAGACATAAAAAAGGAAATAAATTACAAAATGCATGCACACAAAATAAATCTATGTAATTTAATAAAAAAATATTTTGGAAACTAGTTGCCAGAAAACCTTTTAGTGTCTTACAAAAACAGTATCGTCCTTCGCAACATCACAATCGAAAGAACCAATATTCCGAACAACAGGTCTTGAAACATGTCTTCTCTTATAATAACGTGCTCGCCCCATGTGTCTGTGAATATTAATTGGGATTCACAACAACTTCAAAACGCACTGCTCCAGAACAAGGCTGACGTACTACTGAGCATTCCGCGGCAGCGCTCAGTAAGACTAGGCGCTGGCCGCAACTGGGGCCCATAAGAACAAAATTAAATTATCAAAGGAAGGACTTCCGAGAGAACTGATAAGAACTTCCGGGAGCAGTGCTGCACGTCCCATCTTGCAACTGACGTTCAAGGTCAAACCTTTTTTCGGGTGTGTTAAAGGGATCTGGGGTATGCAAATAAAATACTTATTACATCTTACAATTTAGTAAGCACAATACACATACTGTACATGGCCTAATACACGAAAATCACCATTCGTACCAACCAACTTCCTAAAAATCCAAATCGCATCTCCAAACTCAAACTCAAGCCTACGTCGAGAATACAAAACTGGATTATGAGAAATAGCAATAACAGAATTATAAGTAGCAACAATTTCATTAATTGCAAAAGTCTTCCAACATATAATGTCTCTTGAATCAATCTGACTCAAATAATTAACACCAGACACAGTACTGCTGTGAGGATGTCTGTAGAAACAAACTTCGAGAATACCAGATCCGTTGTGTGCAGTCATTCCCTGAAGAGCAAATCTGTACATAAAGCTGAGAAGAACGAAGCTCTCTTCTGCAGTTGTAACTTGCTTTACAAAAACAGAATCGTCCTTCGCCACATCACAATCGAAAGAACCAATATTCCGAACAACAGGTCTTGAAATATGTCTTATCTTATAATAACGTGCTCGCCCCATGGCTCTGTGAATATTAATTGGGATTCACAACAACTTGAAAACGCACTGCTCCAGAACAAGGCTGGCGTACTACTGAGCATTCCGTGGCAGCGCTCCGTAAGACTAGGCGCTGGCCGCAACTGGGAGCCCATAAGAGCAAGGTTAAATTATCAAAGGAAGGACTTCCGGGAGAACTGATAAGAACTTCCGGGAGCAGTGCTGCACGTCCCATCTTGCAACTGACGTTCAAGGTCAAACCTGTTTTCGGGTGTGTTAAAGGGATCTGGGGTATGCAAATAAAATACTTATTACATCTTACAATTTAGTAAGCACAATACACATACTGTACATGGCCTAATACACGAACATCACCATTCGTACCAACCAACTTCCTAAAAATCCAAATCGCATCTCCAAACTCAAACTCAAGCCTACGTCGAGAATACAAAACTGGATTAGGAGAAATAGCAATAACAGAATTATAAGTAGCAACAATTTCATTAATTGCAAAAGTCTTCCAACATATAATGTCTCTTGAATCAATCTGACTCAAATAATTAACACCAGACACAGTACTGCTCCCGGAAGTTCTTATCAGTTCTCCCGGAAGTCCTTCCTTTGATAACTTAACCTTGCTCTTATGGGCTCCCAGTTGCGGCCAGCGCCTAGTCTTACTGAGCGCTGCCGCGGAATGCTCAGTAGTACGTCAGCCTTGTTCTGGAGCAGTGCGTTTTGAAGTTGTTGTGAATCCCAATTAATATTCACAGACACATGGGGCGAGCACGTTATTATAAGAGAAGACATGTTTCAAGACCTGTTGTTCGGAATATTGGTTCTTTCGATTGTGATGTTATGAAGGACGATTCTGTTTTTTGTAAAGCAAGTTACAACTGCAGAAGAGAGCTTCATTCTTCTCAGCTTTATGTACAGATTTGCTCTTCAGAGAATGCCTGCACACAACGGATCTGGTATTCTCGAAGTTTGTTTCTACAGACATCCTCACAACAGTACTGTGTCTGGTGTTAATTATTTGAGTCAGATTGATTCAAGAGACATTATATGTTGGAAGACTTTTGCAATTAATGAAATTGTTGCTACTTATAATTCTGTTATTGCTATTTCTCCTAATCCAGTTTTGTATTCTCGACGTAGGCTTGAGTTTGAGTTTGGAGATGCGATTTGGATTTTTAGGAAGTTGGTTGGTACGAATGGTGATGTTCGTGTATTAGGCCATGTACAGTATGTGTATTGTGCTTACTAAATTGTAAGATGTAATAAGTATTTTATTTGCATACCCCAGATCCCTTTAACACACCCGAAAACAGGTTTGACCTTGAACGTCAGTTGCAAGATGGGACGTGCAGCACTGCTCCCGGAAGTTCTTATCAGTTCTCCCGGAAGTCCTTCCTTTGATAACTTAACCTTGCTCTTATGGGCTCCCAGTTGCGGCCAGCGCCTAGTCTTACTGAGCGCTGCCGCGGAATGCTCAGTAGTACGTCAGCCTTGTTCTGGAGCAGTGCGTTTTGAAGTTGTTGTGAATCCCAATTAATATTCGCAGACACATGGGGCGAGCACGTTATTATAAGAGAAGACATGTTTCAAGACCTGTTGTTCGGAATATTGGTTCTTTCGATTGTGATGTTATGAAGGACGATTCTGTTTTTTGTAAAGCAAGTTACAACTGCAGAAGAGAGCTTCATTCTTCTCAGCTTTATGTACAGATTTGCTCTTCAGAGAATGCCTGCACACAACGGATCTGGTATTCTCGAAGTTTGTTTCTACAGACATCCTCACAACAGTACTGTGTCTGGTGTTAATTATTTGAGTCAGATTGATTCAAGAGACATTATATGTTGGAAGACTTTTGCAATTAATGAAATTGTTGCTACTTATAATTCTGTTATTGCTATTTCTCCTAATCCAGTTTTGTATTCTCGACGTAGGCTTGAGTTTGAGTTTGGAGATGCGATTTGGATTTTTAGGAAGTTGGTTGGTACGAATGGTGATGTTCGTGTATTAGGCCATGTACAGTATGTGTATTGTGCTTACTAAATTGTAAGATGTAATAAGTATTTGATTTGCATACCCCAGATCCCTTTAACACTCCCGAAAACAGGTTTGACCTTGAACGTCAGTTGCAAGATGGGACGTGCAGCACTGCTACCGGAAGTTCTTATCAGTTCTCCCGGAAGTCCTTCCTTTGATAATTTAACCTTGCTCACTTGTAAATTTCACAAGTGTCGGTATTAATGCTAGAATTTTTCTGTAGTTCCACAAATCCTGTTTTCGCACAAGTACAAATTCAACAAGTTTACAACGAAATGTTTTGTAAAAGTACTAGCATTTGTATGTTTACAAGAAATTTTCTGTTCGGTTTACAAAATTTGTTTTCTGTGTGGTTGGAAACTTGTTCTGCTACTGCTCGCGGTCCCAAATTCGGGACAGGAAGAGGGCGGGGTAAAAATAATAAATCAATTCTTAGCCGACCCCTTAGTGCAAGACATCACACTGGAGGAATGGGGAAAAATTCCAGCCAAGAATCTGGAAATTTATCGTATGGCATGTGAGCTGTGTCCACAGTTTTCGGGAAAGTTTTTCTCGCACCTTAAGGCAAACAAGTTATCTTTATGAGCTACAAAGCAGGCAAACTGTTAACTAGCGAAGAAAAACCAATTTTGACACCAGAAATGCTTCAAAGAAAAATTCAGAGCAAATAGCGTATTTGCTTCAACAAACATTTGCGACAGAAAACAAACCAAGTAATTTTATATATTGGTTTTACAAAAACGAGCATAACGTGCTCAGCGTCAAAAAGGTCATTATAGAGTATTCATGGTAAAGTGAGCACTTTTGAAAGCTCTCTCATTTGGAATAATAGTCAATAAATATATTTCAATTTAGCCTTAAACGTTAATTTCAGAGTGCGGTGGATTATACGAACTGTGTTTATTACTTGCACGTCAATATTTATTTTAAAAGATGGTTAAAGAATAAAAACTGGCCGAATTAAAAAAAAGTAATTAGGTCCTAAAAAGTATTCACTTTACCGTGAACGTAAGACGCCGTCTCTGCCGAAAAAGTAATCAGGTTCTACGTTTCCAAAACGTACCATCAACCAAAACCCTTAATCTCAGCAACACGATAAATAATAAAAATACTAGAAATAACCAAGGCACAAGAAGTGCGTACACATTCATACAGACTTGACAAGGCAATGCCAAAGATTAAGTAAAGCAAACAAATGTCGTAAATAAGGATAAACGTATCCGGAAAAAAGCTGTGCAAGGTTAAGCCATTGTGCTAACTAGAAAATCCTGTAATCCTACAAAGGGAAGTTCCTTGGTCTGGGCAAGTTCACCAGAGTTGGAAGTTTCTTTGAAACTACGTTATGAGAGAAAGCTCTTGCGACCTCACGAAGCGACGAAAAGTTTCCAGAAAGGAAGCAAGTTTGGCAGAGCGTAATTCTGCCGCAACCTCTGAAGATTTTTGTTCCATTTGCTTGCATTTCTCAACTTCGGCTTCAGAAACAAGAGTGGCCATGACAAATCTTACCTCTCGCCAGGGCAAGTTATACCATTTGGATTGTTTCTCTGTGGCTCCGAACTTCAGCTGCTCAGAAATGAACACTAAATGGCACGGCTGACGTCATCTCAGGCTAAAATACCGCCCCTAAACGTGAAGACGAGTTTCCATCCGCGATAATGAACTTTATGAAATTTTCATTTTGTTGAGAGAATACTTCTGAAGCACCTTAATTACATCTGAATAAATTTCCACTACACCACAACCAAGTTAATTTAATCAGAATTGAAATATCACGCATAATTTGGAAAAAAATACTTCCTTGGAAAAATACTGCGTGATAAAACTTNTAAATTGCACCTGAATAAATTTCCACTACGCCACAACCAAGTTAATTTAATCAGAATTGAAATATCACGCATAATTTGGAAAAAATACTTCCTTGGAAAAATACTGCGTGATAAAACTTTCATGTCGTGACTCACATTTCCTCACAAACTTATATCTACTTACATACAATAAATTGAAATCCACATTGCCGCCCTTAGTTTGTCGGCTATTTACAAAATAAAACTCTGGGAGTATGCTTTAATATAGAATTTTCACCTGCCAACTAGGAGGTCCACAAATTTCTAAGAGAATAATTTGGAAACCAAAGGTCCCCAAGAGGCCGTAATCGCTCATGTTGTTTGGACGCCGAATCGATTACAAGTCGACACTCACAGAGACTCAATAAAAGCATAATCAGTACCATACGGTTCGAAGCCATGGTGATTCTTTCTGAGCGTAGTTGTGCAACGTAACAAAATCCTAACATGGATCCACAGATAAAATTGTAAATAATTTACTTATAAATATGGAATTCCGATGAACGAATGATTTACAGTTATTCACGTAAGTGTACAGTTATTCACTACTGTATTTCGTGGGTTAGTGTTCAATCACTGTCCACTAGTAATACATACAAGCGTCACCGAATACCTTAAAAACGTATAAACTAATTTAATTTTATAATTATACACAAGGCGCATGAACACTATCAGGCATGAACACGCGTTTATATTTACGCACATACGCCTATACTACATTATCAAAGGTAGTCGACAGAATGTTAGGTATGTAGTTGCTTTCACAAATTACAGAATTTAAAATCCCGGTAAAAATAATTACTACATCTCAGCGCCTTAGCAACTGAACTTTTGTCTCATCAGCTTACATTTCCGGAGGTCCCCCAGCCCCACGCCCAGCAGACGACTGACTACCATCACCCCCACTCCCCTCACCTTTGCTCATTCTATCGTATGCAGCCATATAGGTTTTTTCGTTTGTCATTTGTATATATTGCTGGAGGACGCCATATTGGATTTCGTATGTTTACTTTTACATCACCTAGGTGGCGCTAATATATTAATAATCGATATCGCCGCAAGGCGAGTTGTCGATTTAGCCACCAGGCGACAGCCATATTTGTTTATGTTTTTAAATTATAGGTGGCGCTGTCGGCGCCCTCCATGTTGGATTCTATTTTCAACGCATAGGTGGTGTTCATTTCTCGATTATGCCACCTGCTATCGGCCTGTACCGAATGGTGACATTGACAATTCCTGCGAAATACGTTAACTGTCATATTAATTTTTTTTTGTTTATTCTTAAATGCAAATATTTTTATTTAAAATAATTCTCGTATAAAGCGGAGGGGTTTTTAAAATAAATAAAACACGAGATATTTTTATAACACAAAATTTATTGTACACATAAAATATACATAATCAGCAAAAAAAACAATTATTTGTATTATTCTTCTTCGAACAGAGTCCAAATTACAATTTTTTTAATTTGCAGGTCTTCAATTAGGATTTTAGGGTATCTCGTAAAAGGCTGAGCAATTCACCTATGGTGGTAAGCAGCGGCGCTCTACGAAGGGCTGCACAAATCGCATGGACACTACAAAGACCTTCAACACAATCAGCAATACTTCTCTCCGATACACCGCCCATCACATTATGATTGCAGTGTAGACTTGACTCCTCTTTGATCGATGGCTCGATTACTGTACTACCAACATATGGCTCATCAACACCAGGTCTGCCGGTGACAGAACCAGCATAAGCAGCCTCGGGTGTACACCTTGCCGGGCGACGACAGTGACGTCGGCGAGAAGGTGCCGGTTCATTTTCGGAGCTGGAGGCACATTCACAGAAGGTGCAGTTATGTCTTTCGTAGAATTGCTGATGGTCACATGGCGCCTACGAGACGTTCTCCGACTTCTGGTCGTCTGGCTCGAGGCTTCAGCAGTCTCGACTGGTGGCTGCGAGTTTCCCTCTGTGCAATCCGTGGCGATCGCATGTGCAGAAAAAGACACCACGTCTTCGATGCTGGCGGGAAGATGTGCTGCTGGATGCATGTTGAAAACACTGCGCACTTTCCAGGCTCGCGACATGCTACGAGCTGCTGGCTTTGTTCGTGCATCAGGGGAAAGTGCGAAAATCTCCAATGCTGCTGTGACCATCACAATTCTCTGTGTACGTGCTTGGATAGCCGGTGTCCCAATGACTGTATTCGATGGTTGAGTGACTCGGTGTGACACTCACATAAACATTCGCAGGGTGAAATGCATACATCTTCGCCTGGTGTCTGGAGGCCAACTGAAGGTGGAGAGATGCTCCTGCTTTTATATGCACGTGAAGAATGGCCGAAGACTTCGTGTCGATTCGAACGATGCCGTGTACCCTATTTCTGGTCCAAGGATAAGGTGCACCATTTGCGCAGCAGTTGCACGTTCTTCAGTACGTAGACCCAGTCAGACCTGTCGCAGACATGACGATGCGAGACGCCGTACATTTGAAAGAGTTTGCGAAGGACGTCTATACTCAGCCTGCATGTCGATAATCTCCACTTAAAATTTACATACATCACTAGGCCATTTTTTCTGCTCAGGTGCTGCTATGTCAATCGGGGCCTTCGGGTACTGCATCAGCAAGTCGCTTTGCACATTTCCCATTTGATGGTATGGAATCTTGCCCCATTCCAGTCCATGGTAGTAATTCCTCAGCAAGATGTTTATTTTCTTGCTCTTCTCATCTAAGAGTTTCAAGAGGTATGGATGTCGGCAGTTGCGGGTTTGTGTTTTACCATCATCGTCATTGGTCACTGCGATCTCCTTGAACACGAAGCCATTTTGGCTCTGGAAACCCTGCAGATTACAGACAAAATGGCGGTCATCCCGTGCTGTGGTCACATTGCGTGATTGAGTACCAGCTCGTCGCTCCGTACGGCCCTCTTCTATCCACTGGTGCCACACACAACACTGTCGTAGAAACATTCTCTGTACGAGCCGAAATGTCACGGTATGACAAACCCGTTCCCCGGAGACTGATCATTCTGCCCCGCTCGAACTCACTCTCATGCTGATATGGCACCCTTTGACGTCGACGAGGCATACTGGCACTTGCTTTCACTTCGTTTGACGGCTCTTCACTGACTAGCTTGGCGTAACACTAACCTTTCTAGTCACACAAGAGAGGGTGCTGCTGGGCTTACGTGTAAGCCATCTCTCTGCAATCGCAATCACTTATTGCTGGTACACCGTTCTACTCATCCTCAGAGTTTGGATTCATTGGGCCATACACAATAGTGTTGTTCCCTAGAAACTCAAATTTCCTTGGTATCGTGGAAACCGTAAACAAAATGATAGTGTGGCAGCTGACCATTTAAACTGCAAAATAATAGCTAGTATTTGTTTATTTCTCTCTTTTAAATAATCTATTAGTTCTTAAATTTCAAAGCAAAAAAATGCGACTGGATAGGATTACGCAATCACATTAGTAAACATTAAAAATCCTGTGAATATTGATATTTGCATTTTTAAAGACACTGGACGATTATCAATGGCGTGTATACATATATGTATGTACATATATATATGTATGTGTATACATACATATTAGGTATGTGCTATTGTAGATATATGCTATTGCAGATATGTGCTATTGTAGATATATGCGTAGCTAAGTCAAACCGTAAGGCTTCAAGTGGCGGTAGATAGTCCGCTTGGTTGAAGGGCAATCACCTGCCGGGGCGGATGGTACAATCACTTGAAGCACTTCCCGATGCCGACAAAAAGTCTTCAGTCACTGTTTGCAACGAAGCCTTACGCTTCGACTTATCTACGCACATTCATACATATGTATATGTGTACACATCATCGATAAAAGTCCGGTGTATTTAACAAATTCAAAGACCAGTATGCACACGATTTATAATGTTTGTGATGTGACCGTTTAATCCTATCCAGTGGAATCAAAACACGCGACTAGTTTACGTATTCTGTTGAAGTATTTTTCTTCGTGGACTTCGGAGCAAACTTCGTTTAGCATTTTGCAACCAAATGGCAAAAATCAATTCCCTTATTTTGTAAATACGGGACATTTACACTGACGCGAATCGCTCATACTTAGATTAGTCACGACGCTAGATACCCGCGCAGGGGAGAAACCTGAGGTAATNTACATCTTCGCCTGGTGTCTGGAGGCCAACTGAAGGTGGAGAGATGCTCCTGCTTTTATATGCACGTGAAGAATGGTCGAAAACTTCGTGTCGATTCGAACGATGCCGTGTACCCTATTTCTGGTCCAAGGATGTGGTGCACCATTTGCGCAGCAGTTGCACGTTCTTCAGTACGTAGACCCAGTCAGACCCGTCGCAGACATGACGATGCGAGACGCCGTACATTTGAAAGAGTTTGCGAAGGACGTCTATACTCAGCCTGCATGTCGATAATCCCCAACTTAAAATTTACACACGTCACTAGGCCGTTTTTTTCTGCTCAGGTGCTGCTATGTCAATCAGGGCCTTCGGGTACTGCATCAGCAAGTCGCTTTGCACATTTCCCATTTGATGGTATGAAATCTTGCCCCATTCCAGTCCATGGTAGTAATTCCTCAGCAAGGTGTTTGTTTTCTTGCTCTTCTCATCTAAGAGTTTCAAGAGGTATGGAGGTCAGAAGTTGCGGGTTTGTGTTTTACCATCATCGTCATTGGTCACTGCGATCTCCTTGAACACGAAGCCATTTTGGCTCTGGAAACCCTGCAGATTACAGACAAAATGGCGGTCATCCCGTGCTGTGGTCACATTGCGTGATTGAATACCAGCTCGTCGCTGCGTACGGCCCTCTTCTATCCACTGGTGCCACACACAACACTGTCGTAGAAACATTATCTGTACGAGCCGAAATGTCACGGTATGACAAACCCGTTCCCCGGAGACTGATCATTCTGCCCCGCTCGAACTCACTCTCATGCTGATATGGCACCCTTTGACGTCGACGAGGCATACTGGCACTTGCTTTCACTTCGTTTGACGGCTCTTCACTGACTAGCTTGGCGTAACACTAACCTTTCTAGTCACACAAGAGAGGGCGCTGCTGGGCCTATGTGTAACCCATCTCTCTGCAATCGCAATCACTTATTGCTGGTACACCGTTCTACTCATCCTCAGAGTTTGGATTCATTGGGCCATACACAATAGTGTTGTTCCCTAGAAACTCAAATTTCCTTGGTATCGTGGAAACCGTAAACCAAATGATAGTGTGGCAGCTGACCATTTAAACTGCAGAATAATAGCTAGTATTTGTTTATTTCTCTCTTTTAAATATTCTATTAGTTCTTAAATTTCAGAGCAAAAAAACGCGACTGGATAGGATTACGCAATCACATTAGTAAACATTAAAAATCCTGTGAATATTGATATTTGCATTTTTAAAGACACTGGACGATTATCAATGGCGTGTATACACATACATATATATGTGTATACATACATATGTATGTGTATACATACATATTAGGTATTTACTATTGTAGGTATATGCTATTGTAGATATGTGCTATTGTAGATATATGCGTAGCTAAGTCAAACCGTAAGTCTTCAAATGGCGGTAGATAGTCCGCTTGGTTGAAGGGCAATCACCTGCCGGCGGATGGTACAATCACTTGAAGCACTTCCCGATGCCGACAAAAAGTCTTCAGTCACTGTTTGCAACGAAGCCTTACGCTTCAACTTATCTACGCACATTCATACATATGTATTTGTGTACGCATCATCGATAATAGTCCGGTGTATTTAACAAATTCAAAGAGCAGTATGCACACGATTTATAATGTTTGTGATGTGACCGTTTAATCCTATCCAGTGGAATCAAAACACGCGACTAGTTTACGTATTCTGTTGAAGTATTTTTCTTCGTGGACTTCGGAGCATACTTCGTTTAGCATTTGGCAACCAAATTGCAAAAATCAATTCCCTTATTTTTTAAATACGGAACATTTACACACAAACATACGTCAAGGTTGAATAGGTTTTATGGTTGTTAAATTCCGAAAATAACATATAATTTAAAAGAGAAATATTGACAAATACCTATTATCCTTCAAATTAAATGGTCAGCTGTCCTACCAGCATTTATTGTTATGGTTTCCACAATAGCAAGGAAATGGGGCATTGTAAGGGAACTATGTAACTTCAGTATTTAATTTTTATTACGCAGTTTTGATATGAGTGATTCAATGAAGGTAGTTCCCACCCCTGTATTATCTCTGAACATTCCGGACTAAAACTAGGTAATTTAATAAAATAGGCACAATAATTACCATCTGCGCTTGATACGTTTCCAATTTTATACAGCGTAGCAAAATTAATATTACTAGCATTTATGTTTTCTTCATGTTTTCGGAAAGCAGATTTTTGGCTCTACGAAACTTCGTCATTACACTGATGCAGGTTCGAGTAGTCGTATCTTCGAAATTAATATTTATCTTCTTTTGGTTTTCTGTAAAATTTCGCAAATCTAAAAGAACTGTGATATATCCAGTGACAGACCACCCTCAGTTTTAAAATAATTCTTGAAAACTCCATAAACGGCAGGCACGCTCAAACTCTGTTATTGCTATAATTATTTATATTCAGGCCCACATAATTGGACGATTAATGATCTGCATATCGTCAGATGCTGATAAAATCCTTTTACGCCTGGAACAGCAAAATTTAAAGGGGACAGGGGAGGAAAAAAAAAAAGGATTCACATGAACATGAACGTATTTGGCTTTTGAAATAGCCACTGAATGTATTGCATGCCACCTGCATAAATTATGTTACAACCTGTAGACTGTGTGGTGATAGCTACTCCTTAAATAATAAGAGATTTTAACCACCAGCCGACACCCAATCATATGTATTGAAATAACGTGAGCTGAAAAATGGTGGGGCTACGGTGGCTGAGCGGTTAGACTGCACGCCTCCCCCCAAGGCGAACCGGGTTCAATCCCCGGCTGGTTCACTCCGGATTTTTGCATGTGTGAATCGTGCCGGTTGATGCCGCTGGTCGGCGGGTTTTCTCGGGGATCTCCTGTTTCCCCCGCCTTTTAATTTCGTTGCTGCTCCATGCTCACGTCACTTCACCCTCATCGGCTCTCAAAACATCGATTTTAAGAGCCACCCAAATCTCTTCACTGAAAGATGGCACAGTGGTTTTCGACTTGGTAGCCACACTATAGTGTACCTAAATGTTAAATCGAACTTTAAAAAATAATTAATGTCCACTACTACAACTAATTAAAGCTGTGTTAGTCAAAACGGAACCTTGAGCTTCGGCTAATAAAGCCAACCATGTACGCTAACGTTAATTTACAAGAGACGGGAGTGCAATCAAATGACCATAATTTTCCCTAATCAAGGAAATCGCGTTACCTGCTCCAGAGAGCTGCAAAGGCGGTAATTGCGGGCTGTAAGAATTACTTATGGTCAACGACCGAATTCCCCCCCCCCNTGTTTTTTTACGTTCGGCTAGATGAATAAAAAAAGGTCGAGGTATTCCGCAGCAGGAAAAAGGAAGAGAGTACGTTGTGGTCCAAGGGTGATGGGGGGAGTGGGAGGTCCAGAAGGTGAATATTCATGGGCGATGGCGGAGGAGCGAAGCCGACCCAGAGCGCAGGGCCCTAATCCCGCCCATTAATGGGATGTTCGCGCTGCGTGGACCCGATAACGCAAGCCCTCTCTCCACCCCCTCCCCCAGCCGCGGCACCCAGCACCCCCGACAATGTGGGCGGCCAACACTTCTGCACCATAGGACGTGGCTCACTGCTCCCGCAGGGGCCGCGGTGGTGTAGTGGGTAGATGACTCACCTCCCACTTAGACAAACCGGGTTCGATCCCCGGTGGGGTCGCTCCACGATTTTCCGCGCTTGGGAACCATGCCAAACGATGCAGCTGGTCGGCGAGTTTTTCTCGGGGGTCTCCCGTTTCCCCCGCACTGTGACTAAATTAAAATTGGTAAAAGTATTCTGCTCATACAAATGTGCTTGCGTCTTGGAAATTAAGGTATAAACAATTACCATCATCACTGCTGCTAACGTGACTCAGACGATTGTATTAGTGTGGGGTAAGTCATTGTTGGGTACTGCGCAGAAGACGGAAATTGGTCTACCTCATCTTTAGACTAAAGTCGGCGAACAGATAACGTTGGCATGTACACTATAGCCCATTCATGGTTGCTTGCAACTTTTCTGAAGGCCTGCTGAAGTTCTACTCGCCTCACGAAAACAAAGCTTAACCAGGTGTAGAAAATTACATGCTCCAAAGGGAGACTGCACCGCAATATTGCGTACAAGAGACATTTTGCATTTGAACAATTCTTTGCTAGTCATTACCAACGCACCTATTTCCTCTCTGTTTTATTCATATGAGTTATAACTGAAATGCTATAATCTATACTAATATAATAAAGCGGAAGAGTTTGTTTGTTTGTTTGAACGCGCTAATCTCTGGAACTACCAGTNCGGCCAACACTTCTGCACCATAGGATGTGGCTCGCTGCTCCCGCAGGGGCCGCGGTGGTGTAGTAGGTAGATGGCTCACCTCCCACTTAGGCGAACCGGGTTCGATCCCCGGTGGGGTCGCTCCACGATTTTCGCGCTTGGGAACCATGCCGAACGATGCAGCTGGTCGGCGAGTTTTTCTCGGGGGTCTCCCGTTTCCCTNCACTTAGACAAACCGGGTTCGATCCCCGGTGGGGTCGCTCCACGATTTTCCGCGCTTGGGAACCATGCCAAACGATGCAGCTGGTCGGCGAGTTTTTCTCGGGGGTCTCCCGTTTCCCCCGCACTGTGACTAAATTAAAATTGGTAAAAGTATTCTGCTCATACAAATGTGCTTGCGTCTTGGAAATTAAGGTATAAACAATTACCATCATCTCTGCTGCTAACGTGACTCAGACGGCTGTATTAGTGTGGGGTAAGTCATTGTTGGGTACTGCACAGAAGAAGAAATTGGTCTACCTCATCTTTAGACTAAAGTCGGCGAACAGATAACGTTGGCATGTACACTATAGCCAATTCACGGTAACTTGCAACTTTTCTGAAGGCCTGCTGAAGTTCTACTAGCCTCATGAAAACAAAGCTTAACCAGGTGTAGAAAATTACATGCTCCAAAGGAAGACTACGCCGCAATAGTGCGTACACGAGACATTTTGTATTTGCACAATTCTTTGCTAGTCATTACCAACACACCTATTTCCTCTATGTTTTATTCATATTAGTTATAACTGAAATGCTATAATCTATACTAATATAATAAAGCGGAACAGTTTGTTTGTTTGTTTGAACGCGCTAATCTCTGGAACTACCAGTCGGATTTGAAAAATTCTTTTTGCATTTGATAGCGCATTTCTTGACGAAGGTTATTCAACATCACAATACGACCCTTAGAAGCCGAGCAAAAAGAAAGAAAGTCAGAAAAAACGCCAAGCGATAACAAGGTAATAGCGCGGGCGGGCAATGCGATGCGGTGAGTCGGTGACCGAGGGCGGTCACCCGACGAGAACCGAACAAGAGCCGAACCGAGCATTACCGAAAACAGCCGAACTGTGCACGTCTACGCACGGCTCAGACACTTGGTCGGCTCCCGTCGCAACAGTCGTGTCCGACACGGAATTTGTTTGAGCTTATATACGTTGGTTCAATAATTTACATTTTTTTTTATTTGGTGGGTCAATACTAGAAAGCAGGTATTTAAAAACAGGTTTCACATTGTTTTTAAAGGCTTAATTTGTAAATACTTATATATAAACACATTGTTGTATCTATTAGAATTAGTTTTTTATTTTTGTTTGGTTGGTTAGTAATTAGGTAGGTAGTTTACAAAATAAGTTATTTAAAAATCGGTTTCATATTGTTTTTAACGTTTAATTTGTAAATACTTATATATAAACACATTGTTGTATCTATTAGAATTTGTTTTTTATTTTTGTTTAGTTGGTTAGTAATTAGATAGGTAGGTTACAAAATAAGTTATTTAAAAATCGGTTTCATATTGTTTTTAACGTTTAATTTGTAAATACTTATATAAAAACACATTGTTGTATATATTAGAATTTGTATTTTATTTTTATGTAGTTGGTTAGTACTTAGTAATTAGGTATGTAGGTAACAGTTTATGTTTTTTATCTGATAGGTTTGCAGTTCAGGCATAAGTATCACTACTCGTAACAGAGAAATACTAATAAGTGTTTTTACCATTTAATTCACCGAGACGTTGAGTTTTATAATATGTAAAGAGTATAGAATATTAACACTAAGTGAAATTCAACTTTATTTAAAAAAAAAAAATCAACAATAATTCTGTAGTCCACGTGAGCGAAGCCGCGGGCACAGCTAGTATGTATATATAATATAAATAAAAGTTAAATTTTATTACTAATAATATATTTTTATGTCAACAGAAGTTCCAAACGCTTGTGATATATGACGTATTAAGTAAACAAGCAAACACGCCATAAGTAGAGTGATTTCTCAAAAGTTTGATTGGGAAATTGTGAAAATACTGTGAATAGACGATATACAGGATGANACAAGCAAACACGCCATAAGTAGAGTGATTTCTCAAAAGTTTGATTGGGAAATTGTGAAAATACTGTGAATAGACGATATACAGGATGAATATAAAAGAATACCCCAACTTTGAATGTCTATAATATCAAAACCAAACAACCTACACCCTTGNATATACAGGATGAATATAAAAGAATACCCCAACTTTGAATGTCTATAATATCAAAACCAAACAACCTACACCCTTGGTTGACCCAATCAAAAGACAGAAAGTTAGAGGTTAAGGTAAGATTTATTTTAATGCCGTTTCTTGTAAACCGTCTGCCAATCCAAAGAATGCTTGCGAATAACGACAAAAAGACAATACCCATTCTGACATGATTCGAAATAATTGTGTTACCCGTGTTTCAACTTCTCGGCGATATTTTTTTACTGCAAATCCCCAGTTGTGAATTAGCGCGTTCATAAAACAAAAATAACCTCCTCCAAGTGATCATATACACNTTTTACTGCAAATCCCCAGTTGTGAATTAGCGCGTTCATAAAACAAAAATAACCTCCTCCAAGTGATCATATACACTAATGTAAATATTCTACGCAAAATAACTACATTCTGCTGGCAGTACTGCCATAATTAATTTTCCGCAACTAGTTTTCGCAAAAAAAAAATTGAAGCACAAAAAACGTTTTTACTACGCAAGAGGAGAGGGAAAGCCCGCCGACTGCATCCTCGCTGCCTGTGTCGGAGGGAGAGAGGGCTCGTAGTCTGCGCGTGCGCCTACGGTCGAAAACACTTTCCATCACCGCCAATAACAGCGNTTTTACTGCAAATCCCCAGTTGTGAATTAGCGCGTTCATAAAACAAAAATAACCTCCTCCAAGTGATCATATACACAAATGTAAATATTCTACGCAAAATAAGTACATTCTGCTGGCAGTACTGCCATAATTAATTTTCCGCGACTAGTTTCCGCAAAAAAAAAAAAATTGAAGCACAAAAAAAACGTTTTTACTACGCAAGAGGAGTGGGAAAGCCCGCCGACTGCATCCTCGCTGCCTGTGACGGAGGGAGAGAGGGCTCGTAGTCTGCGCGTGCGCCTACGGTCGAAAACACTTTCCATCACCGCCAATAACAGCGGAGCTGGTCGACTCCTATGCAAATTGCCAACTCTCCGAACGGGCGCCGCGCAACTGCAATGCACGTAACGACGTTAACTTCAAATCAGGTCACATCCGACAGCAGCGGCGTAAATGTACGCACTCCAAGCTTTATGTGCGATTACCATAGGACGTTTTTTGAATTAACGCAGCTGGCATGGATACGAGATCCTTGTTTGAATTCGAATGGGGAAGGGTGCTCCAGCCAGTGCGCATCAGTCACGCGAACGAACACTGGAAATAAAGCGCGTTACACCTTTTAACTGGTACTGCAGCACGATAGATATATTATTAATAATTCCATGGCATGAAAAAACACGACAGTTTTATTTAAATGGTGATAAAATTATTAATAAACATTTTTACGAAGCGTGTTTTGTGGTTATTAAAAATTTACACAAGTAGTTAAAAAATATCCGAAATAAAAATATTAGATTTCCTTTTTATTTAGTAGACATTGCAAGCGATTCATAAAGTGTAAAAGAAACAGCAACATAATATAAACATATCTACGAATTTTAACGCCTACAGTTCTCAGTTTCACATGATTCCTAATAAACAAAGCCCTGTATTAGGAGAAACTGTGTTAATGACGCCCGCATATGTGTGTATGTGTCTAGTTTATATATATATATAATATATATACATATCTATATATGTGCGCGTGTGTTGTTACAAGTGCCAGAAAAATACAATATTCATATGAGTATTTTAGAGCAATTAAAGATTAATGATTAAACCTGCAAACTCTTACTCGGGTATAGAACAAATAATTTAACTTTTCTTTCCAAGCNCAATTAAAGATTAATGATTAAACCTGCAAACTCTTACTCGGGTATAGAACAAATAATTTAACTTTTCTTTCCAAGCAGCTTTGACTGAATGTTCGATTTCTTACATAAAGTTCTGTTGTTCAACAATAATTCGATTACGCAAAAATGGATTTCTGAACTGTGGATAACTCCTAGGTGTCAATCAAAGAACTGAAATAATTGTCACAGTCAAAATAATAAGCGACACTGAAAGGAAATAACTTTGGGTATCATTTAAGTTAAAGTGGAATGGTAAACTGTCATGAAACCAACTATCTGGAACATATGAGATTAGCTCCTCCATTATGGAGATCTAAACAATTTGAATTCGGCGCACGACGCCGAAAAATCGCGAATGCACATTGATATTAGTGACGTAAGGACCACACAGTAGGTTAAAAACAAAAACCGGTTGTTACACAATTTTAGCATTGCAAGTGCCACCTCATTCTTTCATATGTGTTGGTAATCATAAATGACAGGCGAAAGCAATAAAACCTTTTCGTACTGTTGTTATTGAAAATGCATCATTATAAGTGAAAGTATAGTAGTAAAGACCCCGTGAGCTACTTTGATTAAAATCCTAATACCAAAACTGTCAGTCTCATTGTATAGAAAAAAAAAACCATTTAAACTATTTACATACAATTTAAGAAAAATAGTTTAAATCTGGTACTGGTTTATCTTTCGTTAAACGCTCGAAATTTTTATCAAGAAATGTTTGCAACTTTATTTTCGTAAACANCCTGGTACTGGTTTATCTTTCGTTAAACGCTCGAAATTTTTATCAAGAAATGTTTGCAACTTTATTTTCGTAAACATTTCGAAAATGGCGTAGGCACTACCGAATTTTCTTTGCAATCTTTGTTACTATTTACTTCACCGTTATTTGTATACGTTTTTTATTTTTTTCTCAACTCCCGCCCTCCCCAACACTTTTCTTCGTCAATATCCGGGAGACGATGAAATCCCACGGCGTTTCCCGAGAATTTTAGTTCTGGTCTTACTTTTTAATTTACTATAAGAATGCATGCACAATTTCACAAGNCACGGCGTTTCCCGAGAATTTTAGTTCTGGTCTTACTTTTTAATTTACTATAAGAATGCATGCACAATTTCACAAGAATTTCCCCGACAAATGCGCAATATTTCGTAGAGGCTGTCGACTTTTATGTGTGCTCGAACGAGAAAAGTGAGCCCGCCGAATGCACGGACCCGCGACGTGATTTTTCTCATCGTGAAAAAGGCTAAATAACGAAACAGTAAGTATTCGCGGCCTATTACAATGAAATAACATTTCATTCCTACTTGTATTAAGATTTCTCTAAGTGCAAATCCTTATAAAGGTAAAGTTTAAGACATAATGAAACGCTGTCTCCAGACTAAACGGAACTTAAGTTAGATTTCTAATGCTGTACCTACGCGGCATGTCAGTAACCGTTTAGAAACATTGGATTTTAGCTTTAACAATAATGCAGAATTAAAAATATTAAGTCAAATTTTATAAACAACTGGTTACCTACATCACGTCTCGGATAACAAAAGAGAAAAAGAACAAAAATTCTTAATAATTAGCATATTATTGTCAGCAGCCTTTATTTTTTACAGTATCGCCTCGAAAGTATAATAAAGCTGAAAATACACTACCACACTGCGTTGTCACACTGGTGCGAACGAAAATAAGCTAAGTTAAGTCTACTTAGCGTGTCCGTTATGAACGACGTAATACGCCTGTTTACGTGTTTTATTTACAATTAAAATACCGCCGGAATAAATTATACCCAACGATACTTTGACGCATTGTTCTCGTTACAACATCGGATAACCAAGACACGTGAAATACACCGAAGAGCCAAAAAAAACTGGTATAGGCGTGTGTATGCAAATAACAGAGGTATGGAATCAATCAGAGTAACGCGATGCTGTCGGCAGCTAGATCGGTNGCTACAATGGCAGGTTATCAAGATTTAAGTGAGTTTGAACGTGGTGTTATAGTCGGCGCACGAGACATGGGACATAACATCTGCGAGGTAGCGATAACATTTGGATGTTCGCGTACGACCATTTCATGAGTGTACCGTGAATATCGAGAATCCGGTAAAACATCACATCTTCGACATCGCTGCGGCCGGAAAAAGATCGTCAAAGAATGNAAGTGAGTTTGAACGTGGTGTTATAGTCGGCGCACGAGAGATGGGACATAGCATCTTCGAGGTAGCGATAACATTTGTATGTTCGCGTACAGCCATTTCACGAGTGTGCCATGAATATCGGGAATCCGGTAAAACATCAAATCTTCGACATCGCTAAGGCCGGAAAAAGATCGTGAAAGAACGGGACAAACGACGACTGACAAGAATCATTAAACGTGACAGACGTGCAACCCTTTCTCAAATTGGCGCAGATTGGATTTGTGGACTGCCCTGCAGGATTCATGGTGTGAATTGCCTCCTGCATACCTTCAGACATTAGTCGAGTCCATGCCACGTCGTCTTGTGGCACTTCTGCCTGCTCGGGGGGCCCTGCACGATATTAGGCAGGTGTGCCAGTTTTTTTTTGGCTCTTCAGTGTATATATCGATAATCATATCGATAATCAAGAGGAACGAATTTGATTATTAGTTAGAGCTGGTTATACTCACCCTCTTAGGTCATTGTAATTATTAAGAGACGTACATACTCTGAAAAACTTTAGAGCTTCCTTTCTATAACAGTAAATAATGCTTTCAGGGCCCAAAAAAATTTTAATAATTGGTTTTTTGTTGAAAGCTTCTGCGGGCGCCAGACAGAAAGTCTAGGTAGGAACCAGGAATATGATCTCAGAAGTTGTAGCCGCAACAGAAACTGAATGCATGCAGCAAATAAGAAACATTTTCAGAGATAATATCTTAATACGTATCAACTTTCGCTGCTCTGTTCTACCAGAGCTTTACCACCTAACCTAATTTATATTTTATACAATAATAATATTAGTTTTCCCATGTTACACAGAAAATTTTAGGGCTCTCTTCGAAGACTTCAGACACGCAAGAAAACCAGAAACAAATGTTATCTAGTTTACTAAAAAGTCAGCCAACCTTCAGAATTCGCTTGAGATAATACTGTATGCCTATATGAGCTACGAGTACCGTGTTTTTTGGTGATCAGTAGTGTGTTAATACTATTGGTTGCAGGACATTTGACATATTTACTAAACAAAAAAAAAGTACAAGTAATTTTGATATAGCCACAGGAGGCGATAAATCATTGCAATTAATATTTTCGAAAATATTTTAATTTTTCTTGTGTTTCTGCGTTTATTTCTATTTCATTTTATTTCATCCATTGTTATTTTATTATTTTTATTTTCAGTCAACTTTTATTAAGTGTAATGTTTGGTAGGTTTTATTTCTGTGAAACAATTTTATTTTTATATTCGAAATAAGTTCATGTTAGCGCTGAAGAACATTCATTCACTTGTGCCTGTTGCGGTTTAAATTTAAAACAACTTCTAATATGAAAGAAGTATACAGTGTAACGCATTTTTACAAGTAATTCTTTGGAAACTGGTTGCTAAATATTGTGTTTGTAGCACTACAAATAATTTAGGGTAAATTTCACAAAACCTTACTGTGGGATGTGTAAAACTAATGTTGAACTTTAATTAGCAAGTGCTGTAGACTTCACGTTCATTATAAATATGGAGTTAATAGTCCCATTCATGGTTACTTCCAACTTTTCTGAAACCCTGCTAAAGTTATATATATACTTCCAGGATATTCCTCCACGTCTGCAAACAAGCTTAACAAAGTTTAGAAAATTAGAACTATTTCTTACTCGGCATTACCAACACGCTCCTTTTATCCCTGTTTCATCCATATTAATTACTAATGAAATATCATAATTTATGGGCAGAATATAAGTAAAAGTTTAATTTAGCCAATATGAAAGTACTTTTATGTTTACACAAGTATAAAACGGTTGTGATACGCGATATATCTAGGAAACAACCAAACACGCCATACATGGGGTTGGTTTTTCAAAGGTTCGCGCCAAAAAGTGCGAAGAAACCGCGAATATACTGCACAAACTATTTTGAATGTTTTCCAAAAACATCGTGTCGTAAAAGTACAATCCGTCAGCTGTAGTTACATGGAAATCTTTGGCAACTAGCTTCAAAATAATTGATAGTTAGAAGTACATTAGTATAAATTCGCGTTTTAATCCACTTAGCCGTTTGGCCCTCCGGATTTCCTCCTATACTGTCTATTTANCAATTAAAGATTAATGATTAAACCTGCAAACTCTTACTCGGGTATAGAACAAATAATTTAACTTTTCTTTCCAAGCGTCTTTGACTGAATGTTCGATTTCTTACATAAAGTTCTGTTGTTCAACAATAATTCGATTAAGCAAAAATGGATTTCTGAACTGTGGATAACTCCTAGGTGTCAATCAAAGAACTGAAATAATTGTCACAGTCAAAATAACAAGCGACACTGAAAGGAAATAACTCTGGGTATCATTTAAGTTAAAGTGGAATGGTAAACTGTCATGAAACCAACTATCTGGTACATATGAGATTAGCTCCTCCATTATGGAGATCTAAACAATTTGAATTCGGCGCACGACGCCGAAAAATCGCGAATGCACATTGATATTAGTGACGTAAGGACCACACAGTAGGTTAAAAACAAAAACCGGTTGTTACACAATTTTAGCATTGCAAGTGCCACCTCATTCTTTCATATGTGTTGGTAATCATAAATGACAGGCGAAAGCAATAAAACCTTTTCGTACTGTTGTTATTGAAAATGCATCATTATAAGTGAAAGTATAGCAGTAAAGACCCCGTGAGCTACGTTGATTAAAATCCTAATACCAAAACTGTCAGTCTGATTGTATAGAAAAAAAAAACATTTAAACTATTTACATACAATTTAAGAAAAATAGTTTAAACCTGGTACTGGTTTATCTTTCGTTAAACGCTCGAAATTTTTATCAAGAAATGTTTGCAACTTTATTTTCGTAAACATTTCGAAAATGGCGTAGGCACTACCGAATTTTCTTTGCAATCTTTGTTACTATTTACTTCACCGTTATTTGTATACGTTTTTTATTTTTTTCTCAACTCCCGCCCTCCCCAACACTTTTCTTCGTCAATATCCGGGAGACGATGAAATCCCACGGCGTTTCCCGAGAATTTTAGTTCTGGTCTTACTTTTTAATTTACTATAAGAATGCATGCACAATTTCACAAGCATTTCCCCGACAAATGCGCAATATTTCGTAGAGGCTGTCGACTTTTATGTGTGCTCGAAAGAGAAAACTGAGCCCACCGAATGCACGGACCCGCGACGTGATTTTTCTCAAAGTGAAAAAGGCTAAATAAAGAAACAGCAAGTATTCGCGGTCTATGACAATGAAATAACATTTCATTCCTACTTGTATTAAGATTTCTTTAAGTGCAAATCCTTATAAAGGTAAAGTTTAAGACATAATGAAAAGCTGTCTCCAGACTAAACGGAACCAAGGTTAGATTTCTAAGGCTGACCTGGGCGGCATGTCAGTAACCGTCTATACGCATTGGATTTTAGCTTTAACAATAATGCAGAATTAAAAATATTAAGTCAAATAATATAAACAACTGGTTACCTACACCACGTCTGAGATAACAAAAGAGAAAAAGAAAGAAAATTCTTAATAATTCGCATATTATTGTCAGCAGCCGTTATTTTTTACAGTATCGCCTCGAAAGTATAATAAAGCTGAAAATACACTACCACACTGCGTTGTCACACTGGTGCGAACGAAAATAAGCGAAGTTAAGTCTACTTAGCGTGTCCGTTATGAACGACGTAATACGCCTGTTTACGTGTTTTATTTACAATTAAAATACCGCCGGAATAAATTATACCCAACGATACTTTGACGCATTGTTCTCGTTACAACATCGGATAACCAAGACACGTGAAATACACCGAAGAGAAAAAAAACTGGTATAGGCGTGCGTATGCAAATAACAGAGGTATGGAGCCAATCAGAGTAACGCGATGCGGTCGGCAGTTAGATCGGTTACTGCCGCTACAATGGCAGGTTATCAAGATTTAAGTGAGTTTGAACGTGGTGTTATAGTCGGCGCACGAGACATGGGACATAACATCTGCGAGGTAGCGATAACATTTGGATGTTCGCGTACGACCATTTCATGAGTGTACCGTGAATATCGAGAATCCGGTAAAACATCACATCTTCGACATCGCTGCGGCCGGAAAAAGATCGTCAAAGAATGGGGACAAACGACGACTGACGAGAATCATTAAACATGACAGACGTGCAACCCTTTCTCAAATTGGCGCAGATTGGATTTGTGGACTGCCCTGCAGGATTCATGGTGTGAATTGCCTCCTGCATACCATCAGACATTAGTCGAGTCCAGGCCACGTCGTCTTGCGGCACTTCTGCGTGCTCGCGGGGGCCCTACACGATATTAGACAGGTGTACCAGTTTTTTTGGCTCTTCAGTGTACGTATCGATAATCATATCGGTAATCAAGAGGAACGAATTTGCTTATTAGTTAGAGCTGGTTATACTCCCCCTCTTAGGTCATTTTAATTATTAAGAGACGTACTCTGAAAAACTTTAGAGCTTCCTTTCTATAACTGTAAATAAAGCTTTCAGGGCCCAAAAAAATTTTACTAATTGGTTTTTTGTTGAAAGCTTTTGCGGGCACCAGACAGAAAGTCTAGCAACCAGGAATATGATCTCAGAAGTTGAAGCCGCAACAGAAACTGAATGCATGCAGCAAATAAGAAACATTTTCAGAGATAATAGCTTAATACGTATCAATTTTCGCTGATCTGTTCTACTAGAGCTTTACCACCTAACCTAATTGTTTTCCCATGTTACACAGAAAATTTTAGGACTCTCTTCCAACACTTCAGACACGTAAGAAAACCAGAAACAAATGTTATTTGGTTTACTAAAAAGTCAGCCAACCTTCAGAATTAGCTTGAGATAATAATACTGTATGCCTATATGAACTACGAGTACCATGTTTTTTGGTGATCAGTAGTGTGTTAATGCTATTTACATATTGACAGTTCCTGTGACTATTAGGTCAATTGTAAAACTGAAGTAATCTAAACAAAAAAAATAGTAAAAGAAATATGATATAGCCATAGGATGCGATAAATCATAGCAGTTAATATTTTCGAAAAAAAATTTATTTTTCGTGTGTTTCTGCGTTTATTTCTATCTCATTTTATTTCATCCACTGTTATTTTATTTTTTTTATTTTCAGTCAACTTTTTATTAAGTGTTTGGTAGATTTTATTTCTGTGAAACAGTTTTATTTTTATATTCGAGATAAGTTCATGTTAGCGCTGAAGAACATTCATTCACATGTGCCTGTTGAGGTTTAAATTTAAAACAACTTCTAATATGAAAGAAGTACCTATACAGTGTAACGCATTTTTACAAGTAATTCTTTGGAAACTGGTTGCTAAATATTGTGTTTGTAGCACTACAAATAATTTAGGGTAAATTTCACAAAACCTTACTGTGGAATGTGTAAAACTAATGTTGAACTTTAATTAGCAAGTGCTGTAGACTTCGCGTTCATTATAAATATGGAGTTAATAGTCCATTCATGGTTACTTCCAACTTTTCTGAAACCCTGCTAAAGTTATATATACTTCCAGGATATTCCTCCGCGTCTGCAAACAAGCTGAACAAAGTTTATAAAATTACACCAGAGACGCAAAGCACCGAATTCGCACGCACTTAGTGTAATCATATTTTGCATAAGAACTATTTCTTACTCGGCATTACCAACACGCTCCTTTTATCCCTGTTTTATCCGTATTAATTACTAATGAAATATCATAATTTATGGGCAGAATATAAGTAAAAGTTTAATTTAGCCAATATGAAAGTACTTTTATGTTTACACAAGTATAAAACGGTTGTGATACGCGACATATTTAGGAAACAACCAAACACGCCATACATGGGGTTGGTTTTTCAAAGGTTCGCGCCAAAAAGTGTGAAGAAACCGCGAATAGACTGCACAAACGATTTTGAATGTTTTCCAAAAACATCGTGTCGTAAAAGTACAATCCGTCAGCTGTAGTTACATGGAAATCTTTGGCAACTAGCTTCAAAATAATTGATAGTTAGAAGTACAGAACAAATTTACGGTTCATTCACTTCACCTCCAAATAACGAGTCTTGCTTTCACGAACGTCCGNAGTTAGAAGTACAGAACAAATTTACGGTTCATTCACTTCACCTCCAAATAACGAGTCTTGCTTTCACGAACGTCCGTGGACAGTCGAGGCCGTTGCTGCCGCGCATGCGCGTGAGAACGAGCCAGTTTACAGGTTACAGGCTGTTCACGGTAAGGTGAGCACTTTTGACGCCCTAGTCACTTTGTCCTTTCAGCCATTTCTTATCCGTTAACCACGTTTTAAAATACACATTGCCATGTTAGTAACAAACACGGTGTGTACATTCCACTGCACTCGGAAGTTAAAGCCTAAGGCTAAAATTAAATACATTTACTGACTATTATTCCAAAGGAGAAGTATTTCAAAAGTGCTCACTTTACCGCGAATAGCCTACACAGGTTAGTTTAGACGTTAGTTGAAATTATAAGAACACGTATGTACCTAATATATACTGCTCACAAAAAGTTTAGCATTCCCCACTGCTCACAAAGAAGTTTATCTGCACCTACGTGGGATCCGAATAATGAACTGGCCAGATTATTCAGCTGACATTAACTGCATAGAGAATGCGTGGTCCTTTCGCAAACGATTTCAAACCGTGCACAACCACCAATGACCATTCAGGCCTTAAAACAGCCGCAATTGAGGCATGGGACAATTAGCCTCTGGAAATGCTTAATTAACTTGTTTTTGGCATGCCTCGTCGGATACAAGCGTGACTCAGGAATCGTGGAGGTCACACACGTTATTGACGTTTGTCAATGCATCTGAGAAGGACCCCCCCCCCTTTTTTTTTGTTATTGAAACTGATGAGATTCCTTTGTTTAAGTTATTTTTCAGTTTATGCATACTGTTTGTTTCATAGTGGGATGATGTAAACGAGTATTGTCCCCCCCCCCCACTTTATGTTCTATTAGGAGTACAACAGTACATGTAAACTACTTTTATCCATTATAACATCCTGGATTTTCTGATATATGCTAATCATTTTGTGAGCAGTTTAATAGGTTAGTTTTGGGGGGTCCTGACTCACAAATTAGTGCATTTTTCGAAAGTTCTAAAAGTGGTCTTATATACAAATATTTCCATGGAAAATATTTTCTGTTGACAAACTGGGCAGGTTGACAGTCAGCTGATTGTGTTTATGTGAACATAATATGTGGCAAGGAAAGACACCGCAGTATCCATGGGAATAACTGTAAAGCCTATAGAACTGTCAAAAAAAGTGGACTCGTTCGTGAGATAGAAAATAGGGCGAAAAGGAGCATGCGTAGGGCCGCCTGTTTTTCGCGAAAAGATTCCGTCACTAGTTGTACTGCAAAACACGTTAGTTCAGAACCAATTTTGTGATTGGATGANGTTTTTCGCGAAAAGATTCCGTCACTAGTTGTACTGCAAAACACGTTAGTTCAGAACCAATTTTGTGATTGGATGACTTCAACTCTCACGTGCGCGCCCTATGTGTCTGCCAGCCAATCAACGAAGTTCAGTATCAGTATAACTTAAATTTAATTAGTCCAGTGAAGCAGAAAATGTCTTCTCATACAGACACGCGGTCAATGGCCAAAGGAAATGTGCAAGTGTGTACGTACGAAGTCGAAGTTTAAGCCTCCGCATAAATCTTCTCGCGAANGTTTTTCGCGAAAAGATTCCGTCACTAGTTGTACTGCAAAACACGTTAGTTCAGAACCAATTTTGTGATTGGATGAATTCAACTCTCACGTGCGCGCCCTATGTGTCTGCCAGCCAATCAACGAAGTTCAGTATCAGTATAACTTAAATTTAATTAGTCCAGTGAAGCAGAAAATGTCTTCTCATACAGACACGCGGCCAATGGCCAAAGGAAATGTGCAAGTGTGTACGTACGAAGTCGAAGTTTAAGCCTCCGCATAAATCTTCTCGCGAAAAACAAGGTGTCCTACGCATGCGCACTATGACGGCCGCCCACAGACGCAAGCGCAGTTACAGCTTTTTCCGCGTTTGAGACCAAGAAGCCCGAGAGCGATAAGGGCGACACTGCCAAGCGCATCAAATGCGCCATCGCCGCTAAGCGCAAGGCTCTGAACTGACGTCCAGTGTTCTCGTCGCACTGCGTGTGCCTATCGGACTTTCAGCGGTGACCCTAATATTTTATTGGTGGAAAGTCTGAAGGAAGGTTCAGTGCAGGGCCCTTGAGTAGTTTTGTGTGTATCTGAAGCGTTTATTTTGAGATACCACACTTTGGAAAAGCCGTTTTTAACCATTTTGGAGTACTCTGAAACTGTGCTTCTAATGTGCGCGACATCTTGAAAGCACTCAAACAGCCCCCCGAGCGTTCTTTTCGCGGAACAGTACATTGGACGCAAGTTTAATAGTTTCGTAGAAAAAACGAGTGTTTCAAACACACTGCAACGCATTTCAAGCGCCGGGTAGGCGGGAGCCTTAAGCACGGCCTGGGGCGGCGCAGGGACTCTCGCCTGCTTCCTGACACCGCTGTGATGTACACAACAGGGATGATCACTACTCCAGCTTGCTCCAGCAACCCCTAACCCCCTTCGGCGTCGAACCCCCACGACACATCACCTAGCCGGCCGCGAACACGCCATCACTCCGGTTCAAACGGCGGGTTTAGCGCGTGATCAAGCTGTCGGGCGACGGCGGCGGTACTGGCGCTAGCAGCCTCCCTCGAGAGCGTGCCGTAAGCTGAAGTTAACTGCCGCGCGCAGAGAAAGCCGCCGTAAATACCTACGCAGGGGGGGAAGTCGTGGGTTACTGCCCGCCCAGTTTATGATCGCGCCAAGTGATGCGAGACAGCTCAAATGCAAGGCTAAATCACTGTAGGCTGTTTGCGATAAAGTGAGCACTTTTTACGCGTTTCTCAGCGTTTTTTTTTTCAATCCTTTAGTCACCTTTTTAAAATCAATATTGCCGTATATTCCATCGCACTCGGAAGTTAATGTCAAATGCTAAAATAAAATATATTTTGTTGCCCACTATTCCAAATGAGAGGGCTTTCAAAAGTGCTCACTTTACCGCGAATAACCTATACTTGTAGGTAGAAAACACTCATAATCACTAAACATTACTATTTTGGTTGAATCTATAGATATTGATAAATGGCATGAGTAGACGACCTAANACACTCATAATCACTAAACATTACTATTTTGGTTGAATCTATAGATATTGATAAATGGCATGAGTAGACGACCTAAACGAAATGTCCGTGATAACAGCAACTGCATAACGTAGCAAACGCTTCCATTATCAATACCATTCACAATCTTAAGAACTGTGCAACTTGAGACAGCGTGTGTGAGAAAAAGCATTAAGGCTATTGTTAACAGCTGAGGACTTTTAGCGCCGATAGGAGTGAAGTGAGGCGAAGACGGAACAGCGACGGAATACTATGGCAGGGTAAACGGGAGTACTCCGAAAAATAAACCCCACCAGTGAAACGCAAAATCCACTACATTTCCCTCATGCGACGACGATGCCGATCATGTCGGTGATGGTGATGTTGACGATGGTAACGGGAATGACGTTGGTGATGAGGATGACTACAACGGTGATGCATCACTAATGAATGAGCATCGCTACATACAGACAACATCGTAGTGACGTCAACTGTGCTGCACCAAGGTCAGTGTCCTTGGACAGAATGGTGTCGCAGTGGTTCGCCACTACATTCAGCAGTTTGGAAGCAAAGGACCNCCAAGGTCAGTGTCCTTGGACAGAATGGTGTCGCAGTGGTTCGCCACTACATTCAGCAGTTTGGAAGCAAAGGACCAACACTACAAACAGTTTTTAATCCAGCAGAAAAATGTCAACGTCTAAAAAATTTCCGAAACCGGAACGTATGGTGAACAGTCGGTCGTCCTGACCAACTAGAAGTAGTGGTCGAGCAAAAAAAAAAACCACAGTGTTTCTTTGAACCGGCAAAATTATCAACAAGGCGACATGTTTAACATTTTAATTTGCTGTTTATGCTATCAGAAAGTAAATATATTACCGAATAAAATTAATTTGAAAATAAAATTTAGAAGAGTAGATTTTTTTTTTTT
>NQII01001945.1:119614-130613 GCA_002778355.1 Clitarchus hookeri | reverse complement strand
ACATAACCCCGCCAGACAAGGTGAGGGACACATTATATTCGCGAGCGCGGAGAGAGAGAGACGCCCCCTGGGGCGGTGGAGGTCGGAGCCGAAGTAGCGAAGGGCGCACAATGCCGTAACGAACCTCCTCGGGCCTGGATGGTAATTAACAAATACGACACGGCGATAATGCCATGCAAATGACGCCTTTCATTAGGGAAGGGGCGATGTGCCTGCCCCTCGGCCAAGTCATCACGTCGTTACGCGCCCGCCCAAAAAAAAAAAGTTATCTGGAGCAAGAAAAATTGCGCGTACACAGGGAGAGCCCGCAGGTGGTTTGCCTGCGCGCTCCCGCACCCTGCAACTTGCTAGCCAAGGGAACCGGCCTCTAAAAATAACGATAATAAAGGTAAATGTTGTGTGGGAAAAGCAGACTCGGTGATGAATTTCCTTACTGCAGTCACGAAAAAACTGAATCCCCGCACGTAGTAATTTCATTTCGAATAACATTTCGTTACGTTACTAATTCGTACATTATCATAAAATATACTCTATGGGTGCCATCTGTCGAATTAAAATATCCCATCCCTTCTTGGAGTCATTTCACTTTTACTTAATAAAAAAGTGTTTTATATAAAAATAGAATTTTCGTAACATTTTATGTCTGGTAAGAAATGTCCACAAATGTGTGTAGGTCGGTGTGTATAATTTAGTGCTTTTGTGAACTTGAGAGATTACTTTCTTAATGCTGAATAATTTCTCACAAAAAAAGTTCTTGAAATGCGTTTCAATATCGTGTAGTAAAACAAATACATAAATGTGAATTCAAATTCTTTCGCTGGTCTATTATTTGTCTACTGTATTACTCTCATTTTTATGAATTCGTCGAAACTGGTTTAATATTAAGAGCCAATACGTTATAATACTTTTTGTGTGAACTACTAATCATTATTTGTACAATAAAAAACATAATGCATTGTTATCTCTTGTGAAATTTCTTGTCTACTACGTTACAAAAGCCACTGAAATAGAAAGGCATATAGAAAACATGCTTCTATTTACCAGGAATCGCTTTAAGTCATGAAGTCAAAGTTAAAACTACTGCATTCTGTGATAAGTATTCCACTTGAAACAAATGAGCATGTTTATGAATGACGTGCTACTGAATAATAAAAAGGTCAATTCAAAAAATGTTTTCTTATAACGTTACCTTAAGTGCAGTAACGTCACTAGGAAAGACAGGCTCATGCTATCACGTACTATGCGTGTTTCCCTTCACCCAATAATTTTTGTAACCAACCTAACAGACTGTAACGAAATTTTGTAGGTAAGCAATGTTATTAGCCGTCTTTCAGACGTACACATTCATAATACAGTATATCTTGCAAACACAAGACTGCAACTGCGCATATATGCAATCCACCTGCAGACTTTTAATGTCATACTGAAGCGCAATTAATTATTCTCTAAATCACTACATTGAATTCTTCCTCAGAGGTTACAATATAATACATTTCCCAAAGTAAATACACACCAGTATTACAGCATAAAAATAAGGCAAACTGTATTAAAGGAAAGTATATTACATGATTGTGTGATAAAATACTTGCATTCATAACACAAGGTTTGCTGAGTCGAGTCTCAATGGTCCCGAAGTTATATTTATTGTGAATATAACACAAAAGGGATTTTCTTCCACTTCTATCCTATTTATTTAATGTAATTGTTTTCAATGACCAAACATAAATAGTTTATTTCAGTGTAAATTGAAATACAAGCACATTATTTATAATGTTCCAAATATCTGTCATGCAAATTAACTTCTGAGGCTGATAAATTTTTGTAGTCGTAAAAAAGATTTATTTGGAGACATAGTTAACGAAGATTTTTTTTTGTTAAAGTACATTGTTTTACAGCATGTAAAGCAAATACGACACGAAAGGTTCAGAAAATATTTAAGAAAAAGTAGCAACTAAATTTTTTTAACTCCATTTACGGGAATGGAATTCATAAAAGCAAACTACGTATTAAAAATCCTCATAAGCAAAAAAAAAAACGTTTATATCCTAATATTACGCGCTCTTTTACGAGCGCATGGCGAATAATCTAACGAGGCTACAGATAGCATAGTTAGATGATATTATTAGCTTTTAAACTTAAGTGCACTGAAAGGGAAACAAGTGGGACGGCAGGTTTGCTCTCGTTATTTTTATATCGCCGACTTAACATTCAGCCCATCTTCTTGCTACAAACTGTAGTTGATAGGAATGACATGTACTCAACAGCATTTTTACTCGCATTACATTTTTGCACGTTTAGTAATAGCTATAGAATAAAAATAAATAGATAAACTTGGCCCACCTCATTTACAAATGTTTCCATTCTTTCTGTGGAACGTTTACAACTTTCTTCAAACTGGCAATTTACATTTGCATTAAAAAGTCCGAAAAGTTCCATAGTTGCCTAATAACAGAGGCGATGTGGCTGAATGGCAGGGGCGGGCATTGAAGGAGATAGATTCTGTATAGCCTACTTTCCGAAGGAAAGAAAGTCTTAGGAGATCACCTTACTGTGTGTGTGTGTATGTGCGTTGGAACGTGTGCTGTGTGTACGGGCTGTAACTGTCTTAGTTCACGCGACCTAAGACAGTGCAAGTTAAAGATAAAGCACTGCGTGGAAGGGCTAGTCAGAAAGAGTAAAATTACTTAATGAGGCTGATGCCACTCTATTACTTTAATTCATATTAATTGACTCTACATAGATCTCGTGAAAGGCAATCAGTAAGTCAATACAAATCTAAATTCCTCAACAATATTTCTGAATGAATGAAAATGATGAAAGACTTGCAACCAAGCTGCTGATAAACGCCAACTCACACTCTCGACGAACTCAACACTTACCACTGTATTCTTTATGCAGGCATGTAGACGGTAATCGATGGAGGGCTCTCGCTAGGCGCTGATGCAGCCCGCCCGCATGGCACGGGCTCCCGCGGCACGGCGGTAGGCTAAGTAAGACCGTGCCCCAGTCTCGTGCGTGGCTTATATACGCGGCGTCGTCCTCGTATCTCGGTGCGGCGGCTCTGTTTACCCACGTCTCTCAAAACACGCGTACCCCTTCAGCTCAGGCACCCCTCTGCAGGGTCCGTTCTACTCGCAACAACGTGCATGCGTGTGTGCACCCTCGCCCCCCCCCCTTTTTCCGCCAACTTTTGAATGCGTGAACCGAATTCAGCCAAACTCGGTACACATATAGTAATTAGTAAGGAAATATGACTTTTATTGTTTTCGTCCACGCCAAACGCATACTTCAAAAAATGGCGGCCATTTTAAAATATAGTGTAATATGTGCACCTCGGGAACCATTCAAACGATTAAAACCATTTTTGTATGTTGACAGTGCATTATGTAAGCATTGCATTTATGCATGTATATTGTTATTGGCCAGCCATTTCTGGAAGCTAGCATCACATGAAAAAATAAAACTTTTGTGTTATATCACGAAAACTACTCAAACAATTCTCGCCAAATTTGGCCAGTAAGTAATGATATGGCAGACCATTTAAATGGATCAATTTAAATTGATAAAAAAAAATTTTTTAATGGGAGTTATTTAATATGTTACGTTTATCTGGTATATCTACTGTGCCGTTTAACCTATTCCGACCAAATTTTGAATGCTGAAAGTATCTCTTACAATTATCTTACATGCCCACAAATAGCAACTTTTGTCAGCCATTAGCTGTCCCCTGATAAGTCTTCAGGCATAACACGGGGTGACGTTAATAAACCCTTTACAATCCAATCCATTTCAAAAGTGCTCACTTCACCAAGAAACAACTTAACACGTTGATGTCTTCATCAAGCAAGACAAGTTATAAATATGTTGCCTATATCTAATACAGCACGAACACCAGTTCCAGTGGCCTATGTAACCCCACTCACCAAAGTCTGGCTGGTCCACATCTCACCAAACACGAGTATTGATTTAAAATGTTAATTACTGGTTGATCATCCACTGGGGTGCCAAGTTGTTTTTACAACAGTAAAATTACGCTGATTTATTAAAAGGATTTACAGTTATAGTCTAATCGCAGTTTCTTTACACTTTTTGTAACAAACCTTTGAAAAATCACTTCATGTATGATGTGTTTGGTTGTTTCTATACACTGAAGAGCCAAAAACATTGGTACACCTGCCTAATATCGTGTAGGTCCCCCCGAGCACGCAGAAGTGCCGCAAGACGACGTGGCATGGACTCAACTAATATCTGAAGGTATGCAGGAAGCAATTCACACCATGAATCCTGAAGGATAGTCTACAAATCCAATCTGCGCCAATTTGAGAAAGGGTTGCACGTCTGTCAAGTTTAATGATTCTCGTCAGTCGTCGTTTATCCCGTTCTTTCACAATTTTTTCTTCAGGCAACAGCGATGTCGAAGATGTGATGTTTTACCGGATTCCCGATATTCACGGTACACTCGTGAAATGTTCGTACGCTTACACCCAAATGTTATCGCTACCTCGGAGACGCTATATCCCATCTCTCGTTCGCCGACTATAACACCACTTTCAAACTCACTTAAATCTTGATAACCTGCCATTGTAGCAGCAGTAACCGATCTAGCTGCCGACCACATCGCGTTACTCTGATTTGGTTCCATACCTCTGTTATTTGCATAAGCACGCCTATACCAGTTTTTTTTGCTGTTCAGTGTATATGTAGTGTATCACAAGCGTTTTGTACTTGTGTTAACATGAAAGTACCTTGTTTTTGGTTAAATTGAACTTTTACTTATATTTTATTTATAAAATATAATATTTAATTTATAACAAATATGAATAAAAACCGGGATAATACAGGTGTTTTGGTAATGCCTAGTAATAAAGAGTTCTTATGCAACCTTTTATTACACTGAGTGCGCAGGAATGCGATGCGGTTTTCCTTTTGGTGTAATTTTATAATAAGCTTCGTTTACATAAGGCGAAGGGATATTCTGGAATTATAACTTGAGCAGGGCTTCATAAAAGTGTGAAGTAACCGTGAATGATCTATAGTCGTGTAGCTTTCAGTGGCTACAGTTTAAATATAAATCATTCCGTTTAAACACTAGGAGAACTACGGATGTTTAACAGCCCAAGTTTCGTTTTCCAGGAAAAAGGAATTTTCAAAATAGCGTTGTGGGAGCTACACTCAAGTGTAATCCTCGAAGAGTTAGGCTATGCTGATTGCCATATCTTAAATAATAAACATATCGCACACGGCTAACCTGAAGAACCGGTGACGTGTAATTATATCAAGATAAAGTTGCGGCGGGCAAGACACAGTAGAGGAAACGAAAGTATCCAAACACCTGGGCGATGTCATTCCAAGCTACCAACTTGAGAAACCAGCCTAAAAAATTTCAAACCCGCCAATTCCTAAGATTGCTTCTGCGAATTCTATTCAGTAACCACCGAGGCAATCGGGAGTCCAATCAACGATGACATACGAGTATTATTTCAGTGGATTTTTCAGGAAATGTTGGCTGTCATAGTTTTCAGATATAAATTATATTTAAAATTCCAATTTTGGGTTGTAAACCAAACGTTACTGTGTAGAAAACAACGTAAAAATATATTTGGGAGTCCTCCTTCCTTAACATATTAAGAGTGATGTTAGCGATGNAAACGTTACTGTTTAGAAAACATAGTAAAAATATATTTGGGAGTCCTCCTTCCTTAACATATTAAGAGTGATGTTAGCGATGACGTTAAATAAATAAGCAATGATCAAGTCAACTGAACGAATAGGTACGTCATGTATTGCATTTTGCGAAAGTAGTCACTCGCCTTCAAACAAAGTGGCTTGCGTCTGTCTCAGTGAATTAATTTCTTGCTCAAATTATGGCAAAAATGATACAATATTATTTTGTTATAAATATCGTTAATTCGTGTTTCGACATGAACGATCGCACAGCAATATACATGGTATAGATAAAACCCATTACTTAAAAATCTTGTATTGCACTTCAGAAGTCGCGACCATTCTACAATAACTAAAAAGATCTTTCCCAAAAAAGAAAATGTCAACAGCGGGGTAACTAATTGTCGGAAGGTTAAAAGAACTGGCTTCCTCAACAAACAAAGACGATCTCGAAGAGGGTTTTGATGGTTTCGCTGGAAGCTGGAATATTCATTCTTTATTAAATCAGTTCTGCGGCGGGTTATTGTCTAAGAGGGGAGGAGGAGGGGGGAGAGCAGTTTAATTGGATAACGGAGAGCGAATAACTTGATAGGACATTCAGATGGCTGATACAACCCGAGTAATTTCCGTTTAACCTGTTAATTACATCACGGTGTAGTTCAATATCGCGTGACCTGAATGGCGGAAGGTCAGGCCGCAACCCCACTATCCTCCCCCCACCCTCCTCCCTAAAGCCAACCACCTCTTTTAACATCCTCAAATCCTCAACCCGNTGAGAGGCCATGCTTACCGAAACAGAGCCGTGGAGGAGGGGTGGGGGGACACCACCGCAGACGTGCGCGCCGAGACCACATATGCGCAGAGGCGGGGCTCTCGCTGAACAGGTCAGCACCGTCCATCTACGACACACCGGTCAGCATTTACAACTTTCGTGGGCCACTGCCACGGCACGTTGTGTGCGGAAACAAGTGGCCATTTCAGCTCCTCGCACAACTGCTCTGTTTTGAAACGAAGTTACCGTGTCTGTATCATTCAAATGTAAGTAGTACCTTCAACCCGTACAGACTGTAGGCTAATTAACTTTGTGCACTGTAGAAACATAAATACCACTTGACTTCTTGACAAGTTTTGTACAAACTGGCTCAGGCGTACGAAAAAAAGAAAAAAAAAAAGGTGACTGAGGGAATGGTTTGTGGAAGGGGGGAGGGGGAGGGGGAAATATTCTCATGATTGTGGTAGGGGAGAGGGGTGAAAAGATTCTCATCTCACACAACATATGTTCACGTTTGTTTTTCCCTTATAAGAACCAGAGTAATCGAAATATAAATAAAAAAATGATTAAGAAAATACACAACATGAAAAACTAAAAATCGAACTATACCTACTAGTGTTCGCCACAGAACATGAGTAAAAATATCGTGAAAACATTGCACGAATAAAACATAGAAATAAAAGACCACAAATCCATACAGAAAAAAAAATGCAAATATAAGGATTAAGAAATTATGTCAGAATAGGAACGAGATGAAACCACTACGAAATATAATTAGAATCAAGACTGAACAAAAGATAGCCACGACTGTGAGAAAAGAACAAATAAACAAGTAGGTCGAGATTATTTCGAAAAATTATATCGATTCACGTTTTCAGGCGATAAAAGTTGTCGATAAAAGCCACTTAAATATGCAATATCATCGGAATAAGGGCAAGGCATTTGTGACCGCTAGCTCGCCTATTCATGTGGAAGGTATCGAATGGCGAAGCACTGACGTTGTTGCGATGAAAGGAACAGTCAACTTTGAGCAGATGACTGTGTTTCAACTTAGACTCGAGGTTTAAGAAACCAACCACCAGTAAGATATTCACACAAATAAATTATGTATAATTGAGTGGCTTGCAGCAAGAAAGAGATAGCTCCATGTTTGGCACTATTGGCAAAGTAATTTTTAAAAAAGGCTTTAAAAATTAAATTTTAAAGTTTTGTCAAAATTATCCCCCCCCCCTTTTCTAGTGCATGCANGTATTCTGTGAAGCAAGAGGGAGTTTTGAATTTTGGAACTAACACCTTCATGCCCCAAACAAATATTTACATTTGTAAAATAATTCTATTTAGGGCTAAATAAAATAATAAAACTACTAAATTTCGTTGCGAAAGGTTTATTAGTAAAAATAAAACCACACTCCAGGCTGCCCCAGCCTCCACACGTGTTGTACATTCATTTGTATCATATGTATTTATTTCCTTTTGTGTTATTCACATATACGAGGAAAGATACGCTAAATATTATACATATTAAATACACGAAATAAATATTTTGAATTGCAATTTTGCATTGGGGCAAGAAGTCAGCTCCAGGAGCTACCTCTTTCTTGTCCCAATGCCAAGACGGTGTCAGCTTCACAGCTTCACGTTGAGAAACGTAAAAACTATCTGTCGGATTTACCTTCTTCTTGCACCAAACCAAGGGAAGATATTTTTTGAATAAGAAAGTGCACTTAACTTAAAAGTGCCAAAAATGGAACTAACCCCTTCTAGCTGCAAGCCTTTCAATTGCGAGTGGCCCATGAAATCGCTAGTTGCAACCAGGTATGCATAGGGCAGTGAAGGCTGGCATGTCACCACAAAATAACGCGATTTTTACACGTCTTCGCTCATTATTAAGTACTAGGCACAGTAACAAAATTGTCACAAAAGTACGATTTATGTCTGCGTATGAAAGAAAAATGCGTGTATTTTGAAACGCTGTAATTTATTTTTCTAGAATTCACTTATTAAAATATAAAAATTAATAAGACTATTTTAAATCACAATCTGAGTGTATTTTCATTCTGGATGCTTCAAAAAGCACATTTTACAAACAAAAATTAACACTCAATCAAAAAAGACCTTCATATTAATAATGCTATACGTATGCAATAAAATGTTAGTAATAACGTTTACAAAATTTTTTAATAATCGGTTTTATGCACATCCTTTTCAACCACGAAAGGTATGACCTTTATAAATAAAATAAATGGACATAATCAATTATTAAAATATTATTTTTACAATAGTAGCAATATTGTTTTACATAAGATATTTTAATTATTATAATTGCCATGCTTGAAGGTTTTCTATTAAAATGTGCTTCCGGAAGCATTTAGAACGAAATTACGCTGAAATTTTAATTGAATATAGGCTCTTTGTAAATGATTATTGTTTAACATTTCAGTATGCAATTTTTAGTAAAATACGTTCTGCATTATTATTTATATAGTCTATTCGCGGTTTCTTCACACTTTTTGAATCAAACCCTTGAAAAATCACCCCATGTATGAAGTGTTTGGTTGCTTCCTAGGTATGACATGTATCACAATCGTTTCATAAATGTATTAACATTAAAATACCCTGTTTTTGGTTCAACTGAGCAGTTAATTATATTTAATCTATATATTATAATATATTATTTGTAAGATAGAAAATATGTATGTTGGTAATGCCTAGAAAGAAATAGTTCTTATGCAAAATATTATTACACTGAGCGCGCACGAATGCTGTGCGTTGGCCCTCTGGTGTAATTTTCAAAGTTTTGTTTGCATAAGGCGGAGGAATATCTTGGAAATAGAACTTTAACAGGGCTTCAAAAAAGTTGGAAGTAACCGTGAATGGACTATATCCAACATAAATCTTACTTTATGATAATTTTGGTAGTGTGTGTGTAGTACTATTAATGAGTGTTTCATGTTATAGAGTAAGATGCAGCACTCCATTGGAAGCTACCCTAATTTTACCTTAAGGGCTATGGAAAGGTCTCGCAGTGAGTGAATTTCCGTAGCAAAAAGAATCAAAAACAGAATTTGAACTACCTGATATTTTTGATGGGAATATATTTATTGACAAAGTATTTCAATGGTTGTAACTATCATATACAGCCATAGTTGATATAGTCTAGTTTATACATTTAAAAATTGCTAACTATTTTTGTGGAAAAATTGTGTTTATAAAACACCAAATCATAATATACGCAAAATGTATTAAATTAAAAAAGTAATATTTTCTACAAACCTATGACATTGGAATTTATATATCCTGGACAAAAAAAACCCCTTTAAAACTATTTTTAAAATGATTATTTAATAAAATTAAATTTGATTATAATCTAGAAGTCTTCACACAAAAACGTAAATCTTTGCGGAAGTAGACTCACGTACTCTGGTGGCAAAAGTCGCCAACAACATCTCCATGCTGAATTTGTTTTGTTAGTGGGATGTGACGATTTCAAAATATTTTCAATTCCCGTACAGATTGTTCGCTGCAGAAATCAAGACACATGTGAACTACTGACGACGGCGCGCTCACATTTCTGTTTGAACAGAGTAAAATAATACACAGGAGAGCAGAAAAAAAACTGGTATAGGCGTGCGTATGCAAATAACAGAGACATGGAACCAATCAGAGTAACGCGATGCGGTCGGCAGCGCCTATATAAGACAACAAGCGTCTAGCAAAGTTGCTAGATCGGTTAATGCTGCTACAATGGCAGGCTATCAAGATTTAAGTGAGATTAAACGTGGTGTTATAGTCGGCGCACGAGAGATGGGACATAGCAACTCCGAGGTAGCGATAAAATTTGGATTTTCGCGTACGACCATTTCACGAGTGTACCGTGGATATCGGGAATCCGGTAAAACATCAAATCTTCGACATCGCTGCGGCCGGAAAAAGATCGCGAACGAACGGGACAAACGACGACTGACGAGAATCATTAAACGTGACAGACGTGCAACCCTTTCTCAAATTGGCGCAGATTTCAATGCTGGGGCATCAACAAGTGCCAGCGTGCAAACTATTTAACATACCATCATTGATATGGGCTTTCGGAGCCGAAGGCCCACTTGTGTACCGTTGTTGACTGCACAACACAAAGATTTACGCCTCGCCTGGGCCCGCCAACACCGCCATTGGACTGTTGATGACTGGAAACACGTTGCCTGGTCTGACGAGTCTCGTTTCCAATTGTATCGGGCGGATGGACGTGTACGGGTATGGAGACATCCTCATGAATCCATGGACCCTACATGTCAACAGGGGACTGTTCAAGCTGGTGGAGGCTCTGTCATGGTATGGGGCGTGTGCAATTGGCATGAAATGGGACCCCTGATACGTCTAGATACGACGCTGACAGGTGACAGATACGTAAGCATCCTGTCCGATCACCTGCACCCATTCATGTCCATCGTGCATTCCGACCGACGGATGTGGACAATTCCAGCAGGACAATGCGACACCCCACACGTCGAGAGTTGCTACCGAGTGGCTCAAGGAACACTCTTCTGACTTTAGACACTTCCATTG
>NQII01001945.1:68713-119543 GCA_002778355.1 Clitarchus hookeri | reverse complement strand
GTGGACAATTCCAGCAGGACAATGCGACACCCCACACGTCGAGAGTTGCTACCGAGTGGCTCAAGGAACACTCTTCTGACTTTATACGCTTCCATTGGCCACCTAAATCACCAGACATGAACATTATTGAGCATATCTGGGATGCCTTGCAACGTGCTGTTCAGAAGAGATCTCCACCGCCTCGCACTCGTATGGTTGCGTGGACTGCCCTGCAGGATTCATGGTGTGAATTGCCTCCTGCATACCTTTTGACATTAGGCGAGTCCATGCCACGTCGTCTTGCGGCACTTCTGCGTGCTCGCGGGGACCCTACACGATATTAGGCAGGTGTACCAGTTTTTTTGGGGTACATGAAATACAAAAAAAAAAAAAGTGTTACAGTCTTTGAATGTCGTTTATAAGGTCTAACCCACCACCTTCCACTTCTAAGACGTTTTCGCCCACGATGCTGCTACAGCAACTAGGAATTCCAAATGCTTCCAGTGAACCATTTTCCATAAAATGTAAACATACAACCTAGCCAAATAAAATTATTTGTTAAGAGCGGTATCTGTTTACATGTACTCCAATGTTATTGGCTTTCGAAATTGACAACTCTGATTGGATAGACCAGTTCCAGCACCTCCGGGTACCTTCTTAGCTGGATTCACAATATCCGCGTAACGTACGTACTTTTATATAGTTGTTGAACTTTTGTACGTATGTATGTACATACGCCAAGTGGAGGTTGTGAATCCGGCTTTACACAACAAAGTTTTAAATGGTTTAAAACAATTTTTTTTGTATTATTACTTATTTAAAGTTTTCTATATTATGTTATTACTAAAAAATAGTCAACCGTTTTTTATACGTAAACTACTTTGTATCAATTATTGTTGTATGTTATGGTTTTCAAAGTTCAAATACACGGTCAAGGTTGTCCCCAACCCTCACCCCGTCGATGCCATCCTCCTTCCAACGTGTGTGGATGACATCTAGCAACCGTCCGACGCTACCTTCGACGTCATCAAGATTTGAATGTTACTGGTCTCGAACCACAACGAAAGCATCTGAAATGTTCCTCAACACCCTGGTGAACGCATTTCCTGACTACAAAAGGGGTTGTCTTTCGTCTTGGGAGAGAGAATGGATAGGGACCTCAAGATGAGAACATTATAAATTGGCAGAAGGTATATCCTGTCATGTTTGATGAGGGCATTTTATATAGCATTTATTAAGATAAGATTTTTATATACTCTGTAATTTTGCAACTTTATAATATTTGGGCTAAGTTTGTATAGCTGCCCATTATTAAATGTAACTTCCTGTAACAAACATTATAATTTTAATGTATTTTAAAGCCTGTTTGGCTGTTTGTATTTTTATAATGCTTGTAATTTGGATATGGGCATTTTATGAAAATAATTAAAACCAAAATAAGCCCAGAGATAAAATACAAGTAAAATAACAGTTAACTGAATCATTTCTCACAGTTTTGGGGGTGAATTATCTTGTATTCCAATTCATATCAGGGGATGGTTGAATTGTCGAAATTTATTGCGACTGCGTTATTTGTTTGTACTCTGCTATTTAAACTCTGCTGCTTAAGGTTTTTTGGTAAGACTCATTTTGCTTAAATGAGTAGAATGGAAGGAAGGGGGGTTGATGATCACTCTCATGGAGTGGTGGGGTTTCCTTCGGTCGCTCCCTATCTGTGACAATGTATGTGGTTTCAGTAATGGAAGAATTATTCCTGGATAATGTATATGACTAACAGGAACTGAAGACTGCCAGACCCCTTAATCCCGAGAGGTACGGAAGCTTTCCTTGTGTAACTGCATTAGGAAAAATCTTTAGCCTTGCCTGGCATGAACGTGTCACTGAATGGTGAGTTAAGCAAATCCTATATATATATATATATATATATATATAAATTTTGTTTCGCACACTAACAAAATACTTTCATCCCTTAGAAATACTTACACCTGGAGACATGCTGAAAATAGTAAAATTTGCTAAACAAACCAAACGCGAAAGACACCAACATTCGTATGTCTCAACTCTATTTGAATAGAATTGATGGAGCTTGGCTTTACATTGGATTTAATAACTGATGAAAGTAATTTATGAAACACTAATTTGGTTAAATCGATATTTAAATAAAATAACAAAATATTATAGCTGAAAAATAAATTCCAGAAAATTTCTTATCTTTAAAACGTGTGACGCTAGCAAGTATGCATGTATTTTATTTCTCTATAAAAGGTATTAGGCAAATATATTTAACTTTATTGATTTTCTCAGTGGTAGATAATTAAAACTTATATAAATTATCTCAAGTTCTACGTAGATATAATGTCTAGGTTGGTAAAAATATTAAATATTAAGCTTGACTGTAGAAATTCTTCCATTGAAAAGCTGTACTGCAGTGCAAAAATGAAACGTATCTGTTGAGTAGCATAGTTCTGTATGAGTCTTTGTTTCACACAATTCCAAAAAAATTTGGACGGTTCATTTAAAAATAATTCTTACTGCTGGTATCTTCCTTTTAAAAAGAAAATGGATATAATATGTTTGCAAGATAATATTCGAAACAGCTTGCTAATATAGTGTTTTTTTTTTCTCTTTTTTAAAACTCTATCGTCCTAGTTACCACACAAAATTCTGCCAACTTTCCCTTGTGCTAACAAACTTCTTAATATAAACATTGCTAAATTACTCTTACTTTCATACTGCATTCAAATACAATAAACGAAAAAACTGTAATTTAGCCTTTAAACAAAAATTGTAATATGATGAAAAAAAACATCTTTAGCATTCCTAATAATATAAATAGATACTCACATTTCTTATTATACAATCAAAACGAAACGCAGGCCTAAATAAAACAGCTAGTGATGTGAACTGCATAGCGAAAGTATTAAAATAAATATGCCCATTCTTTCAAACGTCATACCTTTCTTCGCATGAACATTTAAAACAGCAATGAACACCTTTTCTGCATTCATGCGTCGGTCGCATGGACCTGTGTAACTGTTACGAATGTATACATGTTGCTTATACTAATGGCTGCACAAAATATTAATTAACCAAATAAAATAAATCCAGTGTTCACAAATTTAAACATAACTCTTTTAATATGCTGTTGACAAATGCGCAAGGTTAATTCTAATAAGGTTGGGGACAAAACGAAATTTCTAATGGGAGCATTTAGCATTGAGATATTTTCCGCCGCTAGGTGCACTGGTGTTCCACAGAGGGCGCTAGAAATTAAATTTATTTGTGCGTTTAAGTTCGTGTTTAGCTTGAATTGTGTTACATAAATGCACCAGCTAAAATATTAAGTATTAAGTTTCTTTTGTAAATATTATTCACACTCTTCAATGGTGTTAACAAGAATAAACTGAAAAAATACAAATGTGTTTGGCCTTAAGCGTTCATAAACCAGCTTCTTTTTGTTTTAAGAAACCATTTAAGAGCAAAATAAATATAGCTGTCATCAAAAGGAATTTTTCCATTTAGTTGTAACATTTAAATAAAGTAATTGTGTAAGCGAACTATTAGCTGAATCCAGTTTTACGACAGCAAGTTAAAGATTTGAACGCATTTCGTTACATTTTCACTTAAGGCGAAGAACAAAGTAGTTTATTTAAACAGGGTTTTAATAAATTGAATACTAAAAGATTTAACAGAAATTGTATTTAGTTTATGAAAATTGCAAAGATTATATTTGATTACATACAAAGCTGTGAAAATCATACACAAGCAGCACCATTGCTACCTGGGGTCTGTAACACACAACTCTATGTCAAAGAGTGTACAACTGGTTGACGTGTAGACTTAGGGCAACAAGTCACGTAACATATACTTCTGGCAACAACTCACTTAACACAAGCTGAAATAAAAATACTTGTATAATCCATATTTAATCTACAGCTGTAGATCGATTTTACAACACTAGTTAACAAATGTTAGAAGTATATATTCATGGTTTTGTAAATTACTAATTTTTTTTTGTTTTACTATTGGATCACCGTTTACGGGCCAATGTAAACCAATTTGCATTGATTGTTCTGCTAGCACTGAAAAATCTGTCAGTTCTGTTTTCAATGAATCTGGCTATTTTGCACAAAACCTTTTTAAACGGTATAAGTACAATATAAATAAAAATCAATGGTTTCTCAGTGAAATTAAACTACTCGAATCAGTGAAAATGACTTCACCTAGAATCGGTGGAAAACCACTGGTTGTTACAATTTCTCTAATTGAATAAGTTACATCCAACTGCGTGAGGCGAATTAAATATTGTTTATATCGAATTCAGCCAAATAATTACGAGATATAAACATATCTCCGATAGCCACTGCGTATATTGTGCAATTTAACGTAATTTCAAAAAGTAAAAAAAAATTTGCAGTGTCTAGTATTTGAACCCACAGTATCCCGCTTCCAAGACCGTTAACTTACCAATACAGCTACCAAGCCGGCATTGGCTGTATTGGTAATATGTATAATCTACATTTATCGAAAATATGTAGCTTTAAACTGCATGCCCTTTCGTTCCGTTTTTAGTTTAACTGGTAACATAATGATGTTAAATCAACTAGTACGTTTGATTGCATTCACTTTACTATATTTAACGCAGTTGAAACCTTCAAACCGAGCAGTATGATGAAAACGTGTAAACGAAATTAAAGACTGGATGTTAATATTGTCCCGTAAAATGGCATTATAGAAAAGAAACACACAATAAAAATATTTTTTGTGGTTTTTATTAGTTTTTGTGTTATTTAATTTGATACACCTTGTTTAACTAATCCATCAGTCTAAAAAATAAATCCCTGATAAATAGAGAATTAAATTGTTGATGAATCAGTGGGAAACGTAACTGAATCAAATACGAAGGCAAACTGGCATTTTTTTCCACTAATTCATCAGTTGAACTGACTGAAATGACTGTTGAATAAGACAGGCGCTGATAACTAATTTAAACAGTTAAATCCTCAATGATTCAGATATTTAGTGTGTACATAATCTAAATTTATCTTTAAGTTCAAAACCGTTGACTGCCACAAACTTCTTTTTTTCTTTTAGCAAGTACCTGAACGGCTGTCTTCCACCTATAGTGTTGTCTTCGTTATCCACAAATATTGGCATATATCAATATTACATACAGCTATAACAACAAAGAAACACGTAAACCTGTATTAAAGCTCAAAATCCCACTATATCTCCACTGCATGTGCACTTGTAAACAATAAATTCCTACCTAAGGTCTTAAACTTGCAGATAACAATATATAACAATTGTGAACTTTTCTGTAACACAGCTGACAAGTTTGTAAGTTTGTGTTACATAAATGGCGCACAAGTGTGAAATTTCACTTGTAATTACAAGTTATACACTGATAGCTAGGATGAATGCTAGTGCTATAGAAAATATACAAGTGTACCATTGTACTTATAACTTGTAGGACTTGTAGGAGTTGTGTATAAAGGCCCCATGGTAGCGAACAATTTTATTCGTCCAACTATAAGTGTTGATATTTCCAACCTGAGTATAATAAACCTTATACATGGAACATTTTACCTATACTGCTGCCAAATTTACTGGGAGCAGGTGAGTCAGTATTCCCAGTAAAATACATACAGTCAAGGCCAGTGGCATGTTAATTTGTTTCAGAAGTACTCATACGTTGACCACGAACCAGCAGAGCAGACAGAAGTAGACCCAATTGTTTACAACTGGGACTGACAGCTTACAGCTTCGCTGAGAAAAAAAAAAGTACGAAGCACGCGGACAAATTTTGCAAAGCCTCTTGACATCACAGGCGCGATTCTCATTCGCGTGGGTCTAGAACTAGCATGGGCCAAGTCACCCACAAACGCATATGTCCCGTATATTAGTGGATGTGGTATTCTCAACTGTGCGACACATGTTTTGGCGATCCGCTAGGTTTCATTGTAATCTCTTAGACTGAGCCAAGCAGGTAAGCCGCGTCGCTAGTGTGTTCAGTCTACTTGAGTAATGCCATTCTATTTTCGCAATTCGGATTTTGTGGCATCGAGAGTTCAGCGTTTCTGATCAGTTAATCTGTTTCGAGTTGTAATAAGAAAACAAATGTTTTCTCTTGTGTTGTTTGGCACTGTGGAAAGCTATGAATAAAACGATATACTAAAACGTTTGTGAATGCATCCAGCAGGCATAAAATAAATGTTTGTTACTTCTTATTTTTAAAAAAAATTTCAGTCAATAAATTTCAAAAATGTTTAATATAATTAATTTAAATTACATGTGTATTCCAAGGCTAGGTGGTTAGAGCTATTGCTTGCCAAATAAATGCCCTTGTTCAAATTCCGAAGGGAAATGGGTTTTTTAATGTTTTAAATGTCTTAGCAACGAGCAATACAATGTATTGATTTTGGTTTTATTTTAGTATATAGTCCATTCAAGGCTACATCCAACTTTTCCGAAGCCCTACTAAAATTCAACTTTCAGCATGATCCTATGCATTTGTGCGCACTCAACTTAGCAATATTTTGCATGAAAACAATTTATTCCTAGGCATTACCAACACACCTATTTTCTCCCTGCATTTATTCGTAATAGTTATACATGAAATCTTCCTAATTTACAGACTAAATGTAAGTAAAAGTTCAACTTAACTAAAAGTAAGATAATTTGATGTTAACGGAAGTATAAAAGCTTCTAGAACACAACATATTAAGGAAACAACCAAACACGTCATGGATGGGATTTTTCAAAGGTTTGATTAAAATATTGTGAAAAAACCGCGAATATGCTATAACAACTTTCCTAAATACAAAGACAATGAGCGGCCTGCCTGATCACACCTTCACTTATTCATCCAGGACACAGGATGTGATCACTGAAATTAGTTATGAAATCGCAAACCACAGAACCCCCCTCCACGCCCAGTAAACGGGAACAACGCAGCCGATATAGGGCAGTGTAATCCGTGGGCGGTGTCTTTTGTCGCCGGGCCATTGGAACGAGAAGACCACTGAAGATGGGCGTGTCCGGCCGTCGACTTACGCCATCTTAATCAACCTCCGGAATCATGAACAAGATGGGGAATTAGACTTTACTCAGAACGTGGCTGTTTAAATTTCTATAAAATAATATCATTTAATATTTCAGTATATTTGTATAGCCCCCCCCCCCCTCCCTCTTTCCGGTTCATATTCAATCATTTTTATATTGAAATAATATTGTACAACCTTAATGATAAATAAACCTCTTTTATATAGTGTTCATTATATAACTCTTATCAATAACTTGTTACGCCCCTATATCCAAAATACCAAAATCACAACACGAGATGCTAAGTGCCATTGGAAACCAATGCATAAGATAACACAGTAATTTATCCTGCAGACGTTATAATTTAACGCTATTTTTTTCTATTATAAACTCAGTTTTAACGTCTCGTCGACAGCGAGGTCATTACAGACGGACCAAATTGCTCAGAGAAAAAAGGAACGGGGAAGCAATCGGCCATGGCCTATATGGTAAGGAACCATCCGAACGGAAAACCATGGGGAAACGAAACCAGCATGGCCGGACAGGGAATCGAACCTGGGTCCTACCGAACGCGAGTTCAGTGTGTCACCACTGCGCCACAGCGTCCGGTTCTGATCGCGTATGCTTTATTCATACGGGCACAGGAGCACATCCTTGAAAGTTTCAGTGCGCGCGCTTAGGGAAACTAGGAACGCGCGGCGCAGCGGCGCTCCACGTTGTTTGCTGCCAAATTTCAGTTAAGTGCAGCTACACGCAGCCGCTGTTTACACACGAGGAGCGGAAACTCCTAGGGAGCTGGCCGCTTAAAGTGCTCTGAAAAATTCAAACATGCGCCGTTACGAAGGGGAATAAAAAAGCGCGAGAAATGTGATGCTCACGGCTACCCGCGGTTTCCAATGTTACCACAGCCGTGATAAGCAAACACGAAGCCACCGGTTTTTTTTTTGTGTAATAGGAAAACAGCATTTTTTATAAGATATTCACACGTAAAAAATCTGAGTTCTTTTTCTTTATAAGGAATGCTTTATGATGCCTCTCGTGGATGAATCCGAAGAAACTGCGTATGTTTAGGTCTTGCACTGAGGAACGTGACTATATTATTCTTAGGAAACTGCATTTATGTTCGTCTGTGTGTAGGCCATGTATTAAGAAGGTTTTTACACCCTCTACAGCTCTCAAACTTTTTATGCATTTGCCAAACTGAGGTGAGAATCGATGTCGTAATAAGTATGCGTTCCCTAGCCAGATAACATCCGTCCAGAAGATAAAAGTGGAGATTGTTATAACTTTAAAAGTGTGAAGGACTATACGCATGGCTTTACCCACTTCCTTGTTTAAATAGGGTAAATATCCTATATACATACAGATACGGTAACATTACGTCTTTTGTAATTTATCATTACAGTAAAGTTTATCACAGTTTTTGAGAAGATTGAAAAAAAAAAAAACATTTCATCTACATTTTGCCTGTAACTGTCAAATTTTGCTTGCCGTCTCAAATACGCAAACCAGATTAATATTTTTTTCCTAGAAAAACATATTTTGTTACCGTACATTGTTACACATTTCTTACATAACACGTTTACAATTTCCCCCCACCCTCCCCGAAAAATTAAACCTTTATTTTGCTATACACTTGCCATTTGCTTCTGTGAATGATACCAGCAAAAATTCACTTGAAAAATAATCTGCATAGAAGTTATACGTCACATAAAACTCTTTCAGCGAAATACATTTCCCTTACTTCCTATGTTTTAAATGAATTCACTTAACGTCATACGCTCTATTCTCCTCGTCGCCTGTTTTGGACGCTGTCGTTTTTCAACATTATTAACAATCAAAACATTTTTCTACCTAAAATAGATACAAATAATTTCACTATAAAATCTTATGCAGTGTAATTATTTTAATTTTTGAAACATCGTAGCACATGCAGACTTCATTAACTAATCTAAAAAGTATATATATATATATATATATATATCACAACTGGGAAAAACAAAAACCCAGTAAAAAAACATTTACGTTCATAACAAACGTTATATGAAGTCGAGATATGCTTCTGAGTTTTAAACAAAACGCTTATTAAAGAAATTATACACTAATAAAAAAAACAATTTTATGGTGACGAAAAAAATTTTGTTAGTGGCCACAGCATTCTTTTGATTGTAGTCACCAAAACATTAAGTGTGTTGGTAGGCAATAATGTGTTCGTTAGTCGCAGCAAAAATGTTAACGATGCTTGGGGCTATACTGGTTTGTGGGGCTCAAAAAAATGTTTCGCCGGTTGCGGGATTTGGTAGGTAGTGCTATATGTGGCCGCGTGGCATTCACGCCCTTTCCCTTCACCACCCTCACGAGAAGGGGCCGTGACAACCTCCCTAAGTGTACTTATAGCTAAACTATAGTTAGAAGAGAAAGGGAAAAACCGGCATAGTCACCGTAAAAACCCTTTCGACAGGAAAGAATTAAAAATTGCTTCATGCATTATCATGTTTAACAGGAAATGCTACAGGAGACAGAGGATAGGAATCATGCTGTTTATTATGATAGGATAAAAGTGCTAGTAGAGAGGGGGCGGGAACTTTCTTTCGATGGGCGCTGGGTTTAACCAGAGTAACGACGAGCGACGATGCAGCGACCGGCAGGACTGTGGGTAAGTGGGACTGGAAGACCGGGTTACACACATTTGGAATGATGGTACTGTATGGCAATGGATATCTCAATCGCGTATGTGCAAATAATAAGCGATGATAAAGTGACTGTAGGTAATATAAAGACATTGATAACGACTTTAATTATAATTGAGATTGGAATGAAAGATTGCGTTCGCTGATAGGAACGACAAGTGTCAGAAGTAGAAGACAGGCAGTCTAATGCTGCAGATAATAGCTGTGTGTAATTTTATATCACTGTAAAAAAATTAGGAAATTAAATTTAGTTATTTTATTTTTATCAAGACCCTCCAGCCCTTTTGAACTCTGATACGGTCCCAAGCGACTTGCAATCTAACGCGATTCGTCTCGAAAGAGAGTTCAGTGTGTTACCACTAATCCACCTCGCTCTGGACTCATGTATATGTACCATTTACTTACTTGGAATAGAGGAATTATGTAATCCATCCGTCCCCTCTTAAAAATATACCTAATTAATTAGTTCGTTACCTGATGAAAGAAGATGAAAACGGTCAAATATGGCGTTGTCACCAGCCAGTGCGCATGCGCAAAATATAACGAATGCAGCAGAAAGTTTTTTTTCTATGGACGACGTGGCTGCGATTACTGCCAACTGAATATTTAGTGGTAGCCAATAAAACCCTTTTTCAATAAAAAATAATATGTAAGGAGCACTAAATGACTTTAGTACTTGCCAATCTACGTATTGCTGTGGACTACAGTCTGTTATTTACGAGCAACAAAATGTCGCCTTGGAAACCATCAACCAAATAATTTCTGTAACAACTAACAAATCATTTCTTTCAGTGTAATAATTTAGTTTCCATTGGTCCAGGCGTACTCTATGCNAATTTCTGTAACAACTAACAAATCATTTCTTTCAGTGTAATAATTTAGTTTCCATTGGTCCAGGCGTACTCTATGCAAATAAAACGCGCGAACTCAGATTAATTAAACCATTTCTTATCGTGGAAAAATTGCTGCTTTGACAGCTGCTTGTTCGAATTTGATTAGTGAAGCGACCTTACAGACAATTCGGTGCGTTTTACAGAAGTCGCATTATTGACGCAAGGGACTGCAATGTTTTATTCCCATCCACGTAATTGCTGGCTTTTTATACCGTGGTAACTCTGTGCTACATGGTGCATGTAGACAATGGTACGCGGAAGAGAGCTCCACAAGAAGAAAATATTCTGAATGTCCCACACAACTTCGAGAAAAAACCGTCATATGATGAAGATATCTTTAGTGACCGATGTGCTTCTTCGTCAGTATTACTGCAGCGTTGGGGGAACTGTACCGTGCGATTCCATGTATGCTGCAATACAAGTTTTATGTATCTCGTTTATTTAAGNTGCAGCGTTGGGGGAACTGTACCGTGCGATTCCATGTATGCTGCAATACAAGTTTTATGTATCTCGTTTATTTAAGATACACGCAGAATGATACTTGGACTCTTGTAAGGTTACGTCGGAGACATGAAAACAGAAAGAAAGAAAAAATGATGCAATAGCACTTTGACTGAAGTAAGTGGGTGACCTGGCGAATTGCACATAATTATGTTTTCGGAATAATCTGTATTCCATACTCAGGTTGAACGATGACTATCTTTTAATATACACCGACTACCAAGAGGCATCACATGGAGAAAATTTTCAACAGGCAAACAACGCAACGATCTACGGCCCAAGTGAAATCAAGTATGGGACTAGCACCATCAAAATAAACATGATATTTTAAATAATACTTTACGACGTACCACTACTGTTTATGATTCCTTATCAGCTTTACTAAATAATCCAGATCATCTCTTGTTCGTGTCAGTACCACGATTACCCATTGTGTCCAAGACACTATAGGGACAGTAAGGCTTCCGTTCTTGCAGTGCGTGTATCAAGCCGCAATTCAACGAGACAAACTCGACAACGGATATCCATTACAATACTTGCCTTCCTAGTGAATAACAATGTTCCACACTTTCTCTAGCCCGGCTTACTGTCAGCTTGGACTATAAAGATGCAGCCATACGACAGTAAGCTAACTTAAAGCGAACTTCCAGACACGTGTGAATGTGACATGGTATTCCTGAAAATACGACTGCAGCCTCAATTCATTCGATGCCCAGACGAGCAGAGCAGGTTGTACAAACCTGGGATGACCGAATATAACAATAATTCATTTTGCACGCTACGTATGCAGAACAACGGAACGGTGATAATCTCCTTAGTACTGCTTGGAATGCTGTGAATACACGAGTTATTTTTAATTTTTTCACGAGCGAGGGAAAATTATTATTTGTCATTGTGAGTCTAAGGCGCCAGGTCCGGTAGGTGAAGCTCCACAGAGCTCCGTGGTGGGAAAAATAACAGCACTTTATTTTTCTTAATACTAATTTGCAGTTTTACTGAAGTTTCGCCGGGTTTCGTACACCGCCATGCTCTTTCTTCTGCCAGCGTAATGGTTATTTATGGAAATACTTGTCTAGTTCTGTATTCATTCTGCTAGCTAACTTGGGCCACTCTGCGAGGAAGACCGGGAGTTTATAAAACTTTGTTACTGAAGTCATCAGACGTGTATATAAATTTTTGTTATTGAGATGTCCACCCTTCATCGTTACCAACTGAGTTAACATAATTTTCAGAACTCCTCACGTTGAGAATGACTTAGTTATTTAAAGTCAGATTAAAAGCAATTAGTTATTTTGATTGGCGTGTGGTTAAAAAAAAAAGACACATTTACGCAGAGAAATGTGAATTCCAAGAGATATCCTGAATAAAAAGATGATAAGTCGCCGAAAAAATTCTAATACCAAATCTGTTCACGCTAATTTTAATCATTCCGGATGTCGAGTACAAACAAAGTTATCGACCAGTTATAGCTGTATGGTAAAAGGGAAGCAAATGATGGTAGTTACAAAACTTCTAATGAGATAGTGGGTTTGCAATTAAGTTTAAAAGTTTTAAACAGCGCGATATATTTTCTAAATTGTTTTATGAGCTGGTATTTACGAGCAGGATTTTAGATTATATTAACCCAGAATTCATCGATTTAGTAAAAGAGCACAGCAAAAATGTTGAGCAGTTTTCAATAAAATACGTGGGTAGTAGAGGGGGGGGGGATATGTTCTTAATTTCACAATTAAGAAAATATTGGTTTGAGTTTGAGCAGTATATTTGTTATTTTCGATAACATCTATCTAACTCGAAACAATACTACTGGCCATTATAGCCTACCTGAAAATGTCTTACAGTTTAACCTGGAAACTCGCTAAGGATACAGGCTTTCAAATATTACATAATGTTACATCTCTCGCAAATACTACCATTTTTACTTTATACAAGGAAGGGGAATAACGCAGGACATATATTTTGCACGCCTGCACTATAAGTTCTAGGAGAAGCAGAAGATTGTTCACAAGTACAATGACCTGAACGAGCTGATTTGGGAACGTGGAAAAAAGTGCCCGTAGCCGAACCTTAGGAGAGAATCACCGGCAATATATATTGGTAAGCTCCTACTTATGTCAGGAGTGCAGATGGGCTGGAATTGCCTTTTCCCGGTTTCCAAGGCTAATCTTAAAGGCAGTTCTTAAAAGTCTTAATAATGTACACAATAACCAAAGACATGCAAGATAAAGCCTAGGAAAGCATTTTGTTCGTTGATGACTTCCTTATGACGACTGACACGTAGGCACATCTATAAGTGGGACGGAATAATGGGCGAGGGCTGGTTGAAGAACAGAGGCACAAGGTAAATCAAACTAGGACGGAGTGCATGGATAGTTACGTAAAAAAATTACTATCAACACCGGAAACAAATAAACCAGGAAGATATTTCCAAGTACCACGGGGCAACACTACATCAGAATGGAGGCTGTGGCGATGTTTTTCGAGCCGTGGGCAAGTCATGACGGGCTGGATACCAAACACTATTTGATTTGAATATATATGTGAAAAAATTTCATGCAAACTGAAAACCTATTCTGTGATTTTTTTTGTAAGTATTAAATTAAAAATTTAACTTTTTTGAAACACAAATAAAATAAATTAACTTATTTACTTTAACGACAAAATTTACAATTAACTGTCTAATGTTACCCATGAAATCTAATCGAGAAACATTTTACAAGTTTTTAACTGGCGAGTGTAAGATAACTTCTCATATCTCCGAGTGTCCTTGAATTTTTGTAGATAACTTTTGCTAAATGCATCTTCATTTGTCAGTCTCCTTTCATTAATTATTTTGTTAATGTTTTAATCTATTTTTCGTAATAGAAAGAACAATAAAATCGTGGTTATCCAGAAATAATGGGATGTATTTGTATTTTAATTTGCTACAAAGTATATCACACGAAATATTGCAGTTGAACAGTGTTAACTTCTAATATAAACTTATTGTATTTTCAACCATCCAGTGCCTTAGTCACTATAGTTTCAATTATTCCAAATAATCAGTCTCACAGTCAAATGGTGGGTTACGTGTTTAAGCCTAGTATCGAAACATACAGTAACATAGGTTTCTTTATGTGAGTTGTGCTAAGAATATATAAGTTACACTATACATAGTCCAATCATCGTTGAGAATATTTATTCTGATCAAAAACATAGCTTACAGTACACATACAGCATACCTAACGCTTAAGGAGGCGATAATTCAACTAAATGATTTACATTCTTCCGACAAAACTTACTCAGTCTACATTAGAGCTGTTACTTTTTCTTTGCAAAATATAGTTATGCACGTTCACCTGTTCTAGAACTAATTAGTCAAAGGATCTATTTGCTAAAAATACCCCATGGATTGAATCACAACTTGTCAAATTTGTCTCCCGACCCGAACATATGCACAGCGGATATAGGCTCAGGATCTCTGGCGTTGATTTATGGGTAAGTCTTGGGCAACAAATTTAAATTAATTCAGATTGCAGCCCGTTTTACGGTAGCCCTTTACATTAAACAGGCAAAATACAATGTAAAGCAACACCAGTAATACACAATAATTATATAATATCAATTTTATTCAGGCAAAAATGCTAGACTTAAATGATAAAATGTTTACTGAACAACCATCCTCAAATTTTATATTTTGCATTTTGGTTGCTCGCTCTTTCATAAAACTGTTCATATTAGTTTTTTATACTTACACTATTACACCAAAAGCAACCGATTACAAGAAAGTCGAGATTCAAAATATTATTTGTATGCGAAATAAGTAACCTTATTTCATGAAGAATTATTTTTTTAAGAAGTGGTTTCGACAGTAACAGTAATAGTATCTGTGGCAATACTGGTTACTTGTAGATGTCTCGGAAGTAGTGATAACCGAGGCAGTATTAGTGCGCAATAATGCTGGTAACTGCCGCGGTTACAGCAATAGTTTTAAAGGCCGTGTTTATTAATCATGGTTCGATCTGAGCACACGCATGAGCAGCGCGCAACACTGAAGTGCTGAGGAAATCGAAACGGTGATCGACCGAGAATAATTCACGGCTAATTCAAAATTTGTGCACGTGCTCTATCATCCTGAGGTCGCAGCTTTCATAACTTTGCCTGTCCGCGCGCTTGGAAGGTGTTGGTTGCGTGTGGCCACCGTGCACGACACTGGTTACTTCGTACGTTTGTGCCCCGAAAAATAACAAGGAATAAAAACATTTCAAAACTGCACGCACATTTACTTCTGCACGCGCACGAAGTATTATAATATTATAAAACATTTAAGGCAGCATTAAATAATTTCGATTACTACGTACGACCTTAAATTACACAATATACCGCTGGGACTATTTTTTTTTGTCGCAATCAGACTGTGAAACGACTAGCCAACCAATGGCTTTAACATTTTCACTGGTATTGTTTATCTGTTACCACCTTGTAGAGGTTAAAGTATATAGCGTCGAAAGTTATTACAATCCAGGCGTGCTGTCGTCTTTGGCTTTACTGTGGGTAACAGCGTGCGCGGCATTAAGCCCTACCAGGGCCACATGATTTCGCGAAAAGATTTACGCCAAGGCTAGACTCCAATGTCCTACGGCGTAAGTGCAGTTTTCCTTTGGTTAAACTGGAAGACAGTTCCTTACCTGACTGGGCCAATCAGAATTAGGTAACTCCAAAACCGAGTGTCCGTAATTCGCGGGCACACACACCCGCAATGCGTGATAGTAAAATTAATCAAATCACGAAAGTGGATTTGAGCTCTAGTGTTTGTGTTTTCGCTAAAAACAGGTGGCTCTAGGCATAGCCTACAGCTGAGTGGCTAGAAGGACCCATCAGTCAGCACGCTCAATCATCGTGCTACCAGAGGCACGCCCGCGTTTTTGGCAATCGCTTGGCGTGCGAGACGCTACGTTCGACGAAAGCTCGCCCAAAAAAAAAAATTACAAACTCAAGGTGACACAAAGGACAGAGGTAGCGTCTCCCACTCCCACACCTGAAACTTTACTTTTGGCTGCAACGTAGTTTGAACATTTCAATTAGAAACTTTTCATCAGCACCTGCAACCTTATTCCGCCAAGTTTTCGAGCAGAGTAATCCCAGGGAAGCTTATTTGCACCGTAATGAAACCTCGCGAGCTCCGAACCCCCCCTCCCCCTCCCCGGCGAAAACCTCCCCCGTTACCGCCGCCTGTTGGAAGTGTAATTGAATTAGGCCCGGAAGTCTTTACTTGATGGTGAGGAGGACTGGGGGAGGGAGGTGAGGTTGGTTGCCCTTGCAGAGAGGTTCCCTGGATCGACTCCCTCCTCACGTCAACTCTGCGGTCTCGACTCGTCAGAAAAGCTTAAGCGACGTCTTTATTAACCTGTTGGAATTGGAGTGGAGTCTAATTTACTATTCTGCTCGCTGATCCTCTTAAGCGAGGCCCGCCGTAGACGCCAGGCGTCCCCTGATAGGCTAAAACGGTTTTAACTGAGGAGTTAGCTGACACGGGGCCCCCCTGCGCATGCGCGTCCCCCACCCCCTCACCTCTTACTTCGTGTTATACGTCGAGTAAGCCTTTGATTATTTATTTACGCGGTGCTCGTGGGTCCCGGCCACGTGATGCTGTTCCCTGTGTTGCAGGCCCCAAGGGCGGCACTCGTATGCCCGTAAAATCCCGCATAGCCTCTTGCGCAAACACCGAGGCGACATATGTATAGTATCTCTGCTGCGCAGCTTCCACCGTGGAACTTTTAACATTAATTCATTAATTACGCTATATGAAGCCATAATGAATGTAGATTTTATCCACATTCTTTTCCAATTTTATTGCTTCCGAATCGACATACTTTATTTCCATAGTTCATAAGTGATCACTTCTTACTAATAACGTACCTGCATAATGTACGTAGATTAATAACTATGACTTACAATCGAAACCTAATAATACGTTTGGAAAAGGAACTCATGCATTTTTTACATGGGATTCGAACCCAGCACCCTTTGCACTGTAAGTCTAGTAACTGGTATCCCGAACAATAACGCCAAGGATGTGTCCGGCACTTGTGCGTCGAAAGCTAAATTGACTATCAAAAGTCGCTATTTGGGGTAAATATTTTCCTGCTAGATGACATTCTTAACAAAAATTGTTCATAACGTCCCGCCACTTTTCACAACACTGCGTTAAACTCAAGGCGATTTAGTGCTGTACACTTAGTATCACTCGTTAGTCACAAATAACAGTAACAACGAAGACGAAAAAAATGTATATTATAAGGAGCACAATAAACCCCAAACAATATCACCGCAGAGAAAAAGGATGCCGACGGAAGTCCAACAAAACTTTTAGTAATTTTTATAACGGAGTCATTACGAAAGAAAAGCAACATTCCGCTTCATAGAAGTGATAAAATTTCCTTTGTTTGTTTATTAATGCTAATTAAATACACCGCTTTATGAACGTAGAAAAACCCATGGAGAAAGGAGGCGGGTGGCTTACATATTAAAATTACCCCCATAGCTTATATCTAAAAACGTATAGAACTGACACGACNCCCCATAGCTTATATCTAAAAACGTATAGAACTGACACGACTGACAACGAATTTTCGCCAAAAATATGCAATGAAGCTATCTATGCATTTCAAACACATTAGCTCAGATTCACTTAACGTGATTGTATGTTTTTAATGGTCACTAGTCTTAGCTGTCAACCAGCGGGGACACTATTTCGTAACTTCAACTATAACTCTGGTAATATACATTACGCTGTAGATGGCACAACAATTCCAAACTTTTGTCAAGTAATTATAACTTAAATAGCACAGAATAATTTTTAAATTACCAGTTTTCCACAATTACCAGATAAACCGTGGATGAAATTTGGCGGCTACACTTGAACGGCAATTGTGAAATGTAAATGCGCCGTCGTAAAAATATTCAGTTATCTCGTTGAAAAATAAAGTTATGGCTCATAAATATAAAATTCAACAGAGCGGGCGACCGAGCGTCAAATTGGAAAACGTCTTCACACAAACAAACGTCAACGGTAAAAGTAAGAAATCTGCAGGCGTCTTCGCGGAAATAAGCTGTCCGTATATCTACGTCTTATGCGGCATATGAACACGGAACTTCCCGACTATAACACGTAAAAGTCATCGGCCATGCGCGTACCCCTCTGAATTTTTTACTCATACTACGTGACAAAACACTGATCAGCCTGAGATGGATGAACTCACCTCCTTAACAGCGACATGCCATCTTCCTCCAGGTTCGCGGCTTAAAGAGAATGGTGCACGAAAGCCGTATATTTAACTAATGTTGGCCACAAGTTGTTTTTCAGATAATTTTTCTAAATTTTCGGTACGACAAGACATACATAATAAATTCCAACGCATTCTTGCACTGCTAGATATAGGCTGTTCACGGTAAAGTGAGCGCTTTTCAGGCCCTAGATATTTTTCCTTTCAGTCATTTTTTAATCGTTAACCACCTTTTTAAAAACAATATTGGCATGTAAGTGATAAACACAGTGTGTATATTCCACTATTGACTATTATTGCAAATGAGAGAGCTTTCAAAAGTACTCACTCTACCGTGAATAGCCTATATCCACTGGATTTATTATTGTCAGAGCACTGGTTGAAGATAAGACAGAATATCTTATTTATCTTCAACCAGTGCTTTGAGAATAGTGAAAACAGTAAATGCATACCAATATAAGAAGGTGTTCAAAATTATTAGTTATATCTTGTCGTGCCAAAAATTTCGATAAACTTTCTGAAAAACAACTTGTGACTAAAATCAGATAACTATAGTCATTTGGGGTAGCTTCGTACCAATTAAGGGTAGCATTGTATCACATATTTTTGTTTATAACGAATTATTTACAGTCCCCACCTTAATGTACACCTCATTGCTGACTATTTTACTTGCACGTAACATGGTAATGTTAAGGGATTCTTCGAGCCCTCACTTACGTCAAATGGCTGTGCTGACTTCGTGCACCATTCCCCTTAGCATTCTGCAAAGACAGGCCTTATCGCGTGGATGTTCGGTCGTCCTCACACCGCGCGCGTTCGAGATGATGGAAAGCGGCTCGGCACTGGAAGTATCTGCCGACTGGAGCAGCAGGCGTCTGGCAGTTCCAATGTTAATGTAAATGTCCAATTCCATTTGCCGCTGGCTCGCCGCCAAGATGCGTCAAACCACCTTATACTCGGGACGTTACATTTTGGCAGGGTATTTCTGCAGCCTCGGAGCCGCGACGCGATTTATAAAATATGAGGCGGAAGGGGGTAGGCAGCGGTCTGAATCGCAGTCACCAACTCTCTCTATGACACAGTTCTTCCCCTAACAAAAAAAAAAAAAAAGCTGAAGCATTAAAGCTCAGCATTTTCATAAACTGAATACTTCCAGTCTATAAATTTTCTCTCTTCTTTCATTACCAAATTCCCTTCTCCCCGACTTACTACACCACTCTTTAAACAACAGTGTCCAATGAGATATGCTTTCTCAAAAGCTACTATGACAGAATAACGGTAGAACAGTTACAAGTTGTTGAAACATGCGAGAAAAACCACTGGAAGGGAAGAAATAGAAAAACCTAACTAAAGTCTTTCTCTGAATGCGCAAGTGAACTTGGGAAATGTTCACAGCACACAGGGGAATTACGCTAATACAATAGAAACAAGACGTCATTAGCCTAACTTTCCAAAACACTTCTGTATACAGTAAGTACTTCAAGTCACACGGGTTTAAGGATACCAGAATTATGATATGTATCACTACATTAAAAAAGAAGCTCGCCATTTTGAAAACAATATACCCATTTATAATGTAAGGTTACCACCAACAGTTGATAAGTTACTGAGACACATTAACGTTTAACTTTATATTGTAAATCATTTTACAACCATAGGTATCAGTTAGTGTATTTCCAGGACAAAAAAAAATATTTTTCCCAGCACGCCAAATTTAGTTAAAATCGAAGTAACTGTTACAGGAAAATAATTTATAAAACACAATAAGAGTAGTTATTTTTAAAATAAGCCCCTTTGTCAAATAAAGTTCCTAGTTCAGATAGTCTGCGTTACTACTACTGTGTCCAGTTTGTACCAAATTTTATTGAAATTGGCCTAATGGTCCTGCCGATGTGGCATACTAACGTTCAATATGTAGGTATGTGGCTACTATCTTGAAAATAAATAATTGATATATTAAAATCACATTCATATAAGTAATCTATTACAGCACTAATTGTGTGTGAAATCTGGCAGTAATCGGTTGTGTAGTTTCTTAGATATGATGTAACAGCTAAATTTGTTCAGGTAGTTCTAACTTTCAAAATAGCAATAAACTGATAGTATGTGTTCATATACCTTCAATATTAACATAGCGTAACAAATTTGGTTGAAATCGGTGAAATTATTTCTGACATATGACATATAGCCCAAAAATTTTTAATGGTGGCCATTTTAAAAATAAGCACACGGAGAAAAATATTCCGAAGGGAAGTCGCAACGCCAAATTGTTTGTAGTCGACGCAAAATACTTGTTAGGTATCACAATAGTTCACATGTGAACACTTAATCATTCTGGGGCTGCTACTTTTTTCAGTGTACATTTCAAGGTCTAAAACTATAAAATATGGTTTACATTATGTACTGTAACTTTTTCTACTTATATCTGATTGTGTAAAAAAGTTAAAAAGTTTCTTGGGACACAGACAGACTCACGCACAAATGTACAGACAGACAAATTATCTCATATGCTTAAAAATCGAAATTTGTAGAACTGTACAGAGCAGTAATTCGCCAGTAGGCTGACGTGGGGATCCCCTCAGGTTTAGTTTCTAACATCTTCTCTAATACTAATATTAACTTCCTAACAAACTGCAGGTCAGACCATTTGCTTTACTGGTCATATTGCTTAATCAGCGAACTAAATGCCATAGTTTCAATTCCCGGCCGGATTCGAATATGAACATTTTCCTTTGTCTCTTCTTCCCCACTTTGCGAACGACAATATGGAGATATCGCAGAATCATCCTGTTTGTATGCTCTGAGCGTCCCAAAAACAGGCCTTCGTCGTCCTCGTAATCAGTGCGTGCAATGTCGGCTACTGAATAATNGTATGCTCTGAGCGTCCCAAAAACAGGCCTTCGTCGTCCTCGTAATCAGTGCGTGCAATGTCGGCTACTGAATAATTCCTACGTACGCTTGAGTTTTCTAAGAACTGTTTCAGCTTGTTACTTAAGATGACGTAGTACAAAAATTTACGACTAACACGTCAAGCGAAGTTTACAGGTTTCTGGAAGCCATTATAAAAATTAAAAACGGGCAATCCTAAATAACAGTTTCTGCCTGCTCTGTGAGGAAGTATCTTGATGGAAGAACACATTCCGTTTGCGCAGTAAGAAGTAGCTAGAGAGTAATGCATCACGCTGGCGAAAGTAAGCAAAACAATGTTATCTACGATTACAGTTTCCTAGCTTTCCTATATTTGCATCCAAAAATCTGTAGCTTCTAATGAATGCGTTTGGTGTTTTTTTATGTACCACGCCCACCTAACTGACAAGTCGGTCACATCACAAGGTATACGAAATGAAGGACGCAACTTCTTGATCGTAAAGTAACCCACATTTGATGAGTACTCTAACCCCGTTCTTCGTTTATGGAGCGAAAGTAACCATTCAGAAGGCACCTTTGTTGTATATGGAAGTATGACGTCAAACAAAGCAAGAAAGGTTCAATACGCTTTTTTTTATTGAAAAAGCATTCGCACAAAACATTGTTGTACGAGTGGGTTTCCGTTGGACGATAAGCAAGCCTTCCAATTTATTTAATTTAATTAACGCACACAATTTCCGTTGAATAATTATAAGCAAATTATTATACTGTTGTTTGTTGATGCTGTGCATGTCTTTTCGTATATGTAGGTCACTTTTGTGTCTATTGTGGCAAAATTCATTCATAACCTTTTTTTACATTTGTTTACGCTGCGATTATTCTATCCTACTAGTAAAGTTAACATATAATGTTAACTCCAACGAACAAATGAAGAAAATAAAATTAATACAAAACATAAATACCAAATAAAATTATTTTTTATGTTTAAAAATTTGTTTTACATAGCAAGCAAATTTTCATTTAATACGATACAATCTTCTATACACCGTTTCATTCACGATACATATGTTTATGATCAAATAACATAACAGGTAATTATGTCATTAAAGCAATTTATATTAAAATATTTTAATATGGTAATTGGCATTTTTAATGCGGTAGTAATTATAGTATATTAATCTGTCGTTTTATTAAAGCACATATATAAACTTGACCATGTGCAACTTCCTGTATTTTATTACCATTCTTTGGCCAGATCCGCAATTGACAGGTGGTTATGATTTTTAAAAATGTAGGAGTCAAATTTATCTTCCTTGTGTACTTTGCAACACTGAAGTTAAATCCGAATTTCGCGAAACGTCTTGAGTTCTAGTCACCATTTATACAAAACACTTACATTTTTATTGCAATAATTTCACGTGCAATAACTCGTTTCCGCACTCCCGATTCCCGACAACTGTAATCGGTCTTATTGGCTTTATAAATGTGCTTTTCGCACATACAAAATGGCTTGGTGAGAGGACTCGGTATATACCGGATGTTTAACAACACTGACGAGCTCCGGCAGGTTATTCTTCACGAAAATATAAGTCAAAAATGTAAATACACTTTTCCCCAAAAAATATTTTTATGGGAACTGTGCACCCCCACAAAATCCTAATTTGAAATGCCTTATTTAGAGTATTGTACTTGCCTACCTGTCAAGCAACAAGCATCCTGTTTTCACTTAAATGCATGGTTTTATCTAAAACTAATCACCTAAGTATGTTCCGAGAATACGACCCTTTTTTTTTCTTAACTTACATGCGATGATTCGTAAGATTTCTAAAGAAATCGCGTACATTTTAGGGTTACACAGTNCTTTTTTTTTCTTAACTTACATGCGATGATTCGTAAGATTTCTAAAGAAATCGCGTACATTTTAGGGTTACACAGTTTTATCCAAAAAATAAGGATGCCCACCACCATTTGCCACAACTCCCTTAATAATCACTTTAATAGAACAAAGTTCAAACGTTACTCTATCTACTCGCAAATGGTCGTAATACGTTCAGACGCCATTCGCTTCACAAGAAGTTGCTGACTCATTCGCCGTGCAGTGTCCATGTGCTAGCTCCGACACGTTCTGCAATAACTCACAAGCAGCAGCTCCGGTGGACGTGTTCAGCCTGCTGACTTCCTACAATATCGTCAGGGTTCAATCCCAAAGAAGGGATTTGTGCGTGTGGACAACGTGTCATTGCTCCATNTGACTTCCTACAATATCGTCAGGGTTCAATCCCAAAGAAGGGATTTGTGCGTGTGGACAACGTGTCATTGCTCCATGAGGCCCGATACTATGAAACGTTCAGGGATGACAAACACCAAGTGACGCTACGTCGGAAATCTGCTAGTCCTNCCATGAGGCCCGATACTATGAAACGTTCAGGGATGACAAACACCAAGTGACGCTACGTCGGAAATCTGCTAGTCCTGGTGAAGTTGCCCATTTCCCTCTGTGCAGAAGCTATTTTACATTTATTTCGCACGCTGCTATTGGAGAGCTGATATGCACATCGGAAAATCTGGCGGAAGACATGGACCTACCACAGGTTCTGGGGGAGGGAGATGTGAAGTTAAGAATGCGACTGAAAAGGAACTATCACGTCGACATTCACACGCACGTCAAATGCGCTCTCGCCAGTCGTGAAGCAAAGACGGAAAATGTATTTTAATTGCAGTAGCCACACAGTTTCGGGACGCCCGGAAATATTTAAGCGTGTGTCATCTCAGTATGAGAACAGGTGCCACATAAGCATAAGATTAAAACACCTTGCTGTGGGAAAACCGTCCACTAAGTATTAGAATAAGAGGAATAATTACTCAAAATCACCAAAAGAATAATTTTACTTCATTCATTTCTAAATCAATTCCAAATAAGACATTCACAAAAAAAAATTAATTTAACTGCGAGTTTATAGTACCTATTTTCGTATCTCATTGCAGCGTCGACGTTTGTAAATTTTATATTTTACCATAGAGATTATAAGTTTGGAAAACTGGTTTACAGGCAAAACAATGTCTAAAACAAATAACTTTTGACTTAGGGTTATTGCAAGAAGTGCTTAAGTAGTTTCGAAGTAAGTAGTTTCATAACGGCGCGCGCATTGCCGCTGCAAAAATACAGAAAGGCAATGCTGTTTCTGTAACAGTTCTTGCTACTCTTTTGTGGCTATAATCCGTAATGTTGAAGTTCGGCCGTATCTTTCATCAAATTCAGACTCCACTGCTGTCTGGCTATTAACTTTGAAGACTCTTACGTGCAGTTTTCCTTCTGGAACTACAGGAGAAAGTTCTCGCAGATGCTGACGTTTTTTTCTCGTGTAAAATGAGCACAGTAAAAAGTGAAAACGTTTGCGTCCTTTATTTCGTAACTGTTGAACGTGAAACTAGTTAGAATAAACGTTTCGTGCGATTATTCCGAACGTATATTAGTGAAAACAAGGCAAGTAGACGCTTAAGGATTTATTCATAGTCAAGTGCTGAGACACAACTGAAGAAGTGCTTAGTCAGAACTGTCTTATTTCTTAATAAAGTTGTTTTTTTCGCTTTGTGAAGGCAGTGAGCTTCAAGGTTAGCTCATTTCTAACAACATTATACTTGACTTAGCAGATACTAAAAGACTGGGAAAAAAAGGTCGAACGTAAACGAACGTTGCCGATCCTTCACGATTAGCAAAAATATAACTCTGGGAGACAATTTAAATTGTTTTATATCGTCGCCCTTGAGATAGTCTTCGATATTTGTAACATAATTATTTAAATATGTTAATAATATTCAAAGTTCTAACATAGAATTTTTAAACTCCATCCAATAATAAAGAAAGCTAGTAATTTCGAAAATGTGCAAGAAATAGAGTTAATTATCAAAGAATCGGGTAATTTAAAATGCATATTTAACGATTTTCAGGCGTGTTTACCTACAGAGCAACAAAATGAATCTCGTAGTTTAATGTGCAATTTTGGCGAATTTTTTGTTGGGGTAGTAATGGAATTGTTAAGTCGAAATGCTCCTATTTCAACCATATAATTAATAATAGATAATCAGATGTTCTCGTCACTTCACTGGTGTTCTAGCTGTTTAAGTGCCGTTAATAATATAAGCATTTCGATATAACAATCATAAACACTTCATTTCTGAAAGTGATTACGTATTACCAACATACAGGCTGTNTCATTTCTGAAAGTGATTACGTATTACCAACATACAGGCTGTCCGAAAAGTCTTTCCCTGATTAAAAACTTTATTTATATCCGCTATATATAAGATAGAGATGCGAAATGTGCCAAATGACGACCTCCCTAGTGCGAGACAGCCGTGACACTACGTCAACTGCACTGAGAGAAAGGTTTGTTCCAGCGAACAAAGTACTTGTTTGTATAGGGCCAAATACGTATTTGGTATCCCCAACAAAACATTGTGTTGAGTAAACAAAACTTGAAAGCAACAAAATAGATTTTGTTCATCTAATAAAATACACGCTTGAATAAACAAACGATCCTTATTGCGCCTAAAAAAAATTACACCTTCAAATAAACTGCATATATTTGTTTGAAAGCTCAATTGATTGCCCTCGTTCCAAAATACAGCTTCAGAGCTTGTTTTTAATTATTTTTACAACTAGGTTTGTAATAGTGCTTGTTAGTGTATTAAGAGATGCTTAACAATGGTATTAAAAATCTTAATGACATAAGTTCAACACGTTTTACAGTATTTAAAATGTATTTATTTAAAAACATTCCTATTTTATCAGCTGTCACTTTAGATGAGGTTGCTAGAACGTAGTGCTCGAATGAAAACGATCTGCGTTCGAACCTCAGTCTGGCATTCACTTTTTTATAATAAGTGAAACTGTTTAATCTAACGTACAGTCAAACAATTATTTAGTTGCACCAACCAAATCTTACTGTTTGGGGCAACCTGGTAACAACAACAAAATAATTTGGTTTCGAAAGTAAAATACTTCATTGCTCCTATAGAAGCAAATGATTCGGTTGCACCAAACAAACTTTGTTTAGTAATTCAACAAAATATTTTTCTCAGTGTGACACGCCAGCTGCTAGCCAGCTTGAACAACGCCTACAATTGGACGATATCGGGAAGTAGAAGCGATTGACTGAAGACGCGATAAGAACTGGGAGCATTTACAGTAGACGTTGGTACCACGGCAGCATCCGCTTCATTACCCATATAAGATTTCCCCGCTTCGAAAACGATCAACCCATCCAGCCTTCGAACGNCACCAAACAAACTTTGTTTAGTAATTCAACAAAATATTTTTCTCAGTGTGACACGCCAGCTGCTAGCCAGCTTGAAGAACGCCTACAATTGGACGATATCGGGAAGTAGAAGCGATTGACTGAAGACGCGATAAGAACTGGGAGCATTTAGAGTAGACGTTGGTACCACGGCAGCATCCGCTTCATTACCCATATAAGATTTCTCTGCTTCGAAAACGATCAACCCATCCAGCCTCCGAACGGATCCGGGGACCGCAAAGGTTCAGTGCCAGAGCACAGCATGGGGTTTTTAAAGTATTTTGCTGACTGGAGGTTTTAACCCATTCACACACAGTGAACAGAACTGTTTACATAACGCACACGACAGTTTTTTTTTTAAAGGTACCCTACACTGCGAGGTTCAGTGTCTAGTGACCTTCCCCGTGTGTAACTTGATAAAGTACGTAAGCCGTGTTACTGTTATATACTATCAATTGTTCTTATTTCTCTAGTCGAACACAAAGCCTACATCTCATTGTATATGATAACGAAACAGGAGCTCTGTCGGCTTAGAACACAGCATAACAAGAAAATCTCTTATTTGCAACACCCGAAATTATTGATTAAATCGAGTCTAGAAAGCTTACGAAAAACGCCACTAAATTATTTCAGGTGTTTACCTTACCTTGTAGCACCGACATAATATCTGCACTTTTAATGCATAATGACGTTACAATAAACATAACGTTTGGATGTATGCTCATTAGGGCAAGCTATTTCGCAGTATTTTTAACCACTGTATCTCGAAATAAGTTACTAATTATTATCATTATTGTCGCAGGTCTCAGCATTTGAATTCTGCAAATATTTAGGTATAACAGCAATTTTATTTTATTTGTACCACCAAAGCCATTTTCATGTTTACCAGAAACTATTTTCCTTTCGCCTTCTTTCTGATACTGGCCACAAATTTTAAGCACTCTTTTCTTTTTTAGCTTTTCCCGTAACACGTTTCGGTACTATTTCAGACTNGATACTGGCCACAAATTTTAAGCACTCTTTTCTTTTTTAGCTTTTCCCGTAACACGTTTCGGTACTATTTCAGACTAAGAAATTATACATACGAAATTTGTACATTTAATGGTTGGTTGGCAAATAGTCGCGCACAACAACGCCAGCTGTAGCACTAGCATGCACGTCGAGATATCAGTCCTCGTACAACAAACACGGCCGACCGACGCTGTGTGTAGATAACCACGTGGTTGTTAGGCATGCTAATATTGGGTTTTGTATTTAGCCCAGAATCGGGTCAAACGCGTTTCGAAAGCGGATATCAAAACGGCGTTTGCTAGCGTTAGGGCGGAAACGTACGTCTGAAACAGCAATGTATATCACGCCCCGGCGAAGTTAAGAGGAAGCTGTTTCCTTAAAGCGAACGGCTGTTAAAGATACCTAAACAAAATTAACGCAAGGAATTAAACAATAACCAATAAAATGAGTGACGAGTCCTAAATACGTTGTTTTCTTAGGACTGTATTATAATTTTATTTTCCAGCCTTCATGTTAAAAAAAAAATCCAGATGAGATTCCCGCCAAGGAACGAAAGAAAGTTACATTTCACGTGAAATAAAATATAAAATTAAAGATATATGGTAAGTTTATAAAGCTTCACACATCCCATTTCCGACATTTGAATACCATTCCACACATACGTGATACAATAGTTCAGTCACTTCAGTCACTTGCGTCACTCTGACAATACGTACAGTATTCGTAAGTGTTAATAAAGGTAACAAGATTTAGTACAATGTACTTCCATAAAACTATATAAAATTTCTTCAATTAATACATCGCAGGTATAGGCTGTTGAGCACTTTTCAAAGCCCTGAGTAAGATCGACTTGCATACACATCGTGTATTCTACTAACATATGTAAAATTTACATTTCCATGTGCCAGATCACTTTACCCAGGCGCTGGTCAAGTGGAACTGTCCAACTGTTATAAAAATATCTTACTATGTTCTTACACTTATATGCATTTTAAAAACAGAAAGCTAAAGANATACGTACAGTATTCGTAAGTGTTAATAAAGGTAACAAGATTTAGTACAATGTACTTCCATAAAACTATATAAAATGTCTTCAATTAATACATCGCAGGTATAGGCTGTTGAGCACTTTTCAAAGCCCTGAGTAAGATCGACTTGCATACACATCGTGTATTCTACTAACATATGTAAAATTTACATTGCCATGTGCCAGATCACTTTACTCAGGCGCTGGTCAAGTGAAACTGTCCAACTGTTATAAAAATATCTTACTATGCTCTTACACTTATATGCATTTTAAAAACAGAAAGCTAAAGANAAACTGTCCAACTGTTATAAAAATATCTTACTATGTTCTTACACTTATATGCATTTTAAAAACAGAAAGCTAAAGAACCCACTTGAGTATTCACTAATGTTTACCTAGTTTTTTTACGTGAACGTTAATACACGGAACTGTTTTCCCTACGTCAGTACCTACTTTAGTGGGAGTATGCCAGTCAATGTGCCTGTTAGAATACACGACGAGTGTGAATTCGACCGACAAACGTAGTGGGTAGATTCCTTATGCAAAAATTAGGTAGGGTATNTAGAATACACGACGAGTGTGAATTCGACCGACAAACGTAGTGGGTAGATTCCTTATGCAAAAATTAGGTAGGGTATTAAGGGGGGTATGAGAACNAAGAAAGAGGCTGAAAGAGCATATTAAGGGGGGTATGAGAACAAAAAAAATGGATATTGAGGATTAATTTAATTAAAAATATCAGAAACCGCCAGAAGACCTCATACCCCATCACGTTAGGTTGGTCGCTGTTTTTGAGAGAACGGTTGGCTGGAAGCTGTGTTACTAAGACAACTATTTTTGTTGATTTGCACATGCTCTTTCATAAACAATTATCAAACTACGATACAACATTAAGGTTACAAAATGCCATGCGACCGGAATCCAGCAACTCCAATCTCTTGATGAAGGGGGATGATATTTACCAACGTAAAGTGGTGGGGTATGAGATCTTGTATCGACCAAACAGTATCCAGAAATTTGTTGTTTTATCTCAAGAGGTTTCTAATATTTTTCGTTGAATCAATTTTAAAAATCAATTTTCAAGTGCTAGGACCTACCTTAATATGCACTTTCGGCCACATTCTTAAATTTACACCCTACCTAATTTTGCAAATTGAATCTCCCCACTAAGTTTATCGGTTGAACTCACACTAATCCTGTACATGTAGATGGGCACAGTGTTTTTTTTTACAGGTTGATTTCAAAGGTGTTCAAAAAATTCTAATACGCGGCTTTGCGTAAGTGATCACCCAGGGCCCCCGAAGACAACTCATCAGTGGTCAAAGATGCCAATATGCTACCTCAAGAGCTGTTACGTCATCGTCTAGCCTGAGGAGGTGGCACGCGACTCAAAACCAGGGAGCAGACAAGTAGGGAGCTGTAACTCAACGGTACACTGTAAAAAAATGTTTCAGGTAAACTTCCTTAACTGTACTGGAAGATTTTAACCTGCACATTGTATGGTAACAGTACTATATATCACGTTGCGAATGTAGAAATGTTTGGCGTCGTTACTATACAAAGTTAGGAACTTCCCTACGAATTTGGCTGTTTCCTGAGCAAATGTACGAACCTAACCATGGGTGTATGGGGAAAGAATATAACAGTTCGCGCTCTCTCCCTGTATCTATACACCGGTGTGGTAAATTTGCGAATAATTTCTTAGAGTGTATTTAACGATCGATCTTTATCCTATTCATTTATCTGCCGAAGCAAGCCGAAGTAGGTTCTAAGGTAATGCCAACTTTGGAAAAGAGAGTAAAAGATACATTCTCACTTTGTTATGTTGGTCGTGTCGTCAAGACCTCGCCAGCTGTTTTATTATAGAGAATGGACTGTGTTTTCTGGGAAATATTATTGATGCGTCTCTTATCCACAATTATTTCATATCGCAAATACATTTGAGTGAATATAAACTGTGACCGTGAATGTGAAATACAACATTACAGCCAGTTTTATGCGTATGTTCATGAAAATACACGTGATACGAACAAACAGACGTGAAGGGCGCTTACACAAAGTAGTCTGTGCTACCAACATCGAAATTAAAATATGCAACTCAATCAGGAGTATATACAATATCTAAAGAGAGAAACCACATTAATGTTTATTGTTTACTTATGCTATGGGAATATAGTAAATACTTTGTTTAAAAATATCATATTTTTTAAATGCCGAAGTTGTAAAGTCGTAGAATCTCGGCTTCGGGTAGACTTCAGGTATCTTCGATAGGGATTCGTTTTCCCTATTCGAGTTACGAAGGCCTGGTCAAAACTAAGGATTATTCTACTTAGGATAGGAACAAAACGTGATTTCTTATGGGAGAGTTTGGCATAGGAAAAAATTTCCGCCGCTAGGTGCGCAGTGTTCTAAGAGGTAAATTTTAATTGACATTTTAAGCTACGTGATAAAAAAAATGTTTACTTAGTTACGAAGATATTTTATATTTGATTTGTGATTATTACAACAATCCTATCTTTTCTAACGTAGAAAATAGAGAAAATCTGGCACATTGCCGACACTAGCGCTTACCTAGTGGCGAAAATGTTTTGGTTGCCAAACATTTAATTGATTTTCCCAACCTGTAGTGGAAGTAACTGCATCTAAATTATGCGCTGAACAAATCCTTCCCCCATTCCTCCCAGGGGCCGCGGTGGCTGAGCGGTTAGCCTGCTCGCCTCCCACCATTGCGAACCGGGTTAAATCCTCGGCCGGGTCAATCCCGGACTTTCGCTAGTGGGAATCGTGCCGGACGATGCCGCTGGTCGACGGGTTTTGTCGGGTATCTCCAGTTTTCCAAGCCCTTGCATTCCGGCGCTGCTCCATTCTCAGCTCATTTCACCCTCATCGGCTCTCAAGACCTCGTTGTTAAGAGCCGACCAAATCTCCCAACTCAACTGACCACGCCACCTTCGAAATAGGGCCGACAACTGGCGAGAGTGCAGGGACGCGCTACGGAGATGCGTATTTGAGACAGTCTTCCTGGTCGAGAACAATGGTTCGAGCGAGACGCCCGGGTTATCCGGTAGGTGGAAGAAAACGCCCCCCCAACCCTGACAACGAGGCGTTCATTACGGAACGCGGAGCTAATTAAAACCGAAGGGCAGAAGACGCAGAGCGCGCGGCCTGGACAGTTGGCAAGTCGTCGCGGGCGGAGGCCAGCTGCGCGCCGTGATGGATGGACTTGTTTACCGGCGACAACAGACTCCCGGCCGCCTCTTGCATAATGCTCGCTGGCTGGAAGTAATGAGGCACTCAACAAGAAGAAGAAACTGCTCGAGAAAATAATCGTGGCGATCATGAATTTCTTCGGGGGCAGAAAGAGCATGTACAACTAGGTTTCATTCTTTAGAAGAAAGACCGGCGATGCTGTTAAAAGAAGCACTCACAATATATCCAAAAGTGCGTATCAAGATTACACCAATATAATACGCGAAAAAAAAAAGTGATTATCCTAGATGATAAAATAAATTTCCACAGCCACACTGAATACATATCCAATGAAGCCATGAAGTATTCGTATGTGATAAAATTATTTTTTGCCACCATACTGATTCTTTATCCCATATAGCCGAAATGCTCTTTCACTCTGGGCTAAATTTTCAAATTCATATATGGTGCTGTAATATGTAACATAAGTGACGTGCTGGTGTTAAGAAAAGGTAGCTTGTCAGAATGGCAAGGCTGGTGAGATCCCACACACCATATAAGATTTATGATTTGATTAAGGTTATTAAACCTCGCTATTGTGTATGCTTAAAAAGTGAGAGGGGTGAAAGTTTATTTAAAAATAAATGCCATTGTGTGATGTGAGTGAACATGATTTTAACGAAGATGGGACATCTTTGCACATCAGCAACACCTATTACACTCACAAAAAAAAAACGAACAAGCAATAAGAGTTATAAATCAAATGTCGAGCCTGCATAAAGCTAGTGCGTTGAAAGGATTCAATGTTTTTACATTTCCTTTTCAAGAAAGTAATAACTGGTAATGGCTAACTTGTTTGTATTCAAATGCTTGCTTGTATTCAAACGAACAGACTGCAGCACATGAATCTTATTTTTCATCTAGCTCATCCATTCCAGACATTGCACTCTACATGTTAGAAAACCATAACTATGTATTATACAACAGGGAAAACACCGTTACAGGAATGTCATATCTGGATATGTTGGGGATGTGGCCGTTTCACAATTACGAGAACATTCCGATAATTTCAATTTTCAAAAGGGCCGACCTCCCGTGGCGCAGTTGGTTGGTGCGCCGCCGGTCTGGGGTGCGCGACGTTCTGGGTTCGAATCCCAGGTAAGGCACGGGTGTTAGTTTAAGTTAAGTCATAAGTTAGTTTGTAAGCCGTCCCTTGATAAGCCTATAAGGCATAACACTGGGGGACGTTACTAAGCCTTTTCCGATACAATCCAATTTTTCAACAGGGGTAGCACCACCGCACTGGCACTTGCATGTCTGAGAATTTCTCAGCAATGACCTCCATCCTGAACGATGGATCGGCCATAAGGGGCTTACGGATCGCGCATTGCACCACTGGCCTCCAAGGTCGCCTGATCTCAGCGTATGTGATTTTTTTCTTGTGGGTGTTTGTGAAAGACTCAGTCTGCGTGCCTCCCCTTCCAACAACTGTGGGAGAACTGCGACGCCGCATAGCAACAGTAGTGGCTGCGGTAACACCCGACATACTCGCACGGGTATGGGACGAGTTTGACTACCGGTTAGACGTATGCCGTGCGTCCGGTGAAGGGCACATTGAACATTTGTGAAAATGCAACGTACATATTTGCATTCGTGTACGTATTTTAAAATTCACCCGAAGGTTTTATGGCCATATATGTAAAAGTTATAGCCTTGTGAAATCGGATAATCTTTTTGATGTATGTTGTAACAGTATTTCAATCAGGCTGGAAAACGCGAGTGATAGTGGGCTGCACGTATTTAATGATAATATCAGTGCATAGGGTAAGGTATGTAATTTACATTTCAGAAGTAATTTCTTGACTATCGTACCAGGCAGTGTCTATCATCGCGGGCAACACACGATGCAACATCTCGGAGGGAATGTTTTGTGCAACACTGTGGATTCCACCCTTGAGGTCATCCACCGACTGGGGGTATCTGCCGTAAACACCTGGCTCTTCAAGTAGCTCCACAAGAAGGCCGGCATGGTCAAGTACGGCGAACGTGAAATCACGTGTCCAGGGGTGCGATTCTCATACACTTCTCCGGTTACCAAAAGCAATTTTGCGTCCTAGAAATAATAATCGTGGTGGAAGTTCCAATGGCACGAAGTGTAGTGGTCACTTGCCTAAAGGTTGTTAGCGGGAAGCAAGCACTTTTGGAATAAACCTTTGAAAAATGTCACTGACCTTACCTGCGTAAATTTTAAGGGGTACACTGATAGGCATCCACCCGGTACAGTTGGTAACGATGGAGGGAAAGTAGTTCTATGACTTAGCGTTTAATTAAAAGTGTTTGGTGAATAGTTATCAATACTGAAATGATTAATTTTTCGTTTTGTTGAAGTTATACTTCTTTTGGCACGTTGAGGATAATTTAATTATGTTATTTAATCAAACCTTTATTAATTGTATTGAATGTCTTTCTTCGGTCATTTTATCGTTTTTCCTAATTACATCAATTATTTGCATCCGTAATAAATTTTATTTTAGTCGCGCCACAGAAGAATAACTTCTAACGCGCGTACATAAGTACACGTACTCATTTTTTTTAATGCATGTAAGAGTAAGACATAAAATATTTACATGTCTAATCATTTCACAGTTTCACTCGACAGACGCATGAATAATGTGATCTGGCCCAGGACAATGGTTAATTGCACATATGGTAGAACAACACACAAATTCTCAAGCAGGGCTTACGAAAGTGCTCAGTTTACCGTGAACAGACTTGATTTAACTCAAGTACGCCCGGCTGGCGATGCTCGCGTAATTGGGCTCTCGATACGCGGGGAAGAGAATGAGAATCATCGCCCCTGGAAACGCATTACTAACGGCGGCCATGGACCGTGATGGAAGACTCCTTACGTTTTTCAATTAGCTTCCACTGCAAATGCACTATGTTGTACCGACCACGGCGCCATGATTACTAAACGGCACATCGTCCATAGTTCTGCTAACGGCAATGTCTCACTGACTATTTCTTGCCTCGTTTCTCAAAACACATGCCTGGCACGTTGTTCAATAAATAACTCGTGAAATCTAAGTAGCATGCTTCAGCCTGTATACTGATGATATATTTCTGGACAGGGAAATCGCTGCACCTATAACATGCCATCCATTTGCAATAACGTCAACACCAAGTGCAGGACCAATTACGCAATCAAAGTGATGTAGCATAGACGTCACTGCAGCACGTGATATAGAGGGTGCTCGTTGCCAGTAGTCAGTGCTCGAAAGGGCAGTATGCCTCGACGCCGTGCTCCCGACGTATACCACCATATACCACGTCGCATAGCCATTCATCTTGGCCATGCAGTCGCCCCTGTAACGCGATGTGTGCCAGCATGGGCTCGTATAGGTCGCACGTCACGCTGGTCCTGCCAGACGCAACTGCAGATAGAGAAGATCGTCGTATCCGCCGACGTGCAGTAGCAGAGCGTGGCGCCACAACCGGAGAAATCCTGCAGTCTGCGGGGCCGGCACTGCGTTTGCTGACTTCAACAAGAACCATCCGTTACCGTTCGAATTAGGCTTGCGTACAGGCACGACGTCCGCCTTCGACCTCCCGGCATCGTGCGGCGTGCCGTCAATGTTGCCAGGAACGTCGACCTTGGACAAAGGGTGGCGACGCATTGTATGATTTCTTGACCAATGCTAGCTAATTTTCAATAATCTCCTTTTTTTATTAACAAACATTTCTATAAAAGACTTACGGGATGGAGGCAGAGCATCTAAGCATGTAATTGCAGACTCTAATTCAGAAGATGTTGGGTAAAATCCTAGATCCTGAATTAAACACTTACATTATTTTCTAATTATCTTTGCAGCTGTTTCTATGATCGCACATTTTTCATCATAGAGATTAATACTTAATACTGCCTCTGTTCTGAAACTTAACCAAAATATCACTCACATTTTCGTGGAGGCTGTAGTCTCATGCTTTTTCGAGAACACCACCGCAACACGAAAATTTTCACAAATTCTTATCATAAACCTTTCTGATTAGGCTTCTAAGTTTTCTTGTAAATGTGTTTTATCATGGCCTATAATCCATCAATATTGTTTTAGCCTGTTCTTCAAACATTTCAAATTCTTCCATACCAACGAGGAACGCAATATTCAGCAATCAGAATGTACATACTGTCTTTTAGATACACTAAGTTCGACTCCCCCATCACACGATACGGACTTCCTCCTAATTAAACATTATTTTTTTGTAAAATTTAGCAATTTTTTTTTTTTTTAGATTTAACATGTTCGTCCCAAAATAAACGCTTATCATAGTTTACTTCATCCATGCCGTTTTTTTTAAGACAGTTCCTTAATTAAACCATAAGTGTAGCATTTCACGAATGTCGTGATATACTCCAACTGTTTACGAATAATGATTATAATTACAATATGAACACTATAAACTGTCAGTCTCCATTATCCTTCGCGAAAGTTAAAAAACCGTTATATATGTATATATAACGCATATATATTTAGCTAGTAGCAATCAGTCATAAAGAAATATTCTACGTAAGACGGGATAATAGTGTAGAGCACTGATGCAACACGCCAGCACGAAACCACAACTAACACTGTCGACAATGTTACAATACTGGTCTAGGATTTGTCTGCTCGCTGCACGGCCCGTGGCTGCGAGTCTGCGTTCTTGGGGATAGTGTTCTGCTTATTTTCTACGGTGAAAACAAATAAACCATGTAAATATGACAGTGTGTTAGCAATGCTACTCATTGAACTATGCTTGAGGCAACACTCTACAGATAGACAGTCCTACATCCGTGCTTCACATTACTATTTTTAGGGATATAGTTTATTGTTTAGTTTTGTTTTTAGGGGTGCGGGGGACTATCAACCCCCCCCCCCACCTCACACACACACACACCACCCTTTCCGGAGTTGCCCTTAACAGAGCGGGGCGTACAGAAAAACCAAAAACAATTAAAGGGTATTGGGGAAGGGATCCGGTCATGGCATTTACCTGCATTGATTTCTGGAGACCATGGAAAACTAAATTCAGGATGGCGGAATGAAGAATTCAACATGGATCCTCCGGAGTGTGAGTGAAGCGTTTTACCACTTTACTACTTTAATCGGCGCTTCATGCTGCTAAAGCAGTAATACAATTGTGTGCTGTTAGTTAAGTACTTTTATTAATCTTTACAATGTTTTCCGAGACTAATCACGGGGAAAAAATATAGAAGTTATTTTTGGAGTCTGGAGAACTTTTTATATAAATTATTGCAGGGAATTTCTGTCATATTTTTGGTAGTAAGAAACGAAGTTCTTTAATTATATATATAAGTTATATATATTTATTTATATTTATATAAGGATATTTCGTGCTATTCAATATTTATCCTTACACTTTTGATTGTAAGAATTTTTAAAAAATTCTTCCAGGACAAATCTTGGGGAAATAAATAGAAATTATGGGTGGATTTCTCATATTTTTGGCTATACTATAGGACATTTTATGTTATATAATTTTCGGCTTTGCATTTTTGGTCGTAAGACACGCAATTCTGGAATCATTAATTTTAAAATATTTTTCCGGGACAAATCTTGAAAATTATTTATGAGTGGACTTTAGTTAATTTTGTAAGTTTTACAGAAAATTTTACTCTTTAATTTTTGTCTCCGCATTATTTGTCGTAAGATGCACCGTTTTTGACTTATTCATTTTCTTAGCTTTTTTCCGGGACAAATCCCGGGAAAAAAATAAGGTAAACTTGAGTGGATTTCGCTGGATTTTGGATATGTTACTCTTAAAATTTTTCTGCAAATTCCTATGTAAAAAACAGTTTTCTTGCAATTTGTCCATAAATATATCACTTTTTTATTAATTTTTTTTTTCTTCATAAAATGACTGGACTACTGCTGACGACACGGAAACAGCACAGTGATACGTCAATGAGGTTCTGCGGCACCATTTTCTTCGCATTGTTGTGCGGCATACCCAACGCTATCATTAAGCAATATAATGCCCATTGATATGCAGCTTGTTTCACCCAACAGGCTCTGCAAGATGTGGAAATCATTCCATGACCTGCCAGGTCTCCTACTGTACACGTATGCGATAAGATGGAGCGACGTTCGCACCACCCGTCAACCACCTGCCCAGACACTGGCAGATCCACGTGTGCAGTTGCAGGAAGCAGTGTGCCTCGGGACACTGTCCGCCCACCGGTAGTTCATTTCATATAAGAAGGCCACATTCTGACAGTCAGTGAGTGGCAAATTGATGTATTCAAAACAAACAATGTGCCATTTACAAAATACTGTATCAGGTGATGCACGAACGAACAAAAGTTAATATTACGTTGGCTATTCTGAGAGCAGTGCCGGCGCACATCAGACAACCAGAAAATACGAGGCTAAGAAAGAGTTCATAGATTAATTAATACATTTTATTTTAAGTGGTTATAAAACGGCAGTTTTTCAGTTTTAGAAACGAAACTTCGTGATAAAATAGCAATGTATATGTGTTCAAAATGAGATGCACAATACAACGACCCGTATCCAAATGTAACGAAAAAATCGAAAGTTTCCAGACTCTCCAACCATGTGCTGCCATCTTGTGAGTTACAGGCGCGCCATCTGTTACAATATGCCCTTCCACACTATCTGTTATCCATATCCCGAACTACACCCAGAAACATATTATAGTTTTGTTGTTTAAAATAACGTATTTACGCGCATATACAAATGGTTTTATTTTCCCGCGAGCTCTGTATAATTTTTAAAGTAACATATATTTCATGTACTGCGTTTACGAACGACCCTACACACGTCCACCAAGCTCTGTTTACGAATGCAGCGCCACCCAAGCAGTTCACCAATTGCCACACGTAGCAGCACCTCCTGGACGCGCTGACTCGCCACATCAAAGCCTATTCTTGACACACCAGATGATGGCGAATGGATACATAAACGAAAAGGCGCTGCGATTGTCAACTGCCAAGAATGTGGCCTTCTTATATGGTAAACAGTTTTTTTTATACGACAGAACGCCCCATCGCATCGCTGCGTGTATAGCAGCGGGAGGATGCATTATGCCGTACTGAGCACGTGCTTTGCGGATGACAAACAAAGCGCCCTCTATGTGTGAAAGAGACTAACCAATTGTACCATTATCTATAAGCTTGTTATTTTTCAATGAAGTTTTACGCAAGGTAAGAGGGTGTGACTATTTTCATGTTCAGCAGTATAGGATTAAACACATCCCCCTATCATTCGCGTTTCCGTTCCTTTTTAAATCCGACTACTTATTCTCCTGTAATATAGCCCTACTACCATTGGTAAGTACTGACCTCCGCTTACGAAACGTAAGCGTTAACACACGGGCGGTTCAGAGCTAAATAGAATAACATAATACCAAGGCCACACGCACTCATTCCGGAGGTAAGATTCGGAAATTCGAATACTCGGCCGGCAACGGAGCATAATGACTCCTACAGTACCGTGAACCAGGAGTAATGGTATGAATAACTCCGTAGCCAGCGGGAACGGAAATATTTATAAATTCAAACGGTATTATCACACAGTATAACATGCATATAGACTATATTGTTTTAAAGGGGTTGTGAATTTCGTACGTAGCAGCTCTAACAGAGCGAAGGTCGTTGACCAGAGGCCTAGGCGATGTGATGTCTAGCTAAATATGCTGGTATTAGTTCTGCCTTATGGTCCAGTCTAACCAACACACTGCCATCAGTACACATGCGGGCAAAATCCCACTACACTTGCGGCGTCATAACTAGCAATGGCATCTTCCCTCCCAACAAATCATATAAAAAGTGGGAAAACACAATTATAGAAGACTATAATTTTCATAGCGGTGGATTATTTCATAAGAATATGCGACGTTTATAATAATTTGTTCCAAATATTTCCAAAAATGACTGAAATGTCAAGGACAATATTCTAATTCTTCGGATCATAGTTGTTTCGTTTGAATATTTTTAAGTTTTCTGTAATTATTTACAGCTAATGTAAGATAAAACAAGGCTGGAAATAAATAAATACACAGAAACAAAATATCTACGCTTCATTTAATCATATATGACGACTACACACAGTTACGTCACAATCTAGTATTTGGACAAAAATTTGAGGTTAGTTTTGCCGATTCATAATGCACAGGAGGCAGTGTTTTTAAAAATTATGGGGGGAGGGGATTATTTTTTCTAATGCTTTCACATTTTCGATTTTTTTGTATCTTAGTTGTTCGTATCAATAATCATTAAAATATATTATATTTTATGAACAAGATATTCGGAGCATAGAAACGGCACTGAAAATAGTAAGTGACAGTAACGACATTGGAATTAATACGCAGAAGGGGATAGTTTTTGGCAATGGCATGAATGTTGATCCAGGAGATATGCACGGCTGTATGCAAAGTACACTGAAATAAAAGTTTTGTTGAACCAAACAGAGTTCGTTGGTGCAACCGAATCAATTGTTTGTATAGGGGGCAATAAAATATTTTGATGTTGAAACCAATTTATTTTGTCGTTATTTGGTTGCCCCAGACATACACTTGGTTGGTGCAAATATAGATTTGTTTGGCTCAACGTACGTTGAACAGATTCAGTTAAAATAAAAAAAATTGGAAACCCGGCTAAGATTATAACCTAGATTTTAGGCGCTCGAGTACTGCGCTCTAGCAACATCATCTTAAAATGAATACTGATAAAATCAGAATGTTATTAAACACATACATTAAAAATATTGGGCGTGCGCAAATTAATATATCAAGTTTTACTGTTATACTTTTTAGTTTCCTGTTGAACTTAGTTTATCGGCGTGTTTATGGCATTATTAAGCATCATTAAATACACTAACAAACACTAAACGTCACAAAAAATGTAAACAATTTCTCGAGCTGTATTTTCGTACGAAGGCAATCAAATGAGTTTCCAAACTAATATATATATAGCTGATTGAACAAAACATTTTGTTGACAGCATAATTTATTTTGGCCCAACACAGAGGTTTTGTTTGTACAAACGTGTATTTGGTTAGACGAACAAAATTAATTTTGTTGCTTTTCAAGTTTCGTCTACTCAGCACCTATTTCGTTGGGGCAACTAAACATATTTTTGACCCTATACAAAAATATTTTGTATAGGGTCTGAGTGTTGTCTGAGTGTACCGTTAAGGCTTATGGTAGTGACGTGACATGTACAAACACAGGATGTTCGGAAATAACTGACTTTCATAGTTGAATATCTAGGTTCAAACCCTGGATAAGCCATCACTGTGTACGTTGACGTTTAGTTTAGCATTCGTGTGGTCCCCAGTACGCAAAAATGCGTTAAAATGGTGATATTAATAAGCAGCAATTAAATTACCGTCCTTGAATAGTTTCACATATTTTTAAAACGCGAAAGCATTTCGTTACAGAACTTATACACACACGCGCACATACACGCACACATACACACACATATACAGTATATATATATATATATATATATATATATACTTAGCGGTGTGTTTTGGTGCACAGCAGTTCCATTGTAAACCCGCAACTGAAATAAGTGGAGGCAACCCGTATTTTGGTTTCGTTATGCATTTAAACCACTTCCGAATTTCATAAGATTTCAATGGACGCTCTAGAGTCCCGGCTTTTATGTCACAAGGATAATAGGTGGGAAGCATAAGAAATAAACTTACATCTAAAAACGCCACTAATATACATGGCTGAACATGAATTTGAACCTGTGATCAGGTAAACAGAAGAAGAGGGGAGGGGCGTTGGCGACATTATGTTTTAAGGGATTTTATTGATATGATTATACTCGTAGATGAGAAAAGATTCAAGCAATATTAAGAATTCCAAAAGTACACACTTCAAACTGCCACCAAATTCTAACGTTATGGAATTGAGTTTTAGATTTGACGGCAAATGTGTTACCGAAGCAAACCTGAAAAAAATATATCACTAATGTTAAAACATATTTTTGAATAAATAAATAAAATCAAGCATAATGAAATACACGCCACGTGTCCCACCATACATTTGTTGAGGCGTTGGAAAGTTGTTATAAAAAAAAGGTTTCTGATATAAATATGTTTGGATTAGTTCTCACAAATAACAACTTACAGANTTGGAAAGTTGTTATAAAAAAAAGGTTTCTGATATAAATATGTTTGGATTAGTTCTCACAAATAACAACTTACAGATTGTTGTTGATGTATCTCTGTGCGCTTAGTTGCGTGGAAACTGTGCAGAGGATTCAAGTTTTAAAAGGGACACAACTCGGTGAAAATTGAATNTCTGTGCGCTTAGTTGCGTGGAAACTGTGCAGAGGATTCAAGTTTTAAAAGGGACACAACTCGGTGAAAATTGAATTTGGGGGAGGGGGAGAGAGAAGAAGCAACAGTCGCTTCAATAAACCAATTCCTACTATACAAACAGGTTTGGAAGATATTAACCAGGCGAAGTGAGAACCACGTAAACGTGTGTGACAGCAATGCCCGCTCCTCGCCCCCCCCCCCTTGACAACTCACAAACATCCAACCACTGCCGGTTCCACTGCCGCCCGAAAACCAGGTCAGAGGCTGTTCCATGGCCGGAATTTTGTCAAGGGTCCAAGTCCAAGTTGCCGCTGCCACGACCCCACCCCCTGCCTCCTCAAGCTCTCGTGCCCCGAGAGAGAAAAAAAAAGGCTGGCGACGGTGAGAAGGGGAAGACCACCCGAAGGTAAGGGGGGTCTTGTGTAACCGAAGCCAACGCCAAGGAAGTTCCCGCTGCATCTATCGTAGGTGGCGGCGAAGGCGCTGAAGAGGCAATGAGACGAGACCAAGAGTTCAGAGACGTGAATTTTTGAGCGTTCAGAAAGCACGCGAGGCACAATTAGGAGTGAGGGAAATGGAATGTGATGGGATGGGACGTGGGTGGGCTACGTTCGATCAAAAATAAACGCCAAGAGGAAAAGAAACGAGGAAGAAAGTCAACCATATCCCATTAGACCGAAAACCAGTACTCGTGAAGTTAAGGCTCCCGCCTACCTGAAGATTTTTCGGCGTTAGCGCTGGAGCTATACGGGCGACACTGCCATACGCATCAAGTGCGCCATCGCCGCTAAGCGCAAGGCTGTGAACAGGCGTGCAGTGTTATCGTCGCACTGCGTGTACCTGAGGGACGTTCAGCGGTGACCCTATTATTTTATTGGTGCAAAGTCTGTAGTATTTGAAACGTATATTTTAAGCCACGGCGATTTGAAAAAGCTGCTTTTAACCATTTTTGAGAACTCAAAAATGGTGTTTCTAATATGCGTGACGTCTTGAAAGCGCTCAACAGCCTTCGTCTGAAGTGTGTGTTATTTTTGTAGGTCAGCACATTGGACGCACGTTTAATAGTTTCAAAGAAATACGTGAATTACTAAGACTCTGTAACGCAGTTTAAGCGCTAGGTAGGCGGGGGCCTTAAGTCTGAATCTTGCAAAATTTGGCGCAGCTGAAACACATCAGGAGGGTTCCTTTGGAGGGAAAAACGTCATACTTCCAAACCAGTGCCACTCAACCAAGTTGTCTCCGCAATATGCTTAAAACGAATGTGTTGCATGAGAGCATGGGCTCTCGCACAGGTGCGAATATACCGAAACGTCAGCGGCAGAGGCGCATTTGCTTGAANATGGGCTCTCGCACAGGTGCGAATATACCGAAACGTCAGCGGCAGAGGCGCATTTGCTTGAATTATATGATGATCAAACACGTAATGAAAATGGTGGAGTTTACAATTATTAAATGGCTAATCTTGTATGTACGCTACGTTGCAGGCACGCCATCTGTTATACATTTGTTAATAAAAAAAATCACATTTGGTTAAGTACGCAAACGAAAGAGGTGTTATAATAATAGAATGGAAAAAAAAATTAGACTCTAATACTTATTCTGGAGGAATCAGAATTTTGCACTACATTTGGATACAATTTCCATGCAACCTTTAAATATTAGGATATAAACAGGGTATACACTATTAAGAAGATGTGCTTTAGTAACCAATAATAAATAAAGAAAATGTAGCTATTTTTACATATAAAAATATTGCACTTCTGGAGTAAGTATGTGAACCCCGAAGAATCACAAAAACAGTTAAAAAACTAATCAAGTTTGGCTCAAAATAACACCGCTATAAGTACAGAACGAAAATAATTAATAGTGGTGATATAGAATACCAAGATTATAAGACATTGAAACAGAACATTACCCTACCTGAAAATTTGTTTACAAGACACATAAATTGTTTTCTCTATTTGAAAGGAAAGCTGTTGCAGCCTGTCTTCGTGTTACTTTAGTACATTTTAATGTGAGCATATTTTGTATCACGAAAAATATCCAGACGCTATTGACCTCATCCCGAGTATTTTTAAATACGAAGCACGTAACCAAAATCGCAGCATCCCGCAAAATATCACTTGCCTTCACCTGACAAAACGTGTTACCAACGTGGCAGTTTCTCAGCATATTGGAAAGCAATTACAGATGATCCAGTGTGTAGAGGTAAAAGAAGAATGATCCGAAATAACGCGTTCGGTTTGCCACTGTCTAACATAACTTAAGAGAATTGGTAATACCAGCTGGGGACTAAGTTATGAAACGCTCAGAATAATATATCGAGCAGTTTTTGAGGCGATAGTTACATATGGCGCTGTGATGTGGTTCCACAGGGCAGAATTGGTCTGGCACAAGAGGAAACTTATCAGTGCTCAAAGAGCGGCGCTGCTGACCGTTGCAAAGGCCTATAGAACGGTGCCAAACGAGTCGCTCCCGGTATTGGTAGGTGTACTACCAATTGATTTACTGGTAAGAAGCAGAGGATTAGCAGTGGAGAGAGCGCGAGTCGGAGAGCTGACCAAGGATGTGAAGGCTGAGATCTTGGAAGAGACACTGGACCAGTGGCAAGATAGATGGGATACATCAGATAAAGGGAGATATACACACGAACTAATGCACGATGTCAGATCCAGGCTGAAATGTAAATGGATACGAATTAACCATTATAGTACGCAATTGTACACTGGACACGGCAATTTTAAGGCGAAATTGTACAGCCTCCGACTGGTGCAATCTCCTCTGTGCGATGTCTGCGGGGAGGATGATACAGTCCAGCATGTCATCAGGCACTGTTTGAAGACCGAAGACATCCGAAGCTGGCTATATGAAAAGCTGGAAGAAAAGGGCATTCACATGGAACTGGAAAATGTAATGGAAAATAATGTTCTCAACAAGATCTGGAATGAGTTTGCCACCAAAGTCGGAAGAAGGCTAGAGGATTTCGACAGGTGGCAAGGAGAACATATTTCTGATGACCCATGATGGGGTGCTCAGGTAAAGGCTCTCAAAAAGGAAGTCGGAGCACTTCAAATTGGCGAGGAGGACAGGTTTTAAATTGAAAACCGGTAAAATACCGAGTCACGGCAAAAAGAAAAGTGAATGGCCCGAAGAAAACAAGAGGAAAGTGCCGTGCATTGTCTTACCCACCAGGGTACAGTTGCAATGCGGGAGGATGGAGGGTGTGCTGGCCTTCGGGCCTTAAAACCTGCCACTGTCTAACATTCTGTTTACAAACACCAACCAGATTTTCATTTCACCAAATCCGAACTGTGCCTGTTAACGACTTGGCTGAAACAAAAGGTCCCCTCAGCAGAGGGGGAAATACAGTTTAGTAACAACCATGCCCACAATATCCTTGAAAAGTATGTTTATCCAGCTTGGTAATCAGTTTCAGTGCGTGAGGTACATACGTCTTTAAGAGGATTCAGTCGCCGCCAACTTGGATTTTAGGTATTTTCGCCATATCAACTGGAATTACACATTTTACATTTTATTTTAAACATCTACAGGACATAGGGTATTATTTTGTATGTTATAAAATGTATTGCTGTACTATTGTTGCTAGTATCATTTCTGTAACCGACCGAAAGGAGAAATTACGAATTTCTTGCTGGCAGTCATTAATCTAAAATTAATGAAAGCATTGTAGCTGTAATAATTTGATAAAGCTTTAATAAAGCTTGCTAAGTGTGCTTTGTCATGATAATTTCGTTAAAACATACTTGAATAGGGCTTATAGCAAAAAATGTAAAAATCCAAGATCGCCAGGATAGATCTCTCTTTAGCACATCAGGAACAGTCATACGTGGATTTGTTAGCTAGCAGTACGCAGTGCATATTGATTCATTGTACAAATAGCCTCTGCAGAAAAACATTTCTGACTTCTACTCGGACAGAAAACGCGTCCTACAGAAATGTCACCAACCAAAGGCTTCTTAAATTGCCTGCATATTATCGTACTGCCCACTTTGCTCACACAGAATTCTACAACGATACTCCAAAGCTAAAGTACAGCTGTTCCCCCTTAAACGTCTGTAACTACACGTATCATAATCACATCGGTGAATATATTTTTTTTAAATATTAGCTACATATCTATGAAATAAGTCTACAAAGTTGTGGCGTAATCTAGGAGGGCGTTGGATCCATTTTAATGGTAATAATTATCTGTTTGTTAACAACGACACAATAACGTACAGTTTTCCAAACAAAAATATGTCCATAGTTGTGGTCGTGGCGACAGCACATACTAATTAGTTATTCTCTGTCTGGTCGAGAATACACCGTTTCTGAATTCAAACATCGGAATCAACATTTTCCCTATTCTAGAGCTGACCAACTCGTATTTACGTCGTGTCTTCTCCCAGTGACGAAGAGCAGGCAAATTTCTCATCTGCCTGTTCCAGTGAAGAACTACACTGAAGTTCAAATACATTACTGGCGCGCGGGCTGGGTTTGCCACCACACATCACCTCGGTGACAGCTGTGACGGTGCCTCCCTGGTTGTCATGAGTGTCACTGTAAGCAGTCTATTCTAAACTAATGTTTAAAAACCATGAAATATTTAAATGCAAATATTTCTTCTCAGTACAGAAACGGAAGTCGATATTTTGTTGCCCATTCATAAATGTCTTGATTGAAACATAAAAAAGGTCGTTGAAAAGCGTCAAAGTCAGCATACATCCGTTTACGATATATATTCTTCTGTAAAACAGTGTTTTAAACTACACCGACAATGATTACTGTATCCTTTTTTTTAACAGATTTCTGTATTAAAACCCTACAATCATCGTTTAAAATTCTGAGGAAACAGAACACACGCGAAGCTGGTTTATGCTATTTGCCATCGCCGTCGCGACGCTTTATTATGGCCGAATGTGACCTTGAGGCGTTAAAAATAGTTTACTAGGGATTCCCCTTAACTGCCTAAATTAATGGGCAATATCAATGGGACGGACCGATCGACGTCAGATCTTTCAGAATGACTAGAAATGTTGCCTGCATAGGTCAGAAAAATTTCACACTTTTTTTTAACAGTTAAATTTTTATAGACAATGGTGGAGGAAAAGAATGTTCGGAAACAATTAAATTGTGTGTGCATGTGCATTTTTTGGCAGTACTCTGAAGAGGAACTCCAATATTACAGAAAATACAGCAAGGGAGGGCTGTTTCAGGCATCTGAATTTCAGGTAACATCTCCGCCTGATAAAAATTAGTACTTCTTCCTCAATACACGAGCTTTTGAAAAAGTCATATCAGTAAACTTACCTACAAAATTATATTTCGTCGTTTTAAAGATGCACTTGTCAAAATACTATAATTTTTTGTATATTGCTGATACCTTTCATACGTTTTCTATCATTCTGCATTGGATGTGTTTCACGCTGTATTTAACACGAAAACGAGCTGACAGTGTGGCAGAGTTCTGCAATCGGCTCACTTCGTTGCCGGTGCAGCAATGAGACACGTGTTGATTAACAACAGGAGTTCCGAATTTCCATGCAGTAATGGAAGCGCCACAGCTTCATGCAAACGTCAGTGCGGTGCAGCAAATCTGACAACGGATGTCACAGTTGCTGCTTGACAGTACCTGCAACTCTTCTCAGCAGTGTAGGGTTTGGTCTGTTTGTGACGATTTCATCTACACTAGCGGAGAATTAGGAATGTATATCAAATATACTTATGAAAATAATTACCAACATATCCGGAGTTCGAAGATAAATTACTATGGAAGTGTCGACTCCCAAGACCTCGATGTTACGAGCCGCCCCAATCTCTTCACTCACTCGCTCACTACAAAAGCAAAAATGTAATCATAGCTATTCTTAATCATTTTGGTTAACTGCACAGAACCATTCTCCAAAAATATAAAGAATACATTTCTTAAAAAGATGGATGAGTATTTAAAGAACAATATTTAGTAAATATGATTACAGAGAAAAAATTTCCCCCACAACAACGATAAACCACGCCTGTATATCCTTTACGAAAAAGTAATTCGATAACGCGTATTCGGCCTACGGTCAAAAATTCTTCCTAAGGGCGCTACGCTCGGTTGCCTGCTACCGAATAAGGCCGTGTCTCAATTTAAAGAATACTCTTTGAAAGAGCACTCTTTCGCGTCGCCTGGCGAGAGCGCTGCTTCGCGCTCTCTCACGCTCTCGCTCTGTGAAAATGAGAAACTCTCTTTTTATCTCGGACGTCACTCAGACAACTGTTGCCAAAGGGCGCGAAATCATGCCACGCTAGAATCAGAAGTAATTTATGCATGTTCGGAACATTTCGCAAATAATTATAGCACTACCGGAATAATTGTTGGCATGTAAAATACTAATGTTTTTGTTTTATATTTCCGTTATGTCGAAGCGAAGTGACAAAAAAATACAAGGCTTTGAAAGGAATCCTTATTTATATTTTTATAAATACGTGTTACGTAAGTTATTTAGTTGACTAAAACAGTTGAAATTATTCACTTACAGTTAAAATACTACGTGTTTTTGGTCCAGAAAGCGACTATAACCTTATTCCAACACTTAAGCAATGTAAACAAATATGGCTCGTGGTCAGAGAATGCACGAGAGCGCCAGTGAGTGCGTATCTCCATGCTCTCGCTCTTGCGCGCACTCTCAGACGAATTGAGACGACCAGAGTGTGTTCTCTCTGACGTCGTGATGACGTGACCGCGAGAGAGCTAGAGAACGAGAGAGCGCTCTCTGGGCCAACTGAGACACGGCCTAAGTTACCAGATGCTGATTGGCGAACGCCGTTCCGACGTTTTGCTGGCGTGTGCGGGTAGGGTTTGCGGCATAACCGACTGTTCCCTCCTCTGTATAGTTATCTACTCTGAGTCGCGGTGATGGAGGCCGCGGAGCGCTATTGGTATCTACGCTGCTTGGTTAATAACTGGATGGTTTGTTGTCGCCTTCCGCAACATGGGGTTGAGCCAGACCCACCAACCACTTGGACAATTCCAAAGGTAAACACCAGGAATCCAATACAGATTTTTTGCGCCAGAGGCAACCACGCTGCAACTCGCTGCATCAGAGAGGCAAGGATAAGGCAAATGGAGCTACAATTTACAACGCCGCAATGTAAAAAAAAAAACCAGTGCCTGCTGTATTTCTGTTTTCCACACCTGTATACTGGGTGCTCATATATAACCACGCGTGTACCAAATTTGGCGGGGAATGGTAGAATACTTCCTTTAACGTTAATGCTATTTTTCATGTGACGCTTTAAAAAATGACAAATGGAAAATGTTGCTAAGAAATAAATACAATTATTATGTACAGTCCCCTCGTCACGGTTGGTTCAAACAAACCAAATGGTTTCTGTGAAATACAACAAAAATTAATGTACACCAAGACTGAATTAAGGTAAAATATTTTTTAAGAAAAGCGTCGCTAATTTTGGCGTTATATGATACCTACACAAGTTGACCTACCTGCAAAATAGCCTTTTTTCTTGGTGTCTTTCAAAATTGTACTGAAGTCATGACGTCATTGTGTCTCTGTTCCGAGCCAAAGTTAATGTGAATAATTCATATACCTTATTCAACCTATGTCGCGTTTTTCGGTAGTCAACTATTTATACAATCTGTNTTTTTTTTTTTTTTTTTTTTTGGATAGTGGAGTTTGTAAACGAAACCTAGAGAACTGATCTGCAATAAATAATTTCCGTGTGACTGTCAAATTACCAGCGAATGGGGATGTTAAAATTAAGGACTGCACACTTCTCCACAGCAGCGTCAAGGGGAAGTGGATAACTGTAGGTTACGAAGAGATCAAGTGCAAGTGAAAAGCACGTGGCAATTAATTCGAACACAGTTCACATGTACGGAGGTTAATGTATCTGGGTGTAGGAATTAATAAAAAAAAAAAGTTTATGAGGGAAAAACACAATTACATGTGTGCATGGCAGACTGAAAAAAAAACAGCCTCCTAAAAACGTTTAACACCGCGCAAATCAACCATAGTTTCGATTATAAATAATGCAGTAACATACATAACGCGTCAAGCATCTAGCAATCGTCCGTACGGGAGTAACCGAGAATTGTACGCCTAGAACGAAAAATAACAATGCCAGCTTTAACAGAAACAAATGAAACAAGTAACTGCTGGGCAGACAGCGGTTCGCCACGATCGCATGTAAAAGCATTGCGGATGTTTCATTAGCCGACTATTCCGGAACCGCTTAACGACCGGCTGGCAAAGTAATAAACTGATTGAATTATCCGCCACTTTGCGGGGCGATGCTGCAAGGGCCTAGGCGAATTGGCGGGTAGGGGGGAGGGGGACTGCCTATCACTTTGTTCCTATGCGAGCCCCGGCGGCTAATTGAATTCTACGAGTGTCGTCCACCGCATCATAACACAAAAAAGTAATTCAGTTGATTTCGCTGCACCGGGCGAAGGGTGTGCTTTGTCCGGCCTCTTCACTTCCCCACTTGATCGACGGTCAATGATCGGGACTACCTTCCCCTACCCGCCATGCTTCGTCTCTCTCTCTCTCTCTCTCTCGGCCTTCGACCTCCGGTCACCGCAAACAATCACGGAATTGATCAAACAGGTGGGGACTCGCTCGCCCCGCACTATGAGAGGGCTCTCGGCAGCAGGATACAACCGTTACAGGAGATATTAAAATCAATTTCAATTCCGGGAAGTGAGC
>NQII01001945.1:33985-68703 GCA_002778355.1 Clitarchus hookeri | reverse complement strand
GATACGTCACGTGCTTGGTGGGCATCGGCAGGAGAGAAACGAGATACTAGACAGCCGTTAAAATCCCGGTATAGGGAATTCACGGTTACTTCCAACTTTTCTGAAGCCCTGCTAAAGTTATACTTCCGGGATGTTCCTCCACCTCATGCAAACAGAGCTTAACTCAGTATAGAAAATTACACTAAAGGGACAGTTTCCGAATTCTTGCGCACTCAGTGTGATAAATTTTCCTTAAGAACCATTTCTTACTAAGTCTTACCAACATACCTATTTTCTCCCTGTTTTTATTCATATTAATTATAAATTAAGTATGATAATCTGTAATAAATTATAGTTAAAAGTTCAAGTTAACAAAAAATAATGTACATTTATGTTAACACAAGTATAAAAGGCTTGCAACACATAACATGTTTAGGAAACAACCAAACACGTCCTACATAGTGTGTTTTTCCAAAGGTTTGATTAAAAAAGTGTGAAGAAACCGCGAACGGACTATAGCTGTTTATTGAGCGCAGTTCAAGTTCAACGTGTTGCGAAAAATACTGTTATGAGAGACAATTTTAATATGGCTTGGATTTTTCAATACTATGAGATCCAGGTCTCAGTGTGGCAAATATGAGAATTTCCTTACCTTGACGAAAAATTATACGAACGCAGGTTTACGCAAGGGCTGAGCAATACCTAAATTCCCGTAGTAAAATAAAGTTCATACGCAACATTTACTCAGTGCACTATACTAAATACAATATTACTGAAAGCAGTTCATGCACTGTTTAAACTTTTCACGTCAATGTGGACGACTAGCAATCGGCAAGCACTCGCTGCTTGGGTAATCGAATATGTGCGGTTTTGACCAAAAAAGCCAGTAGTAGCAACTAATATGATTTCGAGAGGACTCCATACAACTGTTTCGTGCCTGCCTTGCACTATACGCTAGTAATTATGCCATCATCCTTAATATCCTCGGATCGATTAAACATCCGATACCGACTTACTTGGAACAAAATTTAAACACTCTAGACCAAAACTTCAGAGGTTACTAGTTGGAGGCCGAATTCGGAAACAGCTATTATATTTTAAGTCATGACCATAAGCAGCTTTTTTTTCGGGTAGCCAGTCATGCGTCATTGTTCCGGTAAGGAAGATTGAAGCACTATCCACATGCCGAACTGCAAATGAAATGTTAATCTCTAGATCGCTGAGTGTTCCCAAATATACGAGGGTTATTCGGAAAGTAAGGTCCGAATCGCCATAGCTAATCGAATGTTGCGCGAACATTGTACCGCGCATGCGCACTGACTCCCGGCATGTCTTGCTCGGCAAACGACGCCATTTGCATTGGTATTGTTGCAGTGTGCTGTTTACAGTGTCAGTTAAAAATGTTTAAAACAATTGATCAGCCCGCCGACTGTGAAATACGGTCAGTGATTATGTTTTTGACAGCAAGGAACGTTCGAGCAGTGGAAGTTCATCGACAGATAAGTCAAGTGTATGGCCCCAATGCGACGAGTGACAGCAAAGTGCGTAAGTAGCTGAGATCTTTCAAGGACAGACGGGAAAATGTCAACGATGAACCGCGATCAGGCCGACCATCAGTGATCACAGAAGATTTGGTCAAAGCCGTGGACGAAAAGATTCGTGAAGACCGGCGATTCACAATTTCAACTTTAGCATTGGAATTTCCGAATGTGGGTAGAACAACTTTACACAAATTTGTCTCTGAAAATTTGCAATTTCACAAATTGTGGGCACGTTGGGTTCCCAGGCTGCTTACTGAAGAACACCAAATGATAATAATGGCTTGTGCTTTTGATTTTTTGTACCGATATCATAAGGAAGGTGATCAATTTTTAGAGAAGATTGTCACAGGGGACAATACGTGGGTTCCTCACATGACCGCAGAGTCTAAACGTCAGTCAATGGAATGGCGTCACCCGACATCACCAGTCAAAGTCAAGGCCAAGCGGACAATCTCAACAAGCAAGTTTATGGCAACCGTGTTTTGGGATAGACATGGAGTATTGTTAGTCGAGTTACTGCAGCAAGGGACAACAATCAATGCAGCCGCTTACTGCGCTACCCTGACTAAACTTCGACGTGCAATACGCAATAAGCGACGTGGCCTTCTGACGTCTGGGGTTTTGTTGCTGCATGATAATGCTAGACCCAATTCTGCCATTCATACCCAAAATCTGATCAGATATTTCGGATGGGAACAGATTGACCATCCACTGTACAGTCCAGACTTGGCGCCGAGCTATTTTCACTTGTTCCGCTACCTACAGGCAAAAAACGCCTTTAGGTAGGCAAGCGCTTCGCCACAGATGACGAGGTGAAAGAAGAAGTTACAGACTGGTTATCCTCACAGGTGGCAGACGTCTATGACTTAGGCATAAAAAAAGCTTGTAGAACATTATGAAAAATGTTTAAACAAATATGGAAACTATGTAGAAAAATAGANCCTTTAGGTAGGCAAGCGCTTCGCCACAGATGACGAGGTGAAAGAAGAAGTTACAGACTGGTTATCCTCACAGGTGGCAGACGTCTATGACTTAGGCATAAAAAAAGCTTGTAGGACGTTATGACAAATGTTTAAATAAATATGAAAACTATGTAGAAAAATAGAAAAAATGTAGGGAATTAAATAAAAAAAGTTTTTTGAAAAAATCTGTGATGGTTTATGTTTTATAAGAAATCGGACCTTACTTTCCGAATAACCCTCGTAAAAATTCTTGATACAAACATACGGTTTTAGAAGACATTAAAAAATCTACAAACACAAAGCAAATTTCTAGGTAAATTTTACGTACAAACGACAACTTATAGTATCAGTTCCTGCAGCATATTCTGGATGCCGTCTGCGCACATTCCTTTGCTACTTATGACGAATTCCAGTGGAAAGTTACGCAGTCCCTCAATTTCCAAACCACTGGCTACGAATTTTTTCACAGAATAGTAAAATAATGAAAGGAACCTAACTGAGCTATTATTGGGTATCGGGGCCCATTCGATAAGCATGCCGTCTTCTCAAACAAGCGAAATGGATTTGAACGCCGGAATATCCAAGTTGCTATATTCGCTTCTGGAAACACTTATAGCCTTACCGAGCACCTGTAAGTTTTTTTCGAGCCACTTCCTATTTTCCTTTTATTTATTCCGTCTCATTTAATATCGATCTCCAGGGATGAAAGGCACATACGTAACGCTGCTTCAGAAGCGTGTAACCGAATGTATGCTGTCATTTAAGGCGCGCTCTTCATACGGCATTCATGTATAGAATCATTCCAGCAGTGAGCTACGAAAATTCATTACATAGCCTATACAGAATGAATGTGAATTCAACTAACAAACTTAGTGGATAGATTTCCAATGCAAATTTGGTAGCGTATATATTTAAGAATGTGGCCGAAAGTGCATATTAAGGGAGGTAAGAACGCATGAAAATTGATGTTGAGAATGGTTTTAATTAAAATATCAGAAACCGCTAGAGATAAAACAACAACGTTCTGGATACGGTTTGGTCGATAGCAAAACCTCAGATTCCACCACGTTAGGTTGGTAATTATCATCCCCCTTCATCAAGAAATGGTAGTTGTTAGATTCCGATCGCGTGGCATTTCGTAACCGTAAGGTTGTATGGGAAGTTTGATGATTGTTTATGAAGAAGAACGTGTAAATCAAAGAAAAAAAAGTTGCCTTAGTAAAACAACCTCCGGCCAACCGTTCTCCCAAAAACAGAGACCAAAGTATCAGAGGGTGTGGAGTGCCTTTACCCAACTCCTGTGTGGGTATGCAACACGTCTGGCAGCCGGCAGCTGCGACTATCCGCCCGACAATATCTTCTTCCGACTCCACCGGGTATGGTACATAAGGCTCCGCCAGAAGCAAATTCTAACGGATTAAGGTCGGGTGACCGTGCAGGCCAGACAAAGGGGCACCCGTTGCCGATCCATCGATCAGGGAATCTGTTGTTGAGGCAGGTGCGAACGATATGCACAACATGGGCCAGGGCACCGTCATGCTGAAACCACGGGGTACGGAACCGGCGGTATAAAGTTTGCAGGGTTATCCATTCCGACACTTTCACGATAAGCAACTCCATTGAAAACAAAAATTGTCAACTTGGGTTGGAGCCGCGCATGCGCGAGGCGCGGGTTGGGACCCGAGGCGACTAGCGGCGACTTAGGGCGTGTGCGAACATTTCCTGGAAGTAGAGTATAGCTCGTGACTACGACGTGCTGGTGCGATCTTTTGATGCCAAACGAAAGTTTTCGTATATATCTGCCAATATAAGCCATACAAGTCGAGTTTACATTTAGTTACTTTCATATAATTTCCATATCTAAAAACATAATATTACCCATTATCACTGACGCTTACACGCAAAACCCACGGCCATGACACGGACACAGCCACATCCAGATATTTTTCATATCAACAGCAATTTAAAGATAATACGAAATCAATTAAAATTTTTTTAAACTATATTACCAAGAGCAGTTACGAAGATTATCACTTTAAATATTGCACCAAAAACGTTTAAATTACTTAAACAAACTGTTGCATTTCTGCTTATGTAAGTGTTTCTTGACGTCGTAGGAATGCCGTAAAATTTATTCTCACAGCTCGATTAGTTCTCAACTATGGTTTAACTTCCGGTTAATTTCAGTTTAATTTTAACGTAAAACTTAAAACAAAACTATGTGTAAACGGCATAATGAATTATCGTGAACTTTACTTATATATTAGTAAAATAGATAATAATTTAGATTTCAATGTAAATCAACATACTTGTAAAACATTTTAAAATTTACTTAGCAAAATCATTATATAAATCTACAACTTTTATGTTTTCCTTAGTCTGTTTTTGTAAATTTACTTTATACTTCCCTGCACCTTTATCAGATTACTTTTCCATATCATATATAGAAAATATAAAATAAATTAAAACACAGAAAATAAGCATATATTTGGACAATTTTACGTAACATTTAAGGGTATTTGCGTGTCCACTCTTATCCCTATAGGTTGACTAAATAAATACAAAATATAAGTTCTAGTGTCTTTTAGCGTAGTTTCGAGGGTCAGGTCTTTAAATTATACGCTAAATAAATTTACAAAAATTATTTAAACACAAAGTTTTATTTTCTGCTAGAGCGTTTATTTATAGTATAAAGCATTCTGTAAAGTATCTTATTTTAAATCGAAGACCTGTATCGTTTGAAATTAGGATTTGCTTCTGNTTAGTATAAAGCATTCTGTAAAGTATCTTATTTTAAATCGAAGACCTGTATCGTTTGAAATTAGGATTTGCTTCTGGCTGGTTTATATTAGAATTTTACTGTAACAGTACAAAATAAACTGCAAGCAACCCCACAATAAATTTCCAAGGAGTTCCTTTATGTTTTTTCCTTGTTAAACCGATAACCAGTTTGAGCTACAGCCAAAGATATTGCTATTAACAATTTTNGTTCCTTTATGTTTTTTCCTTGTTAAACCGATAACCAGTTTGAGCTACAGCCAAAGATATTGCTATTAACAATTTTCAGATTTGTTTGGCACCAAATGTAAATCTGAGTTTTACAAAGTTACGTTAGTATGGTTTAGAAAATTAATCTTGCTTTTTTTGTACTCTATCAGAATACTGTCTGCTATACCACGAATATAATTCAATATTATCCATAAAGGTAGAAACGCATTCCACGCGATTCCATACTGAAAACCCACATTTTTTTGGCACAATGATAATGATAAACTTATGTACCAGGTACACACAATTCATTAGGTTTTGGTATGTTGAAAACGCAAACAAAAGTTTATTGCGGGACTATCAGGTTTATTTTTTAAATAATTATCCTAATGTAAGAACGTAATATTATTAAATGCACATTGTATTTATGGCATGAACCATTATGGATCGTACAATACAGCTAGTGTAAACAAAGAGTCTTTATACTTCAAATTTTGGAGTGTAAATATTTTAATGGTAAAAATTGTGGTAGTTAAAATATAACCCCCATTATAAATAAAACGAAACAATAAAACATTTGTGTTTGAAGAGCCAGTCCCCAGTGAGTAACCAAATAATTAAAACAAATCTGCTAAAACCGGTTTATTGGTACCAAAACATTTTTAAAAACTGGCAATGCTAACAATAATTGTAAACAACATGAATTATTCATTTTCCTCGAATGCCTATTTCTGTAACCCTACACTTCAACGTGCAAAATAACTTCGCTTAATGTGTAAAAACNATCATTTTCCTCGAATGCCTATTTCTGTAACCCTACACTTCAACGTGCAAAATAACTTCGCTTAATGTGTAAAAACAACCGCCAACATTTCAGCAAAGGCCATTATTTGCGACACTTAATCAGTGGCACAAAAGCCACACCGCAGTGAGGATTTCCATTTATATGATCCAAATGATCGCGTGGGACGAGAAAAAAAGGCGCTCTCTAGCGCGCAGTTTACCCCGCAAAGCTTTTGAATTTAAACCCATCGACGCAAGAGGGCAATGACCGCGGGAAAGCACCGAGCCCACGAATAAATTCTGGCTATAGTCCACTCACGGTTACTTGCAACTTTTTTGAAGTACTGCTAACTTCCATGCGATTCCTCCGCCTCGTACAAAGCTTAACCAAGTCTGGGAAATCACACCAAATGGACAACGCACCGTAGTCGTGCGCACTCGGTGTAGTAATATATAGCATTGGAACTATTTCTTACTAGGCATCACCAACACTCCTATTTTCTCACTGTTTTTATTCATACCGATTATAATTGAAATATGATTTATAGAGCAAATGTATATAAAATTGAGTTTAACAAAATATAATATATTTTTATGTTAACGCAGGCATAAAACGCTTGTGATACATGACATATGTAGAAAACAACCAAACGCGTCAACAATAGGGTGGTTTTTCAAAGGTTTGATACAAAAAGTGTGAAGAAACCGCGAACAGATTATAGAAAGTCAAGATTTGAAGGAGGCACCAGAGTGAGTGTCTTATGGTGGCGAGGGAGTAGTAGCAGGCGACACGAAGATAGGCAAAGTGACAGCTGTAGGAATTGGGGACGAGGGAAACGTTGGAGAAACGCTAAAGGGCTTGCGCAATGCTTTTCAGATATATCTGTCGATATCCGTCGAAGNTGCGCAATGCTTTTCAGATATATCTGTCGATATCCGTCGAAGGTCCTTGAAAAGATGCACGCAAGAGAATTCCCATAATTCTGTTCCTTGTTAAAAATTGAAGGTTATTATTCTTTGTCAGACGTTAAGGTTTCGCACATCTTCGATATCAGCATTGAACAAGACGAAAGTCTATGAAAACTTGGTTCTACATCCACCGTTGTGGAAGGGAAGGCTAAAGGCGATGGGAAGTCGTCATTATGACGGTGTCCTGCCAGAAGAATAAATGAAAGACCAAGACGCGCTCGACGGGAGGATTCGGAGGTCGTTTACCTTGCCTTCAGCCTCCCGAACAGCCTGTCTTGGACAAGAGAAGGTCATTTTCAACACCAGAAAACTGGTTCTGCCTGGATCCTAAACCGGGAACGTTCCACCAGTCAATCGTCTTGACAACTGGATAAATGGTCCAGCTTCTCAACTGTAGCGATCACGTAACAAATCGGTAACAGAAATGATATTCGGAAATCATGATCCATGCAAGGAGTTGGAACTGAAATCACCACTAGTCCATTCCTGCAGCATTTAAGCACGGCGCTTTAGAAATCACCTGCCTCCGCGGGGGCTCATATAAAATAATTACAACCAGTTATTCGAGTTGCCCTTGCAGAAACAGTGCGAGGAAGTGATCGGTAAAAAAAAGTCGTTCCAGGATGGACGACAACTAACAAATGAAGTACAGTTTTCATGTCACACAACTGTAAACATAAGGGTTAAATGTGATTATATTTCTTGATTACTAAAGACTCCGAATCACACAAAAACCTATTAGGTTATAATAAATTTAGTCGTACTAGGTGTTGGATGCAACCATCACAGGCCCGCCCCATCAACACGTGAGTGTGGCGCATAAAGTCGATATTTAATTATATTATCTGTTATAATTCCTATATAATAAATATCCAGAATTGAAAAAAAAAAACTCTTATTGCATTTTATATTATTTGAGCAGTGTTTTACAACATTATTACGATATAAGAGAATAATTAAATGTTGTCATCGTAAATATTATTGACTTTGTCCTATTTTCAAACCATCTCAATGAGTTTTAACCTCGTGGACATGTATAAGCACGATTGAGGCGTCCTTTTTATTCTTCCATCATCAATTCGTTAACAAGTGACCGAAGGGAGCGCCATATACACTCAGAAACTGCAATGTGAAAAGCCAGGTACGAAAGCTGGTATGGAACCTGCCACGGAAAATAGGATATGTCCTATTACAAAGCGAAGAATGCTGTGACAGCTGCCGCACTTCCTGCTATAACAACGCTTGTACGTAATGTGGTACCGTTTAAGATTGCCAAGGGCGACCACAGACACCGACGACTCTTATGGCCGGTTGCACCACTGAAGTCCAGTGCTTGATCCGAGATCATTTTCGAACTTGATGGGGCCGCGGTGACTGAGCGGTTAGCCTGCTCACCTCCCACCAAGGCGAACTGGGTTCAATCCCCGGCCGGGTCATTCCCGGATTTTCGCATGTGGGAATCGTGCCGAACGATGCAGCTGGTTGGCGGGTTTTCTCGGGGATCTCCCGTTTCCCCCACCCTTTCGCTGTTATGAGCCTCCCTCAAATCGCTTCACTCACTCTCTCGAACTTGATCTAAAATCGTCACAGAATACTGTTTCACCATTCGAGTTGAACGCATGACTGGCGATTGAGATGAACTTCATTACGAACCACCGAATATGGCAGTTCAAGGACATGATCTAACATCAGAGCAGTCTAAAGCGACATTAAATAAATTTATTTACAAAAAAAACTGTATAATATTTCAATTGTACTAGTGAAATGAATTTGGTTGTTGTTTAAAGACGTTTATTAATATTAATTGAGAACTATATAACATGAGCTTCAAATGTGATAAATTTCTTTAGTTAAAATACATTGCTATTATGTAATGAGATAAAGAAATTTACGCCTATCAAACCGAACAGACAGAAAGGAGAATTGGAGCAGCGACGGCGTTCACGTGCCTATTGTAGTCTGAGGCGTTTGTGGTTACTGGACAACAGATGGAAGCCGATGCAGTGACATACGTGCCACCAGTCCAACCCGCAGCAGACGACGTCGAACCGTCGACGCAGACAGGTTCACGCCCGTTGCAGCCAACAATCTAGACGAAACTGTACGTTCCGTCATGACCATGCGGACAAAATGGCGGTCATCTCGTGCTGCGGTCACATTGCGTGGTCCAGTACCCGCTCGTCGCTGCGTTAAATAATTTTTTTTTCCATCCACTGGTTCCACACACGCATCACTGTCGTAGCAGCGTGCCCTGTGCGAATCGAAATGCCACGGTATACAAACCAGTTTTCCGGAGACCGATCATTCTGCTCCGTTCGATCTCACTTACATGCTGATATGGCGCCATTTGACGTCGACGAGGCATTCTGGCACTTGCTGTCACTTCGTGTGACGACTCTTCACTGACTGAGCTTGGCGTAACACGGACCTTTCCGGTCACACATGAGAGGGCGCTGCTGGGCCTACGTGTACGCCATCTCTCTGCACATGTAATCACTTATTGCTGGTACACTGTGCTACACATCCCCCGAGTTTGGATTCATTCGGGCCATTCTTTCTGGGTGTTGCAATTTTCACAAACAATAGTGTATTTTGCATTTTCGTAGTCGTATACACATTTTTTGAAATACTGATGTTTCACAGTATATATTTTTACGTTATGTTTGTCTGGCGATTTTCGCAGCGCATTAGACTAAGTTATACAGTTAAAAATTGCTACTATTAATATTCAAACAAAGTTGTTTATTTTCGTCTACAATTCAAAACTACCATATACATCATGGCGTCACAAAATGAGGGCCGATCACAGTGTTTCATCCCGATTCGAGATCACATTTTTTTTTCTGACACGTTTTTNTGGCGTCACAAAATGAGGGCCGATCACAGTGTTTCATCCCGATTCGAGATCACATTTTTTTTTCTGACACGTTTTTCAACAGAGACTAGCCAGTTATAGACTGTTCTCGGTAGAATAGGCACTTTTGAAAGCGCTCCTTAAGATCTACTTGTATGCACGTTGTGTATTCTCCCGTCTTATGTAAACTTAACACTGCCATGGGACACATNTGGCGTCACAAAATGAGGGCCGATCACAGTGTTTCATCCCGATTCGAGATCACATTTTTTTTTCTGACACGTTTTTTAACAGAGATTAGCCAGTTATAGACTGTTCTCGGTAAAATAGGCACTTTTGAAAGCGCTCCTTAAGATCTACTTGTATGCACGTTGTGTATTCTCCCGTCTTATGTAAACTTAACACTGCCATGGGACACATCACTTAATTCATGCGTCAGTCAAGGGCAACTGTAGAATTTTTGGAAAAGTAAATCTTTTACGAATATGCTTATTTTTACACTTCGGTGCATTAAAAACACAGAAAGCGAAATAAATAATTCAAGTTGTTACAAATGGTTACATGACACTTTCAATTCGACGTTAAGACATGGTACTACTTTCCCTTCATCGTTACCAACTAAACTGGGCGCATATCACACAGTGTGCAAGTAACAATATATGCAAGTAAGGGCAGTGACTTGTTCTAAGGTTGATTTCGAAATTGCTCACTTTATCGTGAACAGCCGGTGACTTACATTTTCGCGAACTTCTTGATATGCTATACGAGGGCAGTTAAAAGAAAAAATTCGGGACTTCCTTTAAGTCACGACAATATTATATAATCCAGAAAAGATTAACGCTTTCTTAGAAAGATTTCCAAACAACTCGACTAGAAAAATTAAGCGGGTCCTAAATCAGAAATACACGAGAGATAATGCAGACTTGGATTCATAATTACACAAAAACTTACATCAACTATCGGTAAAACTGTCTCGTAATACAGCCTATATACCTACAATGGTAAGACAATTTGATTACATGTTTGTTTAAACGTGAAAGATTTTAAAGGTATAGGTATTCATACCAACCATAAGTGGGGCCACGGTGGTGTAGTGGTAAGACTATTCGCCCCCCCCCCCCAATCAAGGCGAACCGGGTCACCCCGGATTTTCGCATGTGGGAATCGTGCCGGACGATGCCGCTGGTCGGCGGGTTTTGTCGGTAATCTCCCGTTTCCCCCACCCTTGCATTCCGGCGCTGCTCCATACTCACCGCGCTTCATCCTCAATGGCTCTCAAGACCTCGATGTTAAGCATCATCCAAATCTCTTCAATCACTCACCCCAACCGTAAGTACCGTTGAAAAACTTGAAATTGTTACTATTTTACTGCACAGAAGTAGAAACTTTAACGTGAGAGAGAGTTCGTAACGGAAGCACAGCGCTTCACGAAATCGACTGGGTTTACGGGCTGCACCCACCACCGTATTCACGGGCGGGAAAATCCAACTGCTATCGGCCTTGGCGGGCAGGAAGTTCAACCTTAAAACTAAGATTAAGGTCTCCCAAAACATCCCCCCGGAGCTAGGGGCCCGGATTACGAGCACGGATAGCGGGCATAAGCGAGTGCCGGCCAGCAGAAAGAGTCCTCCTTCTGGTGCGGCCAACGAGGACGCCGTGGAGACGATGACGACTGTTCCGGCAGAAAGGAAGGAATTCCTGCAAGGCAACCAACTCGCCGGGGTCTTTTCTCCCGGACCCCACCACGTTCAACCCAACAGCGGCTTCCGTTATCTCGCTCCAGCCCAGTCGTCGCGAGGCAATTTCTCAGAGGCGGGCCTTGGCGAGGTCACGCTAGATAACAGCCTCCTTGCCTCCTCCCACACAGCGGAGGCTAAGCCGCCCCCCCCCCCTTCCGAGGCGAGAAGTGATGAATTCCGAGAGGCTGCTTATTCTGCACCGTGTCCTCGGCTACATTTAAAGGTGCGCCAGTCTTCTCAAATCTTCCACACGAGGAAGCAAAAAAGAGAATGACAAAGGGGGTTGGATAGGGGGGGGCGCAACTGACGTCTTCCTCGACTAGCCTGAAGCGAGAAACTTTACTTCTTGGAAACGGGCAGTCTTGCTATTATTTACGTCGTCCGTCGTTTCTAAGTTGGCCATCCTCCGCGTGGTACGATCAGAAGAAAGTTAACACTCTGACTGCTATATACGTCATACGACGTTGCCTGATGTATATACCGATTTTTATAGAGTTTGTCGCAATATTGCGACGTTATGCATTATTTAAACACATTTGCGAATTTTCACTGCAACGAAATTATATGTCGGCAGCAATCGAAGTGTTGCACTATTCAAATTAACAGAAATGATTGATTGAATGTAATGTTACATAGGAAGGAATATTTCATTGGGACACTGTTGAATCGGCATTTTATTGACCGGCACATGGCCAATAACGAACGCTCTACAGTAAAGTAGGCGTATCCGGCGAAGTATGGACCAATAGAATAGTAATAAGTGGGAATGCAGAGACCAACTGAACTTGTGTTGTCGTAACTGGTGGATATAGGTCATACAATTATTCTTACTTGTCTTGAATGTCTGTAATAAATGTGCTACTCGCAAAGTGTTGAGGGTGATTGGCCGTCAAAAATGTATTATTTATATTTGTACGAAATACGCCTCAACTTACTTACGAGTACTATTTCGTAGAATAAAAAAAATTTTAGACACCATATTTACAGTATAATTGCCAGTCAAAATCACAATTTTAGTTTACAAAAAATAATAACTAACTTACTTGCCGAAATTAGATAATTCACATTGAAATAATATACCACGAATTACGTCAATAAATCTTTAAAATCACGTTATGGAATGATTTTGCAGTTTTTTTTAAATTACTTAAAATAAGGGAATTTTTGCATAATTTTATTTATAACAGTCTACGATTTCTTTGTAAAATAACTTTTCCTAAACAAACCTTGAAATTAATTAAGACATGACCTATCTGCCACCCTTTTTTTAATTTTCTGTAAATGTTTTGGTTTATTTTATTTGTACGTTCCGAAAACATCAAATTTGTTATTTTGGTACACGATTTAAAATATTTTAATACGAGGTAAAAAAAACTTAAAAGAAATGCCTAAAAGTTAAATGGTATTTTGCAAAAACATAAAATAATGAATTCTTTGGTGATCAGCCGTGCTGGCATGCCAAGAAGGTTTTTCGGTAGTACGCTTTTGACAATCTACAGTAATAATTTTCGAGACTCTATTTTGTATGATATTCGGCAAATTTCTCGCAAAACTGATTGTTAACTATTACAAATACCATTATTTTTTTTTTGCATATTGCACACTTCTGAAGGGTGTTGATGGAATTTACACAGCAATACACGTTCTTGTCTTATGCCAATTTAAGTTAGGATTATGTGTCATCACGCTATATTAACACGGTGTTGGGAAACATAAAATAATAATAATTTTTAACAAAATTATTTTCTACTCTGATCGGATTTCTATGCCAATAATAATTTTTAAATTATCTTATACTGTTACATTTTGTTACATCAAATCTTATTGGATTACAATCTATGCATATATAACCACGCTATGCCAATAACAAAAGGGTTAACAGTAGTTACACCATTATATTTTTTATAAAATACTATCATTTTAAGTACTCTGAAGTCGTATTCGTGGTGAGACGTGATTTCCATAAACCCTTCATGAAGTAGGGTAGGAAAGAAATGGCTATTCCAATCTTCCAAACACACATTTCACTGATTTTTTTTTTTTTCAAATCCGGGTAAATGTAGTTAAGAGAAATAAGTTTAATTTTAATCTACCAGAAAAAAATTAAATTCCTGGAGAGTGACGTTTGGGGAACAGCTTTGTTCACATGGAATACGTCAAACACATGTTTCAAATTCCAGGCATACAAAACAGTAGAGTGCAGTTCTGTTTAGTCTGAATATGATAAATACAAACATTCGAATTTCAAGCTGGCGAAGCCGTGGGGAATAGCTAGTTATTAATAATGTCGATCAATAAATATTTCGGGAATGCGTGGTTTATGCTGCCAAAGAGAAATCAAAACCTAATTTATTACACACTGATGTAACAATTACAACTCTATATATATATATAAAATTTATATATGAATTGATGTTAGCCACTTTGCAATATGAAAATGAGGCTTGAAAAATATTGGCGTAACTAGTTAATTATTACAGAGATTAAAAAATTAATGAAAATACACTCTGAAAAATTATTAAGCAATAAGCTTACCAATTAACTACCAACAAAAATAGAGATAACCTGTATTTTCAGAACATAATTTTTTTTAAACTATAGTTACACATTGTATTTGTTAGAGATTAATTAACTTTGTGCAATTATTTACCAACAGAGCTGTACTATGCACAAGTATATATCTACAAACATTACTTGAGTGGGACAGAACTTATTATATAACGTTTATATTTTAACCAGTTTTTTAAAGCACATGATAATGAAACTATCTTGAAGAGTTTCTCTCTATTTCTCTCTCTTCCACACACTTATGCCACATATTTTCTCTAGGGGTCCGTGTAGGTGCATGTGTACAGGTGAGCTTATGAGTATCGTTTATAAAAATGTCAGTTTCCCGAATGCGAATCGAAGGTACAATAATTGTTGTATTAATTGCATTAAAATGTTTAGTAGATAGAACTGTCGGTTACTTATAAATAACTTAAAATAAAGAAATTTACCCAGGTTCAAAATAGAATGATTTACAAACTAACACCCTGTTGGAAAAAAAAAGCGTGAAAGGAAGAATCCCAAGTCAAATGCAATTTTACCGAAAGACCTTTTTATTATAAGAACCAGTAAATCACCTTTATGAAAAATGCTTCGATTCTAAAACAAGTTCATATTTAGGTGAAACTTAATATTTAGTAGTAGATACCACAAAGGCTAAGTTGACAATAATAATATTCACAAGTAAAAATAACCGAACGAGGTCTTTCAATGAGCTTTCATATAATTGCCTCATTTTCAATAGCCTACTGGTCAATCCTGAAGATGTTCATATTATAGAAAGGTCGCAACACGTAAATTTAAAAATAATTTATTCAAATTTGTGTCAAGTTGTTATAAGAGCACAGAGTTGTTATACGAAAGGCCATGATAAATAGGACACAAATTCCTTCTAATCAGCTGAACCAATAACATAAAAACACAAAGTACGAGTACATAGCTACAAATGCCATACACAGATATTCTCGCAGTTTTTTCAGTCAAAACTTATTTCTACAAAGCTGCAAAATCACACTTGTAAGCATCAAGGTAAGAAATATAAATAAAACAGCCAATTTTTTTTTGCCTTCAAACCAAAACACAACACATAACTCCAGTTAATCAGATAAAGATGTAATATTCATCCGCTATCGTAACTGTCATAAGCGTAAAGAACTCAGAAAATGAAATAGTTGCAAGAGTATAAATGCCCAGAAAAATTAAATACCTGTGCGTCCCACGTACAACCGTTTGGTCTGGTATCGGGAAGCATAAATAATTTAACAAAGTTTTAAGGTTCGATTCCTGACGACAATGATCATTTATCAGGCGTGGAATACATGCATTTCTTCTGGGTTAATGAGCGTGCAATAGTTTACGAAACTGTGTTTCAACGCCGCGTATTTTAAATGGCACAATACGGATCGCCGGGGCGTTCGCTTTGAGTCGACTTGGCAGTATCGTGTTCCCCACCCCATTCATACCGCGAATGGAATGAATACCATTGCATACAGCACTGTCCCAAGTTCGCTTTGTGTTTCAATACCAGCAACGTAGCTTGGGAAACCAGGTATTTAATAAGGCTGAATACCGCACGTGCTGCGTAGTCCATGGCTATTTTTAATATTTACACTATACATGTTATTACAGTTCATGCAGAAGCAAAACGAGTCCAATAACAATCGTTACGTTTCCAAGCAAAACAGTCCTAAGCTCTGAATGTGCTGTATACTAACTAATGGTATTTATTTATTTACATATTCAAATATTAATACTTGAAAATGCTTATCATGATCCTGGCTCTGGATATGATCGACAGGAGACCCTGGTGAAACAGTGCGTTGAAAGTGGCAGTGACGTGTTGCAGTAACATGTCACTGGTACCGAAATCAAAAAGAAAATTTAAATGCTTCATGTATGAGCCTCTGCAGAATTTTCATCTACGCAAACAAGGCCTCTAGTGACAAATTAGGACGGGTGATTCTCTGTTCTGATATAACTGCACTGGCTTTGCACATCCTTTTCCAAATACGGCCCTAAAGCAACAACAGTAATTTCTGTGTTTGCTTTGTATCCCGTGACCTTTGATNAATCAAAAAGAAAATTTAAATGCTTCATGTATGAGCCTCTGCAGAATTTTCATCTACGCAAACAAGGCCTCTAGTGTCAAATTAGGACGGGTGATTCTCTGTTCTGATATAACTGCACTGGCTTTGAACATCCTTTTCCAAATACGGCCCTAAAGCAACAACAGTAATTTCTGTGTTTGCTTTGTATCCCGTGACCTTTGATNTTCCAAATACGGCCCTAAAGCAACAACAGTAATTTCTGTGTTTGCTTTGTATCCCGTGACCTTTGATAGTGTCTAACTCTAAACCTCTCGTAGTACCCTTATTTGAGAAGTTGTGTAGACAAGTCAAAACATCGTATCTGTGGTTTGTTGACANTCTAAACCTCTCGTAGTACCCTTATTTGAGAAGTTGTGTAGACAAGTCAAAACATCGTATCTGTGGTTTGTTGACAACGCTTTCGGTAGTCTGTGGTGACAAAACCCGAATGTTAACAACCTATTGCTTTGTTGAATACATTAACATGTGTTTATTTTTTAAGGGGGAGATTAATTTATCAGAAGCAGACAGAAAAGAACGTTGCAAATTTTCACATTTTATAACGGTCTTCCGATTTCTCTTGATTGTATTCACTTTTAAATGATAAACATAAGAACAAATGTGAGTCGCACAAATTTAATCATTATAAGGTCGTAAATACATATAGTCGGTTCACGACTGGAAGAAACTTTTGAAAATCAACCTATGAAAAAACACCCTAGCCGTTAGCGACANCGGTTCACGACTGGAAGAAACTTTTGAAAATCAACCTATGAAAAAACACCCTAGCCGTTAGCGACATGCATATAACCTTAAAAACAGCGGCGAGCGCGGATACAGTTATGCCGTTAGGTTGCCAGCAAAAAGAGAGGAAATAGTTCCCAAGTTTTAACGTAATTGTTAATTTATAGCTCACAAATGGGTGTCAAAAAGACTTGTATCTTATTATGCCCATTATTAATGACGTGATGCTAAGGTATTTAGATCTAAACGTTTCTTGCATAGTCACATGATCACGCTCAAGGTGAAAGTAACGCGGCCATTTGTTTACTAACCTTCGTTTCTTGTGTTGTTGGCAGGGTGTGGTTGACACACGTGCCAGAGAATTTGTGCGATTATCTAGTTTAACCTATAATAATACATTTATTTGTCTTGTTTTACTAATATCCGCTCTTTATTATTTGGTTTTTAATAACGTATTATTTTAATTAGTGCTCACTTTCTCGTTGTACTAATTCCTTTTGTTTTTATGTGTTTCGTGAACGTATCTTCCCTTTGCCACTCTATTCTTACGTTGCAGTATTTGCACAAAACAATTGTTTTCACATTGTCGAAGACATAGAATCCAAGTGAGCGTTTGAGACGGGTCCTGTCGAAAACCGTCACAACCATTTTTAAATAACGTTTTACAATTGCGCGAAAGATCCGACTCAGTCTACCACCGTGCCATTTTAACGTCTGTAGCAATTTCGATCAATACTGATGATCTTGCCTTCGATGTACGAGAATTTATCGAAAGTCACTAACAATCGATTGTAAATAGACAACAACTATCGATTCATCAAAATACTCACATTTTGGGTTTATAGAATGAAATGTTTTTCGCTGACATCGCATATTCTTTTGTGTGAAATTCTCAAGATTAAAAACTTTATGCTTGTGGAATATCCATTAATAATATATACATGACTTTTATATAATGAGTACGTGCATGTACGAACACATGTACACACACACAGTGGAATGTAAACATTGCATGTAAACATTGACATGTGACTGCCACATGACTATGTTTGTTTCCCTTTGGCGGAAGGATACGACATGGGCTTGAAAGTATATCTTTAGCAGGACTTCAAGAAAGTCTCTTCCAGTCGTGAACCGACTATAGTTATAATTCTATTAATACTTTGCAATGGTGCATTTTCAAAGCCAAATTGATTCAGGTATGAGACTATTGGCGAGAAACTCCATTATGATTTAATAACGAATAAAAACTAGGATAAATTCCAGAATCAACAGCTATCAGAGTTGAAGAAGTACTGTTTAAAACATGCAGCTATCCATCATAATTCCAACTCTGCAAGTAAAACTACAGTATCTATAATCACGATATTGGTTTATTATATAAACACAAGAAAGTTAATGATTTTCAGATATTTCACTAGCAACTGCATCACATTTTCACATTTGTATGCCTTCTATAAAGACACATTTTGTTTTAGCTTACAACTTGTCTATTACAATTACTGTACTTTTGATAATTGAGTTTTAATCTCTATATAAAACACTGTCCANTTAGCTTACAACTTGTCTATTACAATTACTGTACTTTTGATAATTGAGTTTTAATCTCTATATAAAACACTGTCCACACTGACTGACTCACTCACTCATCAATGTACAGCCCAAACCGCTGGAAGCAAAAGCATGAAAATTTATGGATAGCTTTCCCTTACGGCGCTGACAACCACTAATAAAGAACGTTTTGAAATTAAACTCCTAAAAGGGGTTAAAAAAAGTAAACTGGGTTTTCGACGACTTCTCAATAGCTCATCAGCCCGATGAGATATCATTATGCTCTTGGCTTTAAAAGCTTCCTTGCATAAATACCTAAAACTAATGTTAGAATATTTTGAAATTCAACCCCTAAGAAGGTGAAAAGGAAAATTTGTTTTCGAGAACACCTCAAAAGGTCACTAACCGGATAAGATATCGTTATCATCATTGCTTTAAAAGGCTAATTATAGAAATGCCTAAATCGAGTTTGAGGATTTTTTTTTAATTCAGCTTATAGTCCGATGAGATATCGTTACGGTCTTAGTTTCGAAAGGTTGCCTGTATAAACGAAAACATATTGTCGGATTTTTTTTTTTTTAATTCAGCCCTTATGGACTAAAAGTGGTAAAATGTGTTATGGATGTTATCTACATTACATCTTTTTCATGCCTGTAACTTTTAAACCAGCATATTTTATAAAAACTTATCAATGGAAAATTATATGAATATAAAAAATGTTACACGTCTCTTACTGAAAAAAACGTTTTACTCCTCTTACAGTCGCAAATAAAAGCTCTTAAAACTGAGCAGGATCAACAATTAAATAGATATATTTAATATTTTCTGTCATATTTAGTTTTTTTCTTCCACAGACCTCTCAGGAGGGGTATTGCTATATGCAGCTGCACGACTTTCCCTTTCCCCCTCGGGCAAGCGTCGAAATAATCAGTAACTGGAAAAGTGAAGGCAGAGTAGCAGATGAGTCACGGTAACACTAACCCGCGCCGAGTGCCCTAGGCAGTTTGTAACAAAATGTATGTGTGTGTGTGTACGTCTCTGTATATATTTGTGAATAATATGCCATGTAGATATTTGCGAATAATATGCCATGTAGCATTATTCTAATACCAAGATAGTCACGAGTTACAACCCTATGACACATCAAAATGTAGTTATAAAATGCATTTAGTTATAAAATATCAAACACTATTACAGAAAATTGGTTCACTCTTCAGATTTTGTGTTACTAAAAGAAGATACGAAAGAATTCGTTACTGAAGAAACTGCCCCTCTCCCCATTATCAAACTCCCCATCGCTAAAACTACCAGGCGTTTGATCCGGTATACGCAGCAAATAAGTTTTGCCTAACAAATGTGTAACTTGTTGTAAGTGATTATTAATTTTAAGTCTCAAATAACAAACAACGATTGCCTTGCAGGATGATTCTTAGTCATGACATATTACAAGAAAACAGCATAGTACGAAAGGCAAGGTGTGCATAGGGATGCCCAGCAACGTGCAGGCATATGTAATACATGCGAAGGGACAAGAGAAGGTACAGAGTGGCGTCGGTATATCAGTTGAAGAGCGGAGTAGCTGAGCAAAGCAGTGTTGTATCTAGTATAGCAAAGATGCAGTACTCGTGGAGGAATATGGCCTGGCAGAACTTACCCACTTGGTTATGGTGTAATTTTAATAACATTAAATTGAGTTATTTGACTAACCTACTGAAATAGTGTACGATATAATCTAACTAGACACCTTTTGCAGGTCGACTTTTATGGGATTCGAATAAGGCAAATCATTCAACATTAATGTGTGTATGTGGTAAGGACTGGTGTAGAGATAGAGAGAGAAAGAGAGAAGAAAAGGTAGAGAGAGAGAGAGAGCGCTGTGTTATGAGGTCTCCTGAATGCCAAGGTTGAAATAGTGAAAACTAAAACTGCCCAAGTCAATGAAATTTATTCGCAAAGTTTAAAATCCTCCCGCGGAGAACATTCAAATCGCAATTTTAACAATTACTGCACATCAGATATTTTACAATGATTTCTACTGACTCACAGTGAAGTACTCTCGCTGCCCCCTGGCACCGATTCCTGGCGTGTTCCTCCAACTCATCTAACAAACGCTTTGCAATGCGCGCGAAGTATAGCTTGCCTAATAGCAGAATACGTAGCAAAATATGACGAATTTGCAAGCCAGATTCGCGCAGAGCACGAAGTTATTATTCAAGCGGCATGTCGTGTTTTATCACTGCAAATGAACAATCAAGTATTCCAAAACTGAGATACGCCCGCTGGCGCCTGCTCCATTTTCAGCAAATAATAATCAGCCACAGCCAGCCACGGTTCGGTATGGTGATTAAAACTAGCACAGAACGTCAACACCACACACAAATATGTACAAAAAGTGTGTTTTTTTTTTTCGTTCAGCACGTTCCCGCTAGCTATAGTTGTTGCACTCTACAGCTGTAGGCATTGCGTCATGGCGATTTTACCTCACATTTATATCAAATACTAGTTCATTACAGGTCGTTATAAATGTACTAGAGAGACAGCGACGGAAGTTCTAGTATGCTTTAAAATACTTGCTGGTGTTTACGAAGGCGCAAAGAATTATTTTTTTAATAGACGAGTGCGTCATATCTTTAACAATAAACACACATGTTTACACTGGGAAATGTATCGATACTCGAGTGTGCTGCGTACGTTTTAAGTTCCTCTACAAAGCACAGCTAGTATTGAGGTCTCTCCAGTGGTGAAACTAGGGGAAAATTTACAAATACTGGGTGTAACGAAGAACACCGACAAGATGCGACTGTAGGTTTGTCACAGAAAAACTGAAAACATGATATGCAAACCTGTGGTTTAAAAGTGATCTCTCTGCCCGACGACAAAATACGCGTTTTTCCACGAAACTTTAAAAATAGGACACAGAATGTCTCAGTAATGTATAACAGAATATATATCTTCAATCATCGCCTTGCCTAGAGCAGTTATAAAATTACCTTGCGTAAGTAATTAGAATGGCTAACATTCTGCTGCGTTAAATTTCTTGATAGAGAAACATTTAGTTAATCAATGACAGATTAGGAAACGGGATGTTCAACATAAATGTAAATGTTAACTTGAGTTGCTATGTTATCCCAAACTGTTTCCGGGAAATTCGCGCTTGAACTCGCTTGAATGACGTACGTGCTGGGAGACACCAGGTTTTACTACTCTAATGCAGCATGATTGGTCAAAGTACAAACAACAAGTATCATAAGCCGCAACGTTTAAAATTTATAAATGATTTTGGTTATCTGATGTTTTTGGCGTAATTTTCTGATACAAGAAAACCGAAGTACAGTTGTTTAACAGAATTATTTCATACAATCACTACTGTTAAACTAAATCGCGAGCTCATTAATTATTCTCTTCGATGTAACAACTTACGGCATATAGATTCGATATACTTTATTAAAATTATCTTTATTCTGAAGCATTCATGGAATGCTCAGAAATGAAGCACAAAAGGTAGCCAACGAATATTCATACTCCTTTTGCTGTGTGCTGGACTCCAAGCGCTGACTGGCATAACGTAAGTGGGAGTATTAATTCTGAAAAACTAAATGAATATAAATGATCCCAACTGTGCAACTTACCTACGAAATTATATCATACTTCTAGTTAACAAATACGCTAGAATTACGGAGGTATTAATCACGACAAATTACCACTATTCGGACGAAGTGTATGCCTGAAGATGTTGCGTTCAGTTTTGCTATGCCATATTTAAGCACAACTCTCATACCAGCTGACTACGAAGTGTGGCTATTAAATAACGAGACTGGCGAGAATAATGAAGTTCAGTGCCAAAATATTACAACGAACACTGGCATAAATGATATTGTGTTATAACCGAACACATATTTTAGCAGTTGCAAACAATACGTCGATGATTTTTTGCTGTCACAAGAAATTTCAGTTTCACATAATACTCGATTTTTACATTAGCCATTGTCCCGGTACGATGACGATGGCTTTCTTTTTCACCAAAGCCCAGATGCACACTAAACCACACAGGAATGGAGGGCGTGGATTGTTTACTCCGGAAGCACCATCGGACACACGACATAAGTACGCTTCGCTCCTCACCAAATGTACTGTTCTAAGCGGTTCCCATGTCCATTATTCAACAGCCACATCGCGCATGATTATCGTACACAGACCCAAACTCTTCGTACACGTTCGGGAATTATATACCTAGTAACGAGCAGTAGACTAGGACATTCACCAACACTTTTTCAAGTTCCCTGTCGTGACTAAAAAAGTAATTTGTGTGCAAATAAGATGTACACTCTAATAACTGAGATAACAGAATTATTTGGGCTTCGTCAGTTGCAATTACTTTATGTTCAGCTGACGTCCCACACACGGCTTGGTCTACGCACACTACACGAAATACCTCTTCGTCCATCAATTACGTAGTCCATCTGTCAAGTGAAGGTATCATCAATTCAAAATATTTTCAAACTACGTTTAGACTACCGCACAGGTAGCCTTCTTACCGCAATTTCTCTCCAAGTTTACGAGATATCAAGGTAAACAGTAAAAAAAACACACCTTACACCTTTCCACTCTCACCGGCTGAATTTCAAATAATCCCGACATAAGTTTTTGGCATTTGTATAAGTAAATTTCTGAATATATAAACACTGCGATATGTGATTGGGTTTAGTAACGAATACACAAAAAAGAACACATTTTACCTCTTATGTCCAATCAAGAGTTGAATTTAGAAGAATCCGGAAATTATTTTTTATGCATTCTTACAAGAAGTAATATTTTGTAGCAAGATGGACAGCTATATATCTTCGGGATTAAGATTCCATAAAAACACATTTAACCTCTTTTCGGCCCCTCGAGCATTCAATTCCAAAATATCCTGAAATCAACTTTTAAGCAGTATATCTTCAGAACTACTAGATATAGAAGATTTCGTGAAAACGCATTTTAACCCGTTCAATTCTATTAAAGGGTGGACTTCAAAAAAAAAATTTCTTAGGCGTTGCTTACTCCTTGAAGGGATGCCACCCCTAAATTCGTCGTTTATATGTGCAACGGTTTGGACTATATGTCTACGAAACAATAAGTAATTATTCATTTAATCAGTCGATAAGTGAGAAAGTGAGCACGTCCTTTTATTTATTACTGTTATGTGACGGTCAACGCACTAGTTGTAATCCTTGCTGAATCGGTGTACGCCAAAATAATTTAGTGAATTCGTTCGCCTACTTCACTGAGAACTTCAATACGGCATCTGGCTCTATGTATAGCGATTCAGTGTCGACAACGTACTTGGCTACAGCGGTACATATGATCTGATGAATCAAGCGTAGATTCAAGCATAAGAGATGGATGGGTGGGAAAAGTAAGAACTGAGGGGAAAGGAGCCTGAAGCTAAGAACGGAACAAGACTGATGGATGGAGCGCGAACGGGGGCGATATTAAACTGCGGCAGAGGAAAATCAAATAAAAGTAGATTTAAGTAAAGAAGAATGGAAGTGGGGGAGTAAAGAAGAGATGCGAAGGACCACCGTGCTCTCTTTCTCTAGAGAAACGTGACACTCCGCAGCCGCTTCTAAACAAGAACTCAGTCCACGCGAGAAGAAATTCTAAAGTGAAAGCCCGAAGGCAGGAAGGAGATGCTTCACGCGTCACGCGTTAGCTACGCACTTCCGAGAAACAATTTCGTACTCCAGCAAACCATNCCAACAATGTTATATCATTCTGTAACAAATGACAGGCATTTACGCGAGGAAGGTGGTTGGCGGCAAGAAGTACCAGCATTTCAGCACCCAAGAGCAAGGCAAAATGCTAAGAAATTCGAGAAAAGGTATATTTAACCTTCTCTACACTGAACAAAACACTTAAAATATCGTGTATGCGAAAAGAGATACCAATTCGGTGTCAGAAAACAGATCGTGCATACATCAAGTTCACAGGCATAAAAAAGTTGTTTCCCCTTGACGGGGGAAGGAAAAATAAAAAAAGTCGGGATGGAACGAGAGACGTGAGCGAACCCGTACGATAACTGTGAACAGTATCCAATTACGGTCACTGGTATTACTACTTGAAACTTCCTTCTTGTCAGAGTAAAATACCGAGCCAACTAACGCGGGTGATGCTAGTTCATGCGCTCTTGCAAAGACTAAGCTCAGGAACAGACTGCCTAATTGGCTTAATNAACTAACGCGGGTGATGCTAGTTCATGCGCTCTTGCAAAGACTAAGCTCAGGAACAGACTGCCTAATTGGCTTAATCCCTCTGACGATACTCGACATCTTCCTAAACTCCACCCGCTTCTGGCAGAGCTCGCTTGCCACCAGTCAACTACGCAGTTTCAAGAACCGCCCTAGAACTAATAAAACAACCAAATTAACAGTGGACACAGGTTCTACACACGGCCTTATGAGTGATAAGAAATGATGAGAGTGATTCGCTGATCTCCACGTGTTTCGATTGCGCTCGATTCTATTCGTCATAACAAAGATCACATGTTCAGAACAAATTAACATATTTTGCGGAATGTTATATAGCATTATGGAAACTGGGATCTTTTATATGTTAATAACGGTACGGGCATACTAGGCATTTTTTTATTAATGACATTAAGTTCGTTCAATCGGATTACTGTTAAAACTAATCTGGGGAAAAAACTCTTTTTAAAGTATAGTGAAGCAAAAAAAAAAAAAATTGGAAGATTAACTTTTGCAAAAACTGCGTTTCTCTTCAGCTTAGCTAAGCTCATTTTCGGATTATCTAAAATACTGTTGCAAAAAAAGTCTTCAGTTGGCAAGCATTAAAGTTAAGCTTTATAGTTTAAACGATTACGCATCAATAACTTTCAAAAATAATTTGCAAAAAAATTTCCACAAAGGCCTTATCAACTGGAATGGTTCATGAGAGTCCATGCCCTTTCCAAAATTTGTTTTGAAATATGCACAAATTGACTAGTTTATTAGCAAAACCAACTACATCCACTTTAATTTTTTTCGGTTATCAAGGGAAACAAATTGGTAAAACAATTTAACTACTGATATAAAATAACAGTTTTGTGTTTTTTATAGAAAAAAAAAATATATATATATATTAATCTGTAAGATTTCCGTTTATTAAATTAATTATAACTGAAAATTTAATTTCTACATAACTAGTTTTGCAAATGGAAGAAGGTTTTAACGGGGTTTGAAACTGTAAGGTTCGCCATATTCTTTTTTGGTCAAGGAGCAAAACCAGTCATATCCAATACAACATAACTCTGTAAAAACATGAACTTTTTTTATCAATACCTAATAAACTTTTAAGGTTTTCAATAAAACTATAGACAATATAAAATAAACACAATCAGTTAAATAACTGCTTCCGTATCATAATAGCTGGATTTGGGAATTAAATGTGAGGTGGCAATATTTCTTGTTCATTGAAAATCAGAAATCACACGTAAAAATCTATTAATCACATGAAGTTAGTTCCACCTCCCCTTCACTAATGGCTTTTATCTGCCGGGACACAAATTATAAAATAAATTCATCACACAAGCCACAACTTCTTTGCACAGCAAATGCGATACTTGCCGCACAGTAGCGGTGCAAGGTTTGTTGAACTCGAGAACTGGCCTAAGCTCGTGATCATGGCGAGTGTAACTAAAATACGAGTCATCTCGTACAGCTTTCAACGTTTACGAGATGATGATAATAAACTGCAACCACCAGTACTCTCTGGTACCTTTATTTGCTTGTACGTCAAAGCAGTTCGTGTAGTAAGCCACACAGAGATAGGAAGATTTTTTAAAAAATATGGTGTCATTACAGTCAAATATGCATTTGAAAAAATCCCAAGGGCGTAAAAGCATGAAGTTACATGTAAATATGACATTTAGGAACATTTTATATGATAGTTTGATTTAAGTTATGAATACATACGGCTGAGACTATTTAGAAATAAATTCTTATCATCATATAAACGTAAAACATAGCCCTTTTATTTTTCTTCAATTTCTCCCTCGTCTAAATACAAGGCACCTCCTCTGAATATTTAATGCCTGTTTTCTCGCAGATTGCTTTTGTTCTACTCAAACCTTCCGAGAATTTTGTTTCACTTTTCAGATGTGATTATAGTCAGTAAAACTATTTGGAAGTTTGTTTGTTTGTTTACAGAAATATTTTATTAGCTAACTAAGAGGAACGAACAAAAAAAATTGAGGCTTTTAAACAACTAGAAATACTTACAGTTAAATCACAGATTTCTTGACATTATATTATATAANCAAAAAAATTGAGGCTTTTAAACAACTAGAAATACTTACAGTTAAATCACAGATTTCTTGACATTATATTATATAAAAAAAGTTATCCAGAATGCAATATTAAAACATTTTCGTAATCGAGGGATTTCATATAGTGACAACTAAGAACTAATCTTACACTTGAAAACGCACACTTTGGGATACAAAACGACGAAAACAATATCTTCATACTTAAAAGTGCACTCATAAACTGATAGATACACTTGAAACCACATTTCATGAAAATAATTTTGCAATACGATGTATATTCTGTACACGACAATTCAACTGGCCTACAGAACCAAAATTAGTTTTCTGTATTAATTAAGAAAATACTTTCGTTGGTGTACAGTTTATCAAAGCTTGATTTACTGCTCTTTAAATAAAACGTCAAAACTTTGGTGGGTGTAATTTGATTTAAACACTAAGAATTTTTGTAATTATTATGAATTAAAAGTACAACTTTTATCCCTGTCTCCTATAATATTGTTTTAGTGTTTGATTTATATAAATAGACAGTTAAGATAATACCAATTGCGATTTAGAACGTTTAATATTTGATAAAAATGTATAACACCTGAACAGAAATGTCTTTAATGGCAACAGCACAAGTCTCTGTGGGCACCATGAGCTTAGCAAGGCTAACCAAAATTGATGGTCGCGCCTACAAACCGTGCTGTGGGGATTGTCAGCGAACTGATTACGCCACCAAATGTGCTAATTATTGCCAAATACACGGTTCGATCACCCAAGCGCTGGTANTTGTCAGCGAACTGATTACGCCACCAAATGTGCTAATTATTGCCAAATACACGGTTCGATCACCCAAGCGCTGGTACAAATCACTGTCGCACTCAGCATTTTATGAAACAGTGTTGGAAGTATCGATATGCACTGTTTGAAAACTCTTCAGTTACCACGCTCAAACTTGTAAATGTACTTTTGAAGAAAATTATAAAATTCAAATAAGTATCATAAATATTTCAATGGTAGCTACTTGCCACTTGCCTACAGATAGAGCCGATTCGAAAAGAAAAAAAAATACTAAATCTGTAATTAATATTCTTTAGCTAATCTGATTCTTGAAGATGGAACTGAATCATTCTGCGTAAGGATATTATATTTTCGGCTAGTTTTTATTTTATGTAGTGTACTTAAGTAACAATATGACTACAACTTGAATACGTAGTGTCAGAATAACTGTATCAGTTTCTAAAGGAAATGAACAATGCAACAGACATTCCACACAAGTAAAAAAAAAAAAAGTTGGCGATTGCGTTAATACTAATATAGCTGAAATATACAATATATATTGCAAATACAAGGAGCCTCTCAGCATTCGTACTTTTATATTTTTACATAGCGCCCTTAGCCGTTAGGCCATCCCGCGCTACGACCGCCCAAGCAGTGGGGAAGAGGGTGTCACGCCCTCTCATCGCAGGTGGCCCAGCCATGCACCTGAGGTAACCAAATCCAAAGCCCCAACCTGATTCACAAGTACGGCCAAGAACACCCTTCCACAAGGATCTGAGACCCTCGCCCTCAGATACCAAGCGTGTGTTTAGGCCGGGGTTCTATCCATACCCCTAGTGTCTTACCAGGACACAACCGGAGCAGGTTGCCGCTCACCGCCCGGTCCTTCTTTGAGAGGGGGAATCTCTCCAGACCTCCTCCAGCATACGGAGTTAACCACTGCCAGCACGAGTTCAACCTCTAGTGATCGGTACACCAGAGAGAACCTCTGGTGGGGCCAACCCGATCACCCCGTACTCCCACTTATTCGCCATGGCACTAGTGGGTTTTCAACGTCCGGCCCCCCTACCACAGGCCCACCAGAGGAGGAGGGCGGCGTGCGATCGACGCGGGGCGGCATACTTCCTCGGTTCCTCGAGGAACAGCGCAGTCCTCGCTGCAACATACAGCGTGATCCACTCCACGCAATAGCGTACGCATCTGTATAATGCTCATGCAATCCGGACAATTTTATTATTCATGCACTGACAGTGCCGTCTTGAAAAATCACTAATTAAGTTAATCATAATAATTCACAAAATATGCAAAAAAATTTTACAGTCCATGCAGATTGGCGTGATTCATTGAACCAATTCGGAAGAAAATAATTAAGGCGCTAAGTCCGTTCTCGTTTACAGTTAATTATTGGGTGGATTTAATTTGTGGGAAAGATAACCATTTGAAGACAAATTTAATACAACTAAAGATACTTTAAAATCCTGAATTGCACGAGAAGCCATAACTTGCGAAATACACGTTACAGAAAAACCTAAAACCGAAAAATATTAATTTTCAGCAATTCCACAGTTTTTGCTGGAAATGATCGTGTAGAAGTGGAAACAATATACAATTTTTTTTTTCACTTCAGTCTTTATTGAGGAGTAATGACTTTGTTGGGCATTCACTTGGGATCAAATATTGCATATGAGTAGATAACTCCATTATACGAAGAAATAAATATTGCGCTATGTAACTGACACAAACTGATACTTTAGATACTACAAGGGCTCATGATTCGAGCTAATGTTGGTACGAAATAGCAAATTTTAAATTTAAAAAGAAATGTTATAAAGCAAAGATTTACAACATTTGCTTCATATGCATTTACATCACGACGAATAACTACTAGCAAAGTTTTATTGCAGAATTATATCTGCTGGATGCAAACTGTACTCAGGTTAAAATTTGAAAACATAAAATTTTGGAAAAATCAATTTTCAAAAAGAGTTTAAAAAAAAAATTTCAATTATTATTAACCAAAATTTACGTACTTATTATATTTTCTGTAATGTATAAACTATGGGGAAAATATTCGAGTGTAAAGTGATATTCCAATAGGCATACGAGCGTCGTAAAAGAGCATTCTATCTCAAGTCCTCGCGACTTCGCCTCCAGCTATTTGACGTCCCAGTGGGACCCCGGTTGCCCACTCCGACCTCGAACCCGTCGTCGGGAATTCAATTCCTCGCCATCCAGCTCGATGGGACATCCCTGGAGGCCCCTAGTAATCAGACAAGCAAGCGAGGTTAGCGGGCTGTCCCTCGGCGTCGGCCGTCTAGCCGAGTCCCAGGGCGAAGTTCCTAGCCACATCTGCCGCCGAGTTCAGGAGAACTGTCTGATGCGGTTTGTTACATATACACGAGTGGAAAGAAATTTTTCCACTTCAAAACTGTTTTATTAAAGAGGATATTCATAACTTACCATGCAAGATCAATCTCGACCTCCTCCAATACATCTTCTGAAAAATATCATGTTTATAGCCTATTCGCGGTTTCTTCACACTTTTTGAATCAAACCTTTGAAAAAACACCCCGACGTGTTCGGTTGTTTCCTAAATAAGTATTGCATCACAAGCGTTTATACTTCTGTTAACGTTGGTTAAATTTAGCTTTTAATTATATTTTATTTATAAATTATTATATTTAAATTGTAACTAATACGAATAAAGACAGAGAGAAAGCAGGTGTGCTGGTAACGCCTCGTAAGAAATAGTTCTTACGGAAAACGTTATCACACTGAGTGCACAAGAATGCAGTACGTTGGTCGTCTGGTGTAATGTTCTTAGCTTTGTTTGTATGAGGCGGATGAATATCCTGGAAAAAAAGATCTTAAGCAGGGCTTCAGGAAAGTTGGAAGTAACCGTGAATGGTGTATACTCAAGATACAGAAGAANAAAAAAAAGATCTTAAGCAGGGCTTCAGGAAAGTTGGAAGTAACCGTGAATGGTGTATACTCAAGATACAGAAGAACATTTTATTAAGTACTGCGTGACTGATGCACGTGCAAGAATTAACGGCGATGCTGCGCAAACGGGCGTGCATCGCTAACGAAGGAAATCACTAAGGTGATAAATTTAACATCGACCCAGTTAAGCGTGTCTGCACCTGCATTCTCTAACTTCACTGGATATTCTGTATTATCCTTTACCCTACTGGTATTAACCTAAGGAAAAAAAACAGATATGGAGAACTTATGACGTCGTTAGGCCGAGGTTACGATGACTTCATGTCCACGTTAAGCCAGCTATACATTGAATGCTTGAATGGCGTATTTCGCGTCTTGTAAAACGTATATTCACACAAACGAAAGCTTTTCAAGGTCAAACATTTGCGTGATACGTGGATATGTACCAAGTGATTTTGCTGACCAATCACAATAGAGGCACAGTTGTTTCATTTTTTGCTTTTTATGGTTTTGTTATTATTTTTGCTATATCGTATGCTCTCGTTTTTAACCTAGCGCATATACTGTACTTTTCCTACCGAAATGGAAGACGAATGGACAATTTGAGTTAGGCTACATCCGGAACCATTTAATAAATGTAAAATGGAAACTAAAATTTAATAATGCATGCACCCTTCAAGGAAAGTTAAAAAGAGCTGTCCACAAAAAGTAGCTGCATGGCACATACATAGTAATATTTATACAGTAGTGAGACAACATATCACACCTAGGTCATCAATAACTCGCAGCAATCCGGTACAAGGACTAAAGCGAACTATTTAATCTCGAAATTCGTCAATATTTACAGTGCTTATGCGTTACTAGAAATTTCAAAGTTTGTTTAGCTGAAATTAAAGTGCTTGTATACCAAGTGCTAAAGTTTTACCATAAATTGCAAACTTGAGCACTATACCAATTATTTAAATAATTTTATTTTCCCTATCCCTCTCGCTATTAATTGCGCACATACGGTGTACGTAAAACATTTCTGCATCGCCCAGGTGTGCCTATTTCATTGTGCTGGTTATGGCCACACATATATTTTCAGAGTTTGAATAAATCACCACCTCTGAACTTCATAGTTTTAAGACGTATGTTGTACTGTGTTCTCACCTTCATATAATGCGGAAGGCAAACCAAATTTCTATCTGCACACATCATTGTGATTACTCTAAAAGGTCAGTAGCATCCCTGACTAATAATGACCACGCGCTGAAAATTATTTACTGAAAATGACTCTTAAACAAACGTAAATTATGTCAACAATTTTGACTGCACTAAAGGCTCACCAACCTGAAGTTATTTGACGTGTTTGAGGCACAGGAACAACAAAGCGCTTTAAGGCAACTTAACGCACGTAAATACATATTTAAAACTTTACAGCTTTACTTACTAGTTTCCTGTTGAACTTGTTATATTGGGATTTTTATTCCATTTCTGAGCACCAACAAATTCACTAACAAGCGCTGTTATTATCCTAATTGTCACAAAAATTACGAACACACTCTTGGGCTTTATTTTTCCAACGAGCGCAATGCAATCGATGGCCAAGCAAATATATACTGTTGATTCAACTTAACATTTTGTTGGCAGTGTAACGTTTTTTTTTTTTTTGCCCAACAGAGAAGTTTAGTTTATTCAAGCCTGTATTTTGTTAGATGAACAAAATCAATTTTGTTGCTTTTCAAAATTTTGTTTACTCAATATAATATTTTGTTGAAGATATGTTTGGTCCTACACAAGTATTTTGTTGGTTGGAACAAACCTTTCTCTCAGTAAAGTGCGCAGTCTTGCAGGTGTTATGTGTGCACTTGTGGCAGTACGTTCGCCCACGTACAAGCGTAGCGGTTGTATTACAGCTACAGAATAATACTGGCACTGAAACTGAATGTCATGTTAATTGCGGATAGGCGAAGATACTTCAAAAGTTCACGCAAGTTTTCTACTGTCAGTACACGAGGTTTACAATTGAGGATTTCACTTATCCTACGACAACAGAACTAAGTCCATTTCAATAACTTTTGACAGAATCGTGTTTACTTAAAATTGTTATAGAAAATGTGTGCCCGCAAAGATGAGGTGTGAGTTTCTATGGATGCATAGGCAAAGTTGTATGAGTTTTTTCGTTGACACAAATTTTAATGAGTCAAAATTAAAAAGTGACGTAGAACAAAAATGTACGTATGTACATGACACGCTAATGTAAATATTTTGAACAAAATTTATAAAGTTTTGCTAGCAGTATAACATTTTTTCTTGGCATTTGTTTTCCGAAAAATGCTGCGCGATCCCAAAATCGGCAACGTCGTCGCCAATCACCGAAAATTCTCTCTCTCTCNTTTGTTTTCCGAAAAATGCTGCGCGATCCCAAAATCGGCAACGTCGTCGCCAATCACCGAAAATTCTCTCTCTCTCCCTCTCTCTCCTTTTCTCTCGCTCTCGCTCTCTATCTCTTCCTCTCTCTCTGTGTCCGCGCGGNTTCTCTCTCTCTCCCTCTCTCTCCTTTTCTCTCGCTCTCGCTCTCTATCTCTTCCTCTCTCTCTGTGTCCGCGCGGGAATAGAATTCCTTCCTTTATTGTCTGTTCATGTTAAAGTCAGCATTTTTGAAAGCCCTGCCTATGATATACTTTTCTCCTAATTTTATATCCTTCCACCATATGTAGTATTTACATTGCCATCTGTCCTAATGACGTTATTCATACGCCAGTCAAGTGGAAACGTGAAACTGTTTGGAACCAAAATGTGTTACTAAAAGTCTATTCGCGGTATCTTCACACTTTTTTTAAATCAAACCTTTGAAAAATCACCCAACGTATGACGTGTTTGGTTGCTGTCCAAATGCCATAAATCAGAAGCGTTTTATACTTCTGTTCACTGAATAATGTGTCATTTTCTGGTTAAATTGAACTTCTACTTATATTCTATCCGTAAATTATAATTTATAATTAATAGGAATAAAACACAGAGAGAAAATATATGTGTTGGTAATGCCTAGTACAAAACAGATCGCATGCAAAATATTATTAAAATGAGTGCGCACGAAAGTGGTGCGTTGTCCTTTTGGTTTTATATTCCTAGATTAAGTAAAGCTTTTTTTGCATTATGCGGAGAGATAGCGTGAAAATAGAACGTTATCAGTGCTTCAGAAATGTTTGAAGTAACCACGAATGGGCTATATTATCTTAATTCGTACTAAATGCGTATAATAAAATCAACTTGATTTGCCATTAATTGTAAAATTCCACTCGAAATACAACGTGAGGACGTGGAACTATTTCACTTAATTCGCTGCCAACTTAACTGGGAGCATGCACGCCAGTGTGTACGGTAAAATACATGCTGTTTAACGGGCAGTAGTTTTTTTTTTCGAAGGTTTATTGAAAAGTGCTCAGTTTACCGTGAAAAGGCTGTAAAGACTGTTCACGGTAAACTGAGCACTTTAGAAAACACTGCTTAAGATCTACTTGCATGCAGACTGTGTATTCTTCCACCGTATGTAAAATTAACATTTCCATGGACCTTATCACTTTATTCATGCGCCAATCTAGTGAAATCGTGAAATTATTAGAAAGGTAAATGTTTGCAAAATTTACTAATTGTTACACTTATTTGCATTAAAAAATATTGAAAGTAAAAGAAATATTTAAGTATTGACAAATGTTTTCCTGAAACTTTTAATTCAACCGAGAGAATCGAAACTACTTTCACTCCGTCGTTACCAACTTTACCGGGCGTATGCCAGCCAGTGTGCCCGCTAAAATATGCTGAGGCAGGGACAGTAACATTTTTCAAAGGTTGATTTCGAAAGTGCTCACTTCCCACCGTTAACAGCCTGTCGCAACCGGCGCGGTGGCGAGACGAGCATGTATCGTGTCGCGGACGGATTCGCCTGTGTTATTTTTTCTCCCCGACGCAGCCGTCCTTC
>NQII01001945.1:0-31907 GCA_002778355.1 Clitarchus hookeri | reverse complement strand
ACACAGGGAAAGTTTTCTTTCTTTCCGCGGTGTGGAGGGAGGAGTGAAAGACGAGGCCACGGGTGGAGGTGGCAGGGTGCACCGGGGGTTGTTGGGAGGGAGTAATCCTGATTTCCCAACTTTCCGGATCAATACGAAAACGAAAAGGTCGCCAGCGGGATGTTTGCCCGGGTCCAGTTGAACCAGAGAGACTCCCGCCCGCCTGCCGGCCTCGCCGAGGCCGGCGATACGGGCGGCCGTCGCAAGCCTGGCGCGACGTGGACTGCCCGGGGGCTGAGCATGGCCGACAACCCGCGCAGGAGGACGCCGCGGAGACCAGCGGCAGCGAGAAGAAACAGCATAAGAAAATTAACTCCGTCGAAAACTTCAGCGTGCGACAATTGTCGCCCGGAACTGAGCACCAGAGTTAGCCGCGAGCACGCAAATTCTCTTATGAGGACTATGCACTGAAACATTTTCTGCGAAATCGTTGTTTGCACGAATACGAGTATCTCGGTAAATAAATTATCTGAAAATACGACTTTTTGCCGGAAAATATAAAAAAAAAACAATTATATACGTTCCTATTTTTTTACTTTTACCATATTAAGTGTATTTATGGAGAATAAAATTATTCGTGAAAATGTTCAAAAAATCGCATTTTTAAAGCGTGCCCATGCAGTTTCCTTAAGCGGTATGAGAAAAGTATGATTATACGAACGTAGGCCAATCTGCAGGCTTCAATCGCGTGTATTAAAGTCGCACTGTTGCAGATCTAATTTGCACAGTACATCATTGCACGCCTTGCGCATAGGAGCGATGAGGCGCTAGCGGTGCGTGTTCGTGTCGCCCGTATCGCACCCTCGCTTCTTGACCTTGAACGCGCAGCTACATAGTCCTCTTAAGGAGCCCAGTATCTACCTGGAGATATTCTGCTCGTTTGAGACCAAGAAACGCGGGAGCGATAAGGGCGACACTGCCACGCGCATCAAGTATGCCATCGCCTCTACGCGCAAGGTTCTGAACTGCCGTTCAGTGTTTTCGCCGTGCCTGCGTGTACCTATGGGTTTCCCAGCGCCGACCCTAGTGAGAAGTATGTAATGAAAACTAAATGCAGAGACCTATACAAGATTTTCAGGAATATACCCAGATTATTTTAAGCCATAACACACTGAATATGTCGTTTCCGGCCATGTTGAAGAGCTTCAAAATAGTGTTCGCAGTAAGCGTGATGCGTTGGAAGTTGTATTCCGCTCTAGTCTGAAGTGTTATGTCTTTTCGCTTGCAAAGAGATTGTGCACGCGTGAAATAGCTGGTTTTAAAAATGTGTATTTCAAACACACTGCATCCCAGGTAGCGCGCCAAATATACGGTAGACGGCGTTTTATACAAAAAAATTAATAATTGTATAATTGTACCAAACATTGTACAGCTTGTACGCATTGTATTTGATAACATTTTTTCCTAATAAACACATTTAGCCCTTCATATTATTTTAATAATTTGATCTGAAATTGAATTTTTTTTGTTTTACTGCAACTATAATAATAAATACTAACTATGCTGTACAAATAAAAAAAATTACAGCGTAAACTAATGCCGTGGGCTACCGCTTGACATATGTGTAACCACCAAATACCAGTTAATTCATTAAAAAAAATGTTTAAAAATATGCAAAAGTTTGTTTATATTTAATATTTCATCTACATGGTTTGTTATTTGGTGATTACATATATGTCGTCACGTGGTAGCACACAGCATTTGTTAACTTTGTAATTTTTTTTCTTTTATTGAACTTAATTGGTATTTGATTCTATGGCTGCAGCAAAAAAGGAAAATTTTGGATTTGACATCAAATTATTAAAAAAATATAGGGTGTACAATTTTTTTTTATTCGTGGAAAATGGTATCACATACTATGCGTACAAGTTGAACTGTGTTTGGTACAAATATAAAATTATTAATTTTTTTGGTATCCGACACCCTTAATTAAACCTTGACTAGCAGGGCAACAAAACAATGTCGCAAGCGAGCCTCTCCTGGCGCCCAAAGGACTGAACGTAATTTCCAACGACAGTTCATGGAACCTGCAATGTCTTGCCTCCAGTGCCACTTGCAACTGAATATATCGTCTCTCTCCAAAAGTTAGCTAGCTATACAAGCCGGTCTTCAACGAGCATATCGCGTGCCCTGTGGTACGTAAAGGAAGAACTTTACTTTACTGTCTAGTTCCGACGTTGATTCAACACAACTCGTATGTAATCAGAAGGAAATGCAATCTAACTTATGAATGAATATAACAAAACCTTATTTTGAAAAACTAGATGATAGACGTAATCATTCTTATGAGGTCAACAAAATAGAGCTATAGTGCACATAGTACATTGGCTAGCTCCCTTCTCTTTATCGTAAAATAAGTGAGAACGATATGAATAGAGGTGCCAATGATTTCAGCCACAGTGGCAGGATCACAAATTGTTTATTTTTTACCCTCTGCGATCTTCCAAGAAGATCGTCATTCAAATTGCTTCACATTATGTGTAAAGACGTTCTGGGAAGATAGGTCAAATTAACATGCAGATCTTACTATCGGTTATTCTCCTTTCCTCTTAGCCTCAGCCTATACCCCTTTAATTATTCCTGCTTTCGTTCATTCTTCAATGATGTTAATTGATCTAACAACTTAATCGCAGTCTTTGCGTCGGCCGCATACCTACCGCTTGAACTACGTTGCAGCATGTTTGAAATACGGGGATTTTGGCGAAGCTATTTGACGCCCCAATAACGTTAACCTACGAAAAGAAAACATAGCATAGATGATGATGCTATGGTCCTTTTATTATATCACGCAAAATATAAATCCCATTAGTAGCCCTCCGACATTCTTAAAAATTGCTTTTTTCAGAATGTTACATCATGAAATATACTTCTTATACACAAGCGAAACTACGTTAACTGCCTGCGTTGAATCTTTCTACAGACTTTCCACCAATAACATGATAGTGTCACCGCTTAAGTCACAGGTACACGCTACAAAACTATAGGCAGTTCACGGTAAACTGAGCACTTTTGAAATCCCTGCTTACAGTCAACTTGTATACACATTGTGTGTTCTACCATTATATGTAAAATTAACTTTGCCATGGGTTTGATCACTTTATTCATGCGTCGGTAAAGTGAGTGGAATCCCTACGAAAGTAAACGTTTTAGAAATTTTCGCTAATTCTTTATAGTTATGTGCGATAAAGGAAGCAGAAAGGAAAGGGAATCATTTCAGTATTCACAAGTGTTCGCGTAACAATTTTAATACAACCGGAATATATGGAAATACATTCCCTCTGCCGTTACCAACTTTGCTGTGGGCATGCCAGTCAGTGCGCATGTTAAAATATATGTAGGAAGGGGCAGTAACATTTTTCATATGGTTTTTTTTTTCAAGAGTCTCTATCTCATTAATCAAGAACGGAAGTTTGAAGGGTGAGTTTGGGGGGCTCGCAGCGCCCCTCCCTTAAGGGGTAGAAGGTTGGAACAAAGTTTGTGCACAACTTTGAACCTTCCTCTTTCAACCCCTTCCCCCAAACCCTCCCTCCATCCACCACTGTAAGGAGATGTGGCGACCAGAGGGGTGTGTTTTTAACTTTGGTCGGTGCTGAGAGTCGTGGCTTTCGGCCGATTGCTATGGGATTTGAGGGGAGGGCTGTTGTATTTGGACCATCCATCGGCCGCGGGGTTTGTTATACGCTTTTGGAAGAATGTCGGTACCCCTGTGGGGAGGGGGGCATTAATGTTTTTCGGCTCTTGAAGCCACAGTTTTCGGCCGATTGCGGTGTGAGTTTATGGATGGCTGTTGTATTTGGACCATCCCTCGCCCGCGGGGTTTGTTATACCCTTTTGGAAGAATATCGGTACCCCAGTGGGGAGGAGGGCATTTATGTTTTCGGCTCTTGAAGCCACAGTTTTCGGCCGATTGCGGTGGGATTTGATGGAGGGCTGCTGTCTTTGGACCCTCCTTCGGCTGTTGGGTCAGTTATACCCTTATGGGAAAATGTCGGTACCCCTGCAGGACGGAGAGGGGTAATCTGTTTACTAGTCCTGGGAGAAGCAGTTGTCAGCCTATGGCGATGGGATTTGAGGGAAGTAACTTACTTAGGCCCATTTCGATTAATGTCGGTACACCTGAGTGTGGTTGGGGGTTCTATATGGTTTTATGTCCCTGGGAATAACAGTTTTTGTGTCCGATAGCTATGGGATTTGAGAGAGGGAACTTGGTTAAGCCCTTTTGGATACTTGGTTTGGGCGATTGATGCAGATATGATATAGGACGTGACGGAGATCGCGTGTATCATTGAGACAAGTGATGTGGAACGAAAGGAGGCATTTTTAGCTGTGCTACTTTTTAGCCTCGGCTGATACAGAACGTGACGGAGATCATGTGTATCATTGTGCCCAGTGGTTTGGGGCAAAATTGCAACCACTGCTCTCCCACGCCTAAATGGGACTTCTTTAATGCAGCCTGCATCACGTGGTCACATGTGATGTTGCCGGTCCCAAACCCGGATAAATGCAGAGGGGGTGTGTTTGATGTGTAGGCGTACATATCAAGCACACCAATAGGTACGTGCTGTATACGGTCGTGCTTTGTGGAGGGTGTGCCTGTGGTGGTGGTCACCCTCCGTGGCTCTGATGGAACCCTTACAAAAGGGTGTGCCCATGGTGGCGGTCACCCTCCACGGTTCCAATGGAGCCTCACACATAGGGGTGGCTTTGGTGATGGTCCCCTACCAGCCTTGGCTGGATATTACGCACGGAGGGTGCGTCTGAGGTGAAGGCCACCCTCCGAGGTTTGATACGGGCCTTATGCATGGGCGTGGCTGTGGTGCTGGCCAATGTCCATATATATAACAAGTGTCAGATTGTGGAGGGTACATCTGTGGTTATGCGCACCCTCCAAGGATGGCTGTGTCACATACATGTGGTATGTTTTCAGTGTGTCATTCATTACCGATGGGTTTCTTTTGGTTATAGATGGTGCATAGTTGGGTGTGACCGCTGAAAACTGTGTTTGTGAACTTTGACATTGTGTGGCTTTTGCAAGTGTTACTTGAACAATCGCATCGCGATGCCCAAGATTAAGAAGTGGCGAAGTCCTGCCACCCTGTCTCAAAAGGAAAAGAAGCGCATCAATAAGCGTTTGTCAAGAGCAAAGTGTTCTGAACCATCAGACAGTGTGTCAGGTGCATCTGAGTCTGTACCATCGCAGGTGACAAACAAATAACCGCAGGTGACAACCCCTGTTTCTGTGAACAAGCATTTGTCAAGAGCAAAGTGCTCTGAACCATCAGACAGTGTGTCAGGTGCATCTGAGTCTGTACCATCGCAGGTGACAACCCCTGTTTCTGTGAACATTGACTTTGTGAAATTGTAATTTAGGAAGTCATGTGTGTAAACATTGGCTATGTGAATTTGTAATTTGGACATTCGTGTCACGATACAAAAGGTTAAGAAGTGGAAAAGTGCGGCCACATGGTCACAAAATGAAAAGAAGCGCCTCATTAAGCTTTCGTCAAGACAAAATTTATATCAGCAATCAGACAGTGTGTCCGATGGATCTCAGTCTGAAATATCTCAGGTGTCAACACCTGTGAGGACGTCAACACCTGTGCGAGGAGAGCGACCTCCAACAATATTTCACGACAGCCAAAAGGCAGGGCCTTCCCACGCCCCTGATCCACCTGTTGTGCAAACAAGGGGAAGGCGAAAAACATGCACACCCGTCCAAGGAGTGCGACCTCCGAAAATATTTCACGACAGCCAAGTGGCAGGGCCTTCCCACGCCCCTGATCCGCCTGTTGTGCAAACAAGGGGAAGGAGAAAAACACGCTCGCGTGTAGCCTCTGATGCTGAACATTCACATGCTCCTATACCACCTGTTGTTGTACCTTCTGACACAAGAATATTAACAGAGTCAATCCTGTTGGATGACGAAACAACCAAGGGTTTGCTGGGGCCAATTTACGAAGACGAAAATTCACCTGTGCTCATCCTCCGAGAGGAACAGGTGGCTCTTACAAGGGCGAGACCAAGAACGTATCATTCACGACACTACAATGCTGCCTGTAGAGGTGGGCCAGTTGCTGTCGAGGCACACGACATGGGCCAGATGGATAATGAGTGTAGGCATTGTGGCGCACTCTTTTTTGCAACTGAAGGCATAAAACACGATGGCGTGTTCACCATGTGTTGCATGAGGGGCAAGGTCGAGCTACCTCCTCTCGGCGAGTGTCCTGCTGTCCTTCGGGAACATCTCACAGGCTATTCAGATGAGAGTGCTGATTACAGACAGTTCATCAGGAACTACAATGCAGCATTATCGTTCGCCTCATTCTGTGCAGGCGGCTTCGTTCAATCACCTCGCCGATCTGTGTATACATTTCAAATTCATGGACAAGTGCATCATCTCACCTCTGGGGCTGCATGTCCAGTGGAGGACTCAGACCCTCGGTATAATCAACATTACTTTATCGATGTGGATGCAGCGAATGCTGCCCAGGTGCGTCAGCACAATCCTTGCCAGCTTGCAATCCGAAGTGGCCGGTGATTGTGCTGTCGCTGGAGGGCAGCCAGCAGGCATGCCATCGTCCTGATGTTGTATGCAGAGTTATCAAATGTAAACTTGATGCTTTAATGGATGACGTCCACAAAAAGCAAGTGTTTGGCAAGGTGGATGCCTTCACTTATACAATTGAATTTCAGAAGCGGGGACTGCCCCACGCTCACATCTGGCTCATTTAATCAAAATGCGACAAGTTGGCGATGCCAGAAACTGCCGATGCCGCTGTCCGAGCTGATATCCCGGACAAAGAGGTGGAACCTGAGCTATACGCATTGGTGAAAACTCACATGCTGTACATCAAGTGCGGGCCATCTACACCCTGCCACAGGGATGGGGGTTGCAGATTCCACTTCCCGAAGGCTTTTCGGGCAGAGACTCTGCTCCACTACCGTGGCTTTTTCCAATACAAAAGACCGGACAATGCCGCTTCTGCTACCATCGGCACCAAGGTGTACGACAACAGGCACGTCGTGCCTTATTACCCATATCTGATTTTGAAGAATCAGTGCCACACTAACGTTGAATTGTGTTCCTCGCTTCAAGCGACAAAGTACCTGTACAAATATATCCATAAAGGACACGACTCTGCAGTTCTGCAAGTCGGAGACATTGTCCATGACGAGGAGACATCTTACCCCGATTGCAGGTACGTCAGTTTACCAGAAGCATGCTGGCGTTTGCTGTCGTACAAAATGGCAGACAAGAACATAATTGTGTTCAGGGTCAATATTCATCTTGAGAACAGGCAATCAGTTTTCATTGCCGACAATGATGTAGCTGGCGCATTGGAGAGGGCGCGTGACAAGCATACGCACCTCACAGCATTCTTTCTTTATAACTCTGAGCACAAGTTGCATGCCCACCATGGTGGCGGTGAGTGTGGGACAAGGCCATGTCCACTATACCTGACATATGCCCAGTATCCAAGCCACTTCTGTTGTCTCGAGAAGCAGCATATCTGGAAGGCAAGAGAGAAGGGTGGATCCAATACAATTTATCTGATTCATCAAGTAAGCCCTCAGGCGAACGAGGAGCTACTTTGTCTTAGGCTGCTTCTGCACAATTTGAGAGATCCCACCTCCTTCGAGGATCTCCGCACTGTGCTTTATAATGTACATCCATCGTACAAGTTGGCGTGTCTCGACCTGCTCCTGCTTGACAGAGACGGCATATACCAGGTCACCATACACAAAGCTGCAAGGTGGAGTGTTCCTGGGCGCTTGAGAGTTTTGTTCACCCGCATTCTCATTCATTGCAACATAGCAGACCCACTGCTAATGTTTAACAACCTTAAACTATATCTACTCGATGACACATCTGACGATGTAGAGGCTTCTGAAAATAGAGCACTCATCCAAATTCAGTTCAGGCTGGATGTGTTAAACAAATCGCTCGCCAATTTCGGGCTTCCATGCCCCAATTTCTGCCATGTACATGACCTGCCACAATTTGAAGTTGAAACAGAACACAATGAAGGTGAACGCATGTGTTCTGTTCTGAATGCCGACAAGGCAGTTGCCTTCGGCGAGGTGATGGCTGCAGTTGCTGCTGCTGGCGGTGGTGATGAACCCCAGTGCAGAGTTTTTTTCGTAGATGGCCCTGGAGGCTCGGGGAAAACGTTCCTGTACAACTGCATCACACATTGCTTTCGGGCAGAAAACAAATTTGTATACCCCGTTGCTTGGACAAGCATAGCCTCAATGCTGTTGTCAGGAGGGAGCACTTCACATGCACTTTTAAAACTACCTGTACCGGGCATGCAAGGGTCAATGTGTGGCACAGTCACCAGAAGCCGAGCTATTAAGGAACTGCAGCCTCATTATATGGGACGAGGCACCCATGGCTCCGAAGGAGGCACTGCACTGTGTTGACAGACTCTTGAGAGACGTTACCCAGAACGATCGCACCAAGTTCGGAGGGAAGGTCTTGCTCCTCGGAGGTGACTTCCGCCAAGTTCTACCTGTGGTGAGCCACGGAGGCCACGCAGACCAAGTGAATGCCTGCCTGAAGAACTCACCACTGTGGCCATTTTTCAAACAGCTGCCCCTCAAGAACAACACGAGGGTCAACCAAGGGCAAGAACTTCCGCCTATTCCCGGCCTGCCCGATGGCTACGTGCAGCTACCTCAGATCTTAGTGCTTCCCCACAATGGTGACATCTGCAGCCACGTCTTCGGAAATGAGGTGCTAACTGAGGAGGTACTGAATGGTGACCAAGTGTTTCTACTATTGCTGTGCATTGACAGAGTGGTTCCTGTTGCTACAAAAGGTGTGTGCTTTTATGATTGCAGGTCATAAGCGCGAGGACGATCCTCTGTCCGAGAAATGAAGATGTAGATGGCATCAATGCCACCATGGTGTCCCACCTGAGTGGAGAGAGCAGAACATTACTCAGCCAAGACCAGCTGGAGAACAGCGAAGGCGATTCCATGAGTGTCCCGGTAGAGTTTCTCAACTCACTGACTGTGTCATCTTTACCGCCACATTCACTCACTCTCGCAGTTGGCTGCTGCATAATGTTAATAAGAAACCTCGACACCAAGCATGGACTCTGTAATGGGACCAGGTTGTTGGTGGTCAACATGTCCGATTATGTCATTGATGCAAAGATCATTACTGGGTCTTACAAGGGCGACAGGGCCTACATTCCCAGAATTAAACTGTTGTCTTCCCCGGCTGACTTTCCTTTTTCTTTCAGTCGCAGACAGTTTCCTGTCCGCTTGGCATTTGTCATGACGATAAATAAAAGCCAAGGTCAGACATTCGACTGCATAGGGATTTACCTTCCAAATCCAGTGTTCAGCCACGGACAGCTGTATGTCACACTGTCCCGTGCTAAGAGCTTCGACTCTGTGTCGGTGATGGATAAACCATCATCAGGCATCGTCCTGCAAAAACATCACCAAAACAAAACATTCACTCTGAATGTGGTGTACCCGGAAATTCTGGGCTAACCTCTCCTAAAACAAACCACCTCTTTCTTCTTATAAAAAAAACCTCTCCCATAATTAAAAAACGTATATATTCTTCAAATAAACACCTCTCCTTCTGTCCGCCTGCTCCAGGCAAATTAACATGTGCTTTTCTGCTACTCTGCATCGAACGCTTTGACCTCCTCAGTGGCACACCATTTGCCGAAGACTTGACTTCGATCAAGTCGGTCGACTCTTCTGTGGCCAACGACATGTGGAAGGGTCCTCGGCACTGCAGCTTCATTTTATACAATAGGTGGGTACATATACCTTTCCCCATTTCCATGACAGAACACACACTCTGCTTACATCACATACACAAAGTATTAAATGTCCACTTGCCCACAAACTAATACACATTACAACACTTCATTCATCACCTGTAATGCAGCCTGCATCACTGTATGTTAGCATGGTTCACATGTGGTGATGTTGCCGGTCCCAAGCCCGGATAAATGCAGAGGGAAGGTGAAGCTAACACACCATGAGATGCGACGTTAGCACACCATGGAAGTGTGGCAATGGTTTTAGCCCTCCGTAAGGTGAGTTCAGACGTGGTTCCTGCTCATCTCAAAGTCCCTTTAGCCTTAAGGCTATACAATTATCATACAAGGGGGTCAGTCTTGATAGCGACACACGAAACAGACCCTAATGGTACACATTACCGAAAACGTTTTGTGGTTCTTTCCTGGGTCTGTAAGTTCAGTGTTGGGACGGGAGGCGTCTACAGACGACTCGTACCCCGAGGCTGGCGTGTTGTACTCACCAAGCCAGTTACCATGCTGTCACCTGTTGGGACTCACACCTGCTTTGGGACGGACACTTATGTGATGCTGTGTTAGGTCATTACATGCTTTTAAACACACGAATAATTCCTACCACGAGGTGAAGTTAGACATGGTTCCTGCTCACCCATGGAGGTTAGCCCTCCATAAGGTGAACTCAGATGTGTATGGGTGCATGTAGACAGATGTGGTGCCTGTTCTCAATCGTAAAATGTAAGTGACTTTGAGTGAAAGTCGCAAACAAGAGTGCGAGCTGGCACACTTCGGAGGGCCGACTAAGATTATTTTCCTCAATAAGGTGTAGTGAGAAGTGCTTCATTCTCACATAATGTCTTCTCCAAGGTATTTCCAAAGACATTCATTGCCTTAAATGTTTTCTTTGTAACGAGACACAAAGGGAGACAAGAGGGAGACTAAAAAGGAAGATATTGAAATAAGGAATCCCAGGGTCACAAACCTTCCCTTCTACCGCCCAAACATGAGTGTGTAGTTACAGGGGTAGTTAGAAAATAGTGTCTTTTAATCTAACACAAATACGAGGTCTTGACATCCAGTGGTGTGTCTATCTAACAAGGAATGTATTACAGGTAGACTTCCGGCAGGAAACCTATGTGAGGTGAGCTTGGCTAGTAGGGTGGTATGAGGGGGTGATGGCCTACAAGTATTAAGCATGCCCCCGCCCCCCAAATCTTCCAAATGGCTCGAAAATTGGCTTTCGGGGATTCCAGTCAGCCACATTGAGGAGCAAACCTTTTTGCACAATTTTATGAAAAAATGGGAAATTTCGAGGGGAAAAAGGAAAATTGAGGGGAAAAGGGAACTTTTGAGGGAAAAGGATTGATTTCAAGGGGGAAATGGTCGATTTTGAGAGAAAAACAGAACATTTTGAGGGGAAAATGGGAAATTCCAAGATGGCGGCGGCGCCTCAGCTTTTGTCCTGGAATCGGCTATACCTATCTAATCGTATATTAGTCATGTTTTGTTACATTTCAGTATTTCATGACTGCGTAATGAATAATACCGAGAAAAAATTGTTTTTTACAGATAACTACTGCCTTTGCGACGAAAGTTTAAAGATGCCTAATATCACTGCGTCACAATGTACCAGGGAAGACAGAATATAATTATGTAAGAACAACCAGATTTCACACAGCTTTAGCAATATGTATACGTCGGTGTCGCAACTTTTGTTTTAGTATGCACATTGTAACACCCAAGAACGTTAGATTTTTAAAACATTTTTGCAAAAACTAATGTTAACAAATAAAAAAACAACATTATTAATTCAAATATAGTCAAGAACTCCGTGCATCCATTGGAAGTTTAGTGAATTTATAACATGCTTTTGTAAAAATTTGTTGAAAGTTCGTAAATTCACAATTATTTCTGAAACTATTTGTGAACTAATACTTTGTTATAAAATCTCCTTAAAATATTTCTTGTAATTTCTTGTTTTTTTATTATATTTACTCTAGGTGACAAACGTGTATAGGCTGTTTATGGTTCATGGTTTTGAAAGCTTTGCTGATGTTCCCAATGTAGACACATTATGTATTCTTATACCATATTTAAAATGAACACTGTCGCGAGCCTGATAACTGTATTCATGCGTCGGTCAAGTGAAACTGTAGAATTATTAAGAAAGCAAATATTTTACAAATGTGATCCTTACCTTTTAGTATTCACGAAAGTTTATCTATCACTGTTAATTCCACTTTAAGACATAGAACTACTTTACTTCCATCGTTACCAACTTTAATCGGCGAATGCCTGTTAGTGTGGCTGTTAAAACATATGCAGGCGTGGGCAGTGATATTTTTCAAAGGTTGAACTCGAAAGTGCTCAGTTGACCGTGGACACCCTTCAAGGGAAGGTGGAATGGCCGCGCCGGCCGCAAGTGGGTATCCGGCGGACTAATTGGTGCCCGTCCATTTCTAGTAAACTCGGACGCCCGCCGCCTCTCAGTTCGGTCGCCACCGAACCGACTGCATNGGCCGACGCAACACGACCACGACCGCTGCTCTTCTCTCGACACCATTCATCGCGGGTCGGAATACAAAGGCGGCTGAAGCGGGATACCCCCGAGAAAACCCATAGACCAGCGGCATCGTCAGTCACGAATCCCACATACGAAAATCCGGGGGCGACCCCACCGGGAATCGAACCCGGCGCACCTTGGTGGGAGGCGAGTAGTCTAACCACTAAACCACCGCGGCCCCCTGCCTACTTAAGAGGAACATACCCCAATCATATTAGAGTCTTGGTTTTTCTAGCGTGTTTATATTTTTAAAATATAAAATTCTGAATGTATCTCTAAACCCAACAAGCTACTGGCCTTACTCTGCAGTACCAGACGTAACGACTGAACCACGAATTCGTATTCAAGTCACGAAATAGATTTTGCCAAATTTTAGCAGAATTAAAATTGTGATGTAGTTGCAAGTTTGTAGTAACCTGCAGTGTAGGTAAGTTCGATAACTTGTTGGGTATAGGAGTGCTTTCGGTATTTTCTTTTTTTGAAATATAAATACGCTAAAAAAACCAAGAATTTAATATGACAGGTTAAGGTTCCTTAAGGCGAATCCCTAGTAAATAATACTAAATGTCTGAATGTTACACGAGGCCATGAGGAATAATTGCAACGGCGATGAAAAATAGCACAAAAGAGCTTCACGTGGGTTACGTTTCCTTCGAATTATAAGCGGTGACTACAGTGTTTTAATACACCAATCTGTTCAGAAAAAATAAAGCATTGTTGCTATAGATTTAATTCTGTTTTAAAAAATAAAAATAAAAACACAATTGCTTACAATGAGATCCATGAGACAGCTAGGGATGTCACTTAAGGTTTATTCTATTAAGGTTGGAAACAAAACGAAATTCCTTATGGGAAATGTTTGGCATAGTGACAATTTCCGCCGAAAGGTGATCTGTTGTTCGAAAAAGGTCGCTTTTAAGCTGAAGATAAATGGCAAAATTTTATTTATTTGTGGGTGAAAACTTGTGTTTCACCCAAATTACGATAGAACAAAAAAAAAATTATCTCAGAAAAAACTGCAACGTAATTTTTTTTTGTGAAATGCAAATCTTAATGTCAAATTTTAGAAGAAAAAAAAAGTTAAACAATAATTGTCAAGATTTCTTTAAGTGTCAGTATTCTCTTAAAAATATCACGGAAAATATTTCTTGTCTGAAACTGTTATTAACTTTTTTTAAAACGATTATTAACGTCCTTCAAATCTGTTTACAAGAGTTAACAGTAAAAATACCATTTTGGCTTAGAGTTTTGTAAACACACTTATATTAATAAAAAATATTACGAATATTAGGTTAAACAAAGACAGCAACTAGTAAAATAAATTTTTAGATTAAGTTTCCACATTTAAATAAAGTAATTGTGTTATACAATGTTCGGCAAAATCCATTTGGTCGACAGAATACTTTTAAAAATTTGGACATATTTCACTACTCTGTATTTCCAATTTTAGTGTGAAGAATAAAGTTTATTCTCTATGTGGGTTCCAACACAATACAAATGGGGGATATTTTACAATTTTACACAATTAATTCATTTTACATAGTTACACTTTTAAAACATACCAACACCTGGGATATTTTGTGGCCAATCATATCGACAGGGCAAATGTCAACACTGGAAACTTGCAAAAGAAACGGAAAACAGAACGGAATGTAATAGGCCCATCTTAGCTGCTTTGTGGTCAACGTTGCCAGATGGTGCTCAAACTTGGCATAAATTACATTATTTTAACTCTTCCCGCTATCTTACGTGCCGCAATCGGCTCTATAACAAATGCAAGAGACATATAAAGGAAGAGTTATCAACATATTCCTCACGTCAGCAGTCTCAAATTAGTGTAATTGACATTGTCCAGTCATTTTTCAAACTTCAAAATCTTAAGTTTGTTGTGTTCATATGTTGATCTTGTCAGATTATTGTAACTGAAGAGTAATATAAAGTGACCCCAACATACTGTACTTTTATTTACAAATAGTATTAACAGTAGTATAATATTGGTAAGTCTGTGGTATTGCACCTGCAAACCGGTAAACTTAATACTTTTGAAACTCCTGCTAAGACCTATTTGTATGCACATTATGAATTTTTTAAACCGTACGTAGGGCCGCGATGACTGAGCGGTTACACCGCTCGCCTCCCACCAAGGCGAACAGGGTTCAATCCCCGGCCGGGTCGCTCCGGATTTTCGCAAGTTGGGATCGTGCCGGACGATGTCGCTGGTCAGCGGGTTTTCTCGGGAATCTCCCGTTACCCCCGCCCCTTGCGTTCCGGAACTGCTCCATTCTCACCTCATCAGCTCTCAATACCTCGTTGTTAAGAGCCGCCCAAATCTCTCGTCTCAACTCAATTAGCATTGCCACGGGCCTCACCACTTTATTCACGCGCAAGTCAAGTTGAACTGAAATCAGTGCTAATTGTTACACTTATACGCGTAAAAAATAGTAAGCAAAATAAATTATTTCAGTATTCACAAATGTGTACTTAGAACTTAGTCAACGGTAAGACATGAAACTACTTTCCTCCGTCGCTACCAACTTTACTAGAGGCGCGCCAGTCAGCGTGCCTGTAAAAAATGTATACAGGCAGGGGCAGTGAGATTTTTAAGAAGTTTATTTCGCAAGTGCTCAACTAACTATGCACAGCCTACAGCCTACGACGACCTCGCCGACTGAGAGAGCCACGGGAGTGGGCGTGCCGTGCCCTGCCACGCTGCCTGGTCCACAAACAGAATCCTTGATGCTCGCTCTGGAAACTGAACATGCTGTTGACTGCTGCACCTGCTGGGAGAAAAAAAAAACTGCTCCTGGCGCAATTAGCTCTCTGATTATTGAGTACTTAACTCATTCTGAACCAGTGCACGCAATTGTTTACATGACGTACACAAAAGGGTACTTTTGCCGGTACTCTACAAGGCGATGCTCAATGCCGAATCAAATTTCCTGTAAGTATCTGATTCTTAAAGGGCCCGCCTACATGGCGCTTGAACTGCGTTGCTGCATGTTTCGAATATTTATTGTTTTTTTTTTTTACTGGTAAACGTGTCCTCGCTATGCTTACCGACAAACAGAGTACATAGTACCCCAAGACGAGGACGTAATGGTACTTCAAAGTTTTCACCAATTAACTTTGCTACAGACTTTCAGCCAATAAAATGATACCGTCGCCGCTTCAAATCCTACAGTTACACGCTACACGACGATGACGCACTTTATGTGCGCGTCAATGTCGCCCCTATTACTCTTGCTGCGCTGCTCGACCTCAGACGTGAAAAAAAAAGCTACAGCTAAGCCCTTCTGTTTTGGATTTCAAATTGCTCATATGGCAATCGCCAAACAAAGCCTACAGTGCTTTGAGTGAGTGACTGAAAATATTTAGGTGGCTCTTAACATCGAGGTCTTGAGAGAGGATGAGGGTGAAGCGAGGTGAGTGTGGAGTAGCACCGGAAAGAAAGGACAGAGGAAACGGGAGATCCCCGAGAAAGCCCGCCAACTAGCGGCATCGTCCGATTCCAACATGCGAAAATCCGGGATCGAACCCGCCGGGAATCGAATCCGGTTATCCTAGGTGGGATGCGAGTAGTCCAACCACTTCACCACCGCAATCCCTTACAGTGGTTACTTCTTGTCCGGTGCACATACACACCCATGGACCTAATGACGAGTGGCGTCAAGTGGCGCGGTGAAATTGAAAGAAACATACACTTATTACAACAATATTTACTTTGTTGCGCATGAAAAGGAAAACAACAGAAGCCAGTTTTAATGAAAACCGAAAACTTTAATCAAACTTTTAACAAGACGGCAAGAACGAAACTGTGACATAAAATCGAGTTACAAAATATTTATTCGCGGCAGTGTAATTAATCGTATTTTAGTTAATAGTCCATTCACGGTTACTTCCAACTTTTCTGAAGCCCAGCTAAAGTTCTACTTCAAGTATATTACTCCGCCTTATGCAAACAAAGCTTAACCGAGTCTAGAAAATTATACTAAAGGGACAACGCACAGCATTCGTGCCCACTCAGTGTAATAAAACTGTGCAAAATAACTATTTCTTAGTAGGTATTACCAACATACCTATTTTATTCATTTTTTAAATAATATTATTTATAAATGAAATACTATAATTTATAGACAGAATATAAGTAAGAGATCTATTTAACCAAAAATAAGGTACGTTTATGATAACACAAGTATAAAATGCTTGTGATACAAGACATATTTAGGAAGCAAACAATCACGTCATTTATGAAGTGATATTTCAGAAGGTTTGATTAAAAAGTGTAAAGAAACCGCTAATAGACTATTTATGAAATTTTGCACTGCATAACCAGTTAACGTTATTTTACAGCTATTCGCGAAAGGCAGGCCTAAAGAGAACATAGGTTCGATTCACACTCACGATTGGAGACTGACTTCTGTTGAAAAATACTTTTTTCATAAACAATTTCTCAATACACAGGCAGACGCATGCCAAAACCTCTGGAAAATGATGCAATAAATTTATCTTAAAATTATAATTAGAAACTAACAGGTTTTCTCCTGTAAATTACTTTATATCTAAAAATGATTAACAGGTTTAAAAATTTAAAGATGCAAAAAATTATTCGTAACACTGCACCGTCCTTTCCTTCGACAGTTTAAACCTTTTAAGGAAATACGCTACTATGATTTAGGTAGTTACTTAACAGAAAAATGGAACAAACCAGTTTTATACAACATCCACAAAGGTAATACTCCATATTTCAGACAGTAATTACTTAAGAGTTCAAATTTCTTATGAATTTGTTCATAAAATTTTAAGTTATATACTACTGATAGCAAGTCTGCAAAATCTAATAGTAAATGATTTTTTTTTTGTTATGGCGACGCCGTACAGAGAACGAAAAAGAGGATTCCACAGCTTCAGTTCATAGCTTCAAAGACGATTACAGGTGATTCAGAAGTTCAGTACGAAATATTGATCGTTTTACAATGTGACTACGGGAGGAGGTGCTCATAAACCAGCATTATCTTTGTTACGAAGGTAAAACTAATTTATTTTATTTAAGATAAAAATCACACCTTAACTAAAGTAAAACATACCCTAAAGCAAAACGGACGAATAAAATATTTACAGATATTTATCGTTTGAACCTCAACAGTGGTGTATTTTTTAGCGTATTATTGTAAAATGGAAAGTGAACAGTTAAAACTATGCAAAACATTTACATTTTAACATTGGATATTTAAACAGTACAGTGAACTGTATCAACTATTTTTTTTAAGTCGCTATAAATATCATTGGAGCTTTCTAAGTATCAAGATACACTGTAAAAAAAATTCAGCTAACTTCATAAACTGTATTGAAAATTCTCAACCTACACATAGCATGGAAAATTACGATACATAAGGCTGCAAATATACACTGAAGAGCCGCTACAATGGCAGGTTATCAAGATTTAAGTGAGTTTGAACGTGGTGTTATAATCGGCGCACGAGAGATGGGACATGGCATCTCCGAGGTAGCGATAACATTTGGATGTTCACGTACGACCATTTCACGAGTGTACCGTGAATATCGGGAATCCGGTAAAACATCACATCTTTGACATCGCTGCGGCCGGAAAAAGATCGTGAAAGAATGGGACAAACGACGATTGACGAGAATCATTAAACGTGACAGCCGTGTGCAACCCTTTCTCAAATTGGCGCAGATTGGATTTGTGGACTGCCCTGCAGGATTCATGGTGTGAATTGCCTCCTGCATACCTTCAGACATTAGTCGAGTCAATGCCACGTCGTCTTGCGGCACTTCTGCGTGCTCGGGTGGCCCTACACGATATTAGGCAGGTGTACCAGTTTTTTTTTTGGCTCTTCAGTGTAGAAATACCACAGCACACAGTAAAGACATTCAATACAATTAACATTTACGTCTCCCGCCTACCTGGAGTTTTTCCCGCGTTTGAAGCCGAGGATCACGGGATCNCGACTGACGAGAATCATTAAACGTGACAGACGTGTGCAACCCTTTCTCAAATTGGCGCAGATTGGATTTGTGGACTGCCCTGCAGGATTCATGGTGTGAATTGCCTCCTGCATACCTTCAGACATTAGTCGAGTCAATGCCACGTCGTCTTGCGGCACTTCTGCGTGCTCGGGTGGCCCTACACGATATTAGGCAGGTGTACCAGTTTTTTTTTTTGGCTCTTCAGTGTAGAAATACCACAGCACACAGTAAAGAAATTCAATACAATTAACATTTACGTCTCCCGCCTACCTGGAGTTTTTCCCGCGTTTGAAGCCGAGGATCACGGGATCGGCAAGAGCGACACTGCAACGATCTACACTCTAAAGAATTATTCGTAAAAGTACCATATTTGTGTATACGTAGAGTGACAAAACGCGAATGGTAAATTATTTTTATATACATGCTTGGTAACGTTCTTACAGTTGTTCAGGAAGCAGTCAAATGCGTAGGGAAGTTCCCAACTTTGTATAGTAGCGATGATAAATATTCCCATATTTTCAGCCTGACATGCAGTATTATTTCCATAGACTGTATATGTTAAAAACTTCCATTACAGTTTAGAACGTTTACGAGAATTTTTTTTAAAGTGTACACGTGCGCCATTGCCGCTAAACGGAAGGTTTGAATCGAACTCTGTAAAAAAAAAAAAAAAAAAAAAAACCCCCAGTTTCGGACCACATTAATTTTTATTTCCACGAACGTAATGTTTAAACTTAAAAGTTTGGAGCGTAACATGTTAAAATGCTGTGTTCGTGAATATATGGCGAAATATTGGCTCAATATTCTAATTTGCTGAATCCGATCCTCGGTGCGATGATTAGTAAAGCCACAGCATGGCTCCTAATTTAACTACCGAAGCTGTAAAAGTGTTTAGTCGCCCAACATGTTCCATCATCTTTGGTTCTTTTTGTACAAAATTCTAAGACAAAAAACAAACTTGAGTAACACAAAAACCCATACTTTGGTGCGGCACTGAAGACTGTTTCGTGAAATACAAATCTACATTAAGCAACACAGATGAATGTGCAGTTAAAACCCCTTCTCCCGTAGTTAACAATTGCACTTCATAAATATTTTGTGGTGACTACATACAATTAAATACACTTTAAGAAAGATTTCGTGATGAATACAAAATTTTCGTAGTTATTTCAAAGTAGTTTTCGAGATTACGAAAATACTGCGCAGGTTGCGAGTGATTGTATAAAATAATTTTGTGTTTGCCACAAAACGTTTGATGAGGTGTGCTTATAAAAATACTGTAATATTTTCTAGCAGCCACAACTTCCTTTTCGGTTGTGTTGTTCTCGAAAAGCTGATACTTTTCCAGCGGTTAGGCCAACAAAGTACATTTCCGCCACTTCTACCTTCGTGACTCATATGGTAGACTACTTCGAACTGATCGGTTGCATCGTCGACCAGAGCAGGACATCCTGAATCGTGGTTACTCAGTAGTGACTAGAGCGTGAGCCGGCGTGACTGAAAAACCATACAAGTACGTAACTGTTCCTGAATCACGATCTGATTTTCAGTGAAGTAGTTTTCCAGGATTTAAACAGCGCGTTTTGTATGAACTCCTAACGAAATGTAACACCACTGCTATATACAATGTACGTTTTATAACAAAATCATGTACGAAAGCACATTACATGATTTAAAATGTGAATATATTCCACGCCAAATACAGTGGAAATCATTCCGTGAACCTTCTTGCGAAAACCAGTATGCGAGCACTTCAACGAAGCGGTGCCTGGAAGAGCTTTGCAGCCAAAACGTATAAATATGACATACAAATATTGTTCACTGCTTTATCGCGAATGTAGTTCTCGACAAACATGACGGGAGCGGGGTAGTTTATGAAAGTACGTGATACGTGCTCGTCGTCGATTGATCTCTCGACGAGACACGCCACTGAACGCGGGTAATTAGATAGTTGGATGAAACTTCAGACCAATAAACAGGTGTGCGGCTGCGGGAAAAGCCGAGTGACGTCGTAATTAGCTGCTCGAAGCAGTGTTGCCAAAGGAAGCTGTCAAAACGGCGGTAACTATCTCAGTACTCCTCCACTTAAGATCCTTCCACCGTGGCCCGAGGCATGGCATCACGAAGTCTACACATCTTGAGACTGTGAAACCTAACACCGCCTTTACGAACCCAGACTACGTCGCGACTTTGCATCCACTCTTGCCGCTTTACTTCAGGGCAGTAATATAGAAGGAAATCCACGTGCGTTCTTTCAGTACACAGAGAACAGACAAGTAAGCTCCCGTCTTACTGAGGTCCGATGAAGGCTAAATATTTTGGGCGAAAAGGTAAAGTCAAGCAAATTACGCTACAAAAAATTAATTTCCCTCTCAGTTCATGTTTCCAGGAAAAATGGGCAAAAACTTAAACTACGAATAAATAAATGGAAAATCTAAAGAAAGGACTGGGCCTATCCGAGTGATCTGATTTTGTAGTCACTGCAATAGTCACATGACCGTCAAATACGCACAGTTTCGTTCTATTTCCATCACTACTTTTAGTGTGAGTGTGAATGTGTATGTGTGTGTATGTATGTATGCATGTTTATACACACACAAATACACTCCTTTGTCAATAAACATCATGATAGAACTTGCTGCATTCTAAGTATTCAAAGGAAACCTTTAACTTATCGACTTACTCGTTGAAATGTTTCCGAAACACCTTGTTGCATAACGAGTAAATTTAAAGTCACGTAAATTAAGCCCACTGGCGATTTACAGTGAAATAACACTATCTTATAAGACACTGGCTAATAAATAAATGTTTAAAATAAACACGTACTGATATAATACCACGTTAAGTGCTAGCTTATACGTAGTATTAAAGTTCAATAAATGTCTGCAATCAGTGCAATTAGCTTTACACATTGAGGAGTATGCTGCTCGAGCAACATAACATTGACAATTACGTTTGTCCTTGAAAACAAAACTTGCGCGGATATAACTTCATCGTTCCGCTAGTGTTTAATAGGATCTTACAAGAACAATCCAGATTAGCATCAATACTTTTCCTGCATACAAATATATTTTTGTTTTAACCACACAAAAGGACACGATTGATTGAAAATCATTTCACTCAATAATATACACTTGACTGGGGCGAAAACAATCCTGCACCCCATCTGGCTGATGACCAGCCAATAATGAGCATTGTACAGCACATTCAGCGTGTGCGGTGTCAGGTACACCAGTTGTACAGCGGTATGTGGGGACACAGATACCAACAACCGGCGGGGTCGCGGTGGTGTAGTGGTCAGACAGATCGCCTCCCAACTAGGTCAACCAGGTTCGATTCCCAGTGGGGTCATCCGGATTTTCGCACGTGGGAATTGTGCCGGGCGATGCCGCTGGTCGGCGGATTTTCACGGGGATCACCCGTTCCCCCCGGCCTTCCATTCCGGCGCTGCTCCATACTCACCTCACTTCAGCTCTCATCGACTCTCAAGACCTCGAAGTCAAGAGCCGCCGAAGCCTCTCCACTCCACTCCAATAGACGCAACAACCGCTGTTCCTGCAGGGGTGGATACAGATATATCACTTCTAGCCTGTCTTGAATTCCAGCAAATGTGTGCAGACCGCCAAGTGTAAACAAGCTGCCGGTGACAGGCACTGCCAATAAGTGACCCATGCACTGGAATTCAGTAACGGAGTTAATAAGCATGAATTCAAATATTACTATGCAGTATTTCCTACTGGTTTGGAGTAAATAACACTTACCTATCCTACCATTTTCCACTATTTAAACTTTAGGATGCAACTATTGAGCTTGACCCATTTTCCATCTATCGACGTTCGTACTTGTGTTGCTGGCAACTGAATTCGACGAAAAAATTTAGTCAGCGGGGGAAAACGTACTGTCGTAACGGATGTGTCTCCTCAAGCAACGTTTTCAGGCCAAGATATATAAATATAAATAATATTTTCCCCGATTCCTTTAAGTACACTAGCTTCTAAAAATATCCACATTCTAAAAATATCCACAGTGGGAGTGACGGAAGTACGACGATTGTCACAGGTATAACCATCAGATCAGTGGAGAACCGAATCTCGAAAAGAAGGAACGAAAAATTTTAACTAGATGACTATAAGAAACCGACTTCCAGACATGTTAATCTTTGGAAATTTGTAACGAATACAACTACAAAGAAAAATCATGAAAAGGAAGTTCTGCTTGGGAGGGGAAGCTCCCACACACCGCCCCGCCACCCTTCCTTTTCCAACTCTCTCAACTGTGAACGCCCGCATGAATGCTGCACTTTAGCCGAGCGAGACTCCTAATTGGCCACTTGACGGCAGTTTCTCGTAAGAGGATTGGCTCGCACGCGCGAGGGGCAAAAACGCAAATATATCGCCCGCGCACAACGCTTCAACAAAAGAACACTACCCGAGGCGGACTGCAAATACACCACCAAGAGCTGAAGAGATTAATTTCTTATTTCTGGAACTGTAATATTTGGTATCAGTTGGCAAGAAAAATTCAATTCACGGTTGTACGTAGGAGTACATAACCATAAGATATTATTGCAACTGCCCGTATGATTACAGTTTTATGCAACCATCCTACGTGGTGAATGCGGTTGAGACTCCAATCACTTAAAAAGCAAATCAGTTGAAACACCTTCCGTTGGTTGCTACTATCCTTAATAAAACATAAGAAATGAGTTGAGTTGAGAGATTTTGCGGCTCTCAACATCGGGATCTTGAGAGCCGATGAGGGTTAAATGCGGTGAGAATGGAGTAACGCAGGCATGCAAGGGCGGGGGAAACGGGAGATCCCCGAGAAAACCCACCGACCAGCGGCATCGTCCGGCACGATTCCCACTTGCAAAATTCCGGGAGTGACCCGGCCGCGGATAGAACCTGGTTCGCCTTGGTGGGATACGAGCAGTTTAACCGCTCAGCCACCCCTGCCCCAATAAGAAATGAAGACAATTTACTATCACCAGCGGTTTAATAAATAAACAAGAATAGATACAATCTCCAAAACGGATTCTCAATGGCACAGAACGTCATATTAAATGTTACGTGGCACAACCCACACAGAATATTATCAACATACACTACTTCCCTTGCACATAGAAAAAAAAATCTATAACGTGCGAAAAGAATTAAAACCCCGTGCATAAGCGTTTCAAGTTGAGCTTGATAAAATTACCACCGCATATAGCAGTGAGTTCAACGACTGGTTTTTTTGCATGTACATCCCTCAGAGATATAACAACGATGCTTTCAATCATTATTTTTCAACAATAATATGAACTTATTACAATTACATGTTTAGCGCGTTTAGATTTTTTTTACAACAAGTAAAGGTGTTTTACCCCATTATTCCTACGGGATGGATTTCGTTTGATGTTGCACGTCAACTTCCGTAGGATTTATATAATGAGCAATTGATACATTTGTGAAATTTGACCGTACTGCCCATTCGTACACCTGTACCGAGAGTGATCCCTCAATTTGATTACTGTAGGCCTATAGATTACGCGAAAATGTAATGACGCTCGGGTTGTTTCTGAAAATAAGAATTTTTAATGTTTATTTCACGTCATTCAAGAGAACTTCCACTTAGAAAGAAAATTAGTTAATATCAAAAAATAAAATTGTCATTCTGACGCGTAACAAACTATCGATATTTGGTCTTAGATATTACGATGTCCAAATAAAAACAAACTATAACTACTATAATTTCTTTCGATTTGCAAAGAGTATTATCACCAATTGTATTACACACACCCCTGCTGTTCACCTGTTGCCCTTAATAACGACATTGCAATTTATTTGCTGATATTACAATTTCAATATATTTAACAATCATTCCTTCACATATATATCATGTTTTAAAATACATTTCAAATTACTTGAACACTCAATATTTTGCTACACGTTAGATAACAAACTTGTGAAATTTAAGTGCACTTATTTAAAACATAAAATTAGTGTTCGCAATGTTATGAGACAAAATTACAATTGCCGAGTGTACAGCAGAGCATTGGAAAAGTGCATAAATAAAGCGCCGTGAACGACGAAAGAAAAACTAACCTCATACGTGCAGCTCCACCATACCTGCCTCGAGTAACACGTGGAACTCAAGAGCAAGTGACGCGTTACATGAACTTCGACGCTCCCATATCCCATTCTCTGTGGTGACGCTTTAGTGACTGTGGCCTCCGTGACGCTCTGAGCGTTACTGACTCTTGGAGAGTTTGTCAACGAAACACATTGCGCGCTCGGGTTCTCGCACGACACTGTGCAGCAGAGGGTATGTGAAACCATGGAGCCAAAAAGTAATGCTGGGCAACCTAGGTGTCTTTCTTTCAAAATCCTGGGCTCGAAAACGTGCAAGGTCCTTTTCAGTCACACGCACAATACGCTTTATATGCAACAGAGTTGCTTCGTTACTGCCTGAATACGCTGAAAGAATGTCACTGAGTAAAATAGTTTTCATTTCTGCAGTCGTCCAAAAGGCAATATTTTCACTTGCCGCTATTTGTTTACAAACTACACGCCATAGCCAAGCTCTCGGTAGCTATTTCGTTCCTGAGTAACGGAACGTTTCTCGGGTTTGCGAGGTATCGCAGTCATACGAGTAACGGCGTAAGGCTCAATATTCGTTGGTTGTTCGTGTTAACTGCATTATTTCCTGGTTGTTGAAGTGGAATTGTGCATATAGCTTATCCACTTGGACATTACGAGTTCGAGTAGTTTACTTGGAGTCTTGCACTATATTTGGTTAGCCTTGACTGCCGGTTTCAGTATACCTACTCTACCTCTGAACTCAATTGGGTTTTAATTATTTGTTTAACCACATGTTAATATCAATCAATTAATAACGAGCACTTTTGTTATTATTTGAAATAAAACGTAATAAAGAGCACGATAAGATAAATTACGTAGCTCCTAAGATAAGGGCTGGCTCCTAGACATAACTAATTTTGTCTGGTTCTGCTGTAAGGTATGCTCATTACGTTATCAATTGGAATTTGAGCACCCTGCGGGCTACCGTGCACGAGGTAGCTACAGCCCTACCATTGGATAGCGAGAGTAGTGTACATATGTTCCTTCCGGCACATGCATCATTAATCGGGATTCAGGATTCGTCCACCATCTTGGATGACGTCACCTTCTGCTATGTCATTCCGGTCTGCCGGTGGCGATCTTTTCCACAATCTTATTGCTAGAATCACTTGTTTTACCCCAAAAATCACTTCCAAAAGAAATTATTTTAACAAAAATTCACTTTTTTCAATAAAAAATATTTCCAAAAAAAAAAAATGTAAAATGAGGAAAGCGGACCCGAAGCTCCTCGAAGCAAGAGGATTCGAGGCTATTAGCGGAATGAGCCACTTAATCCTCAGATGTGTAAAAGAGGATTCGAGGCTCCGAGCCACGTCCAGCAGACCGGGGAGGATCGGCGGACATATCCCCCTCCCTTGACAAGCATCCTGCACCTACCTGTCCTCACCCCCGGGCAATAATTATAACAAATCGCAAAAAAAAAAAACGAAGCACATATAACATTAGACACCCTTCCATTGCTCATCACACCATCCGCACCTCAGCCCCCGCACCGGTCTAAACACTTCTATAAAAATCACAAAAACATATCTAAAATCGAGGAACATATAACATTAACCTCAAACTCACCCCACCAACCCTAATCAACTACCTACCACATTACCACAATACACCCAGTCGTAAAAATTACAGAATCGAGAAAAAAATCGAAAAATTGATTCTAAAAATCAAAGAACATAAAACGTTAACCTCTCCCTCACCACATCACCATTACCAGCCCCTATCCCCTCACAAACATCCACAAAATAATAACAATTTCAAACAATTCAAAAAAATTAATACAAAAATTGAAAAATCGAGGGAAAAATTACATTGATGCCGATCACCATGTTGGATACCAGTGACCTTGTTCTCAATGATCTTAAAAACAAAAATCGCGAAAAATGGAAAAAATCTAATAAATTCATAGAAGTCTGGGAGCATATTACTTTACTGACTACAACACCCATGTTTAATGTCGTGACCTTGACCTTGACCCTGTTTACTATGGCCCTGTTGAACTTTTATCTTGAAATGTCCAAATAATACCAAAAAATTAAAATAAATTCTTAAAAATTATGTTAAAAAAACTTACAATTCCGGATGTCTCCCCTCCCCCAGCACGACGGCCAGCAGTGAAGTGACTCAAGCAGGATTTGAAAGGCTCGCTTTTCATGGGCAGAACAGTAGCAGCCATATTGGGTTTTAGGAATAGGGTATGTCAAATCAAAAATTTGTATTTATTATCTGATTTAAAAAAATTATTTATTAATTTTTTAATCTCTACCGAAATTGTACATAGAGTATTGCGGAAACATGCAAAAGCATCTCCTGAAGTTAATTCATTTCCAGTCTCCTCTCTAAGTCTAATTATTATATGATGTCAGAATATGTAAATTATTCATTGTCTCGACTGTTATTTAGGTACAAATATGCTACTTAGAATTTTTTTAATATATGTATATGAGACAAATCCAAGCCCTTCATACCAGCAGCAACCACCTGCCCAAGTCATATTATAATAATGGTATGGATAATATCTAACAACGCTCATAGACAAACTTGGCGTTAATTGAAATACCAATAGTGCCAGGCCCTCTAGACTTGGAATGTACGAGGATGATAAACAGGCTTATCTCCCGTGTTCTTCTTGAACATCAATCCATAACCACACACCAATCCACGCCAAACCACACACCAATCCACACACCAAGCCACACCAATCCTCCGCAATCCTCCTTTGCAATCCTCACCAATCCTCCTCAACTACCCTTCGCAGTTTTCACGAATACTCTACAATCCTCTACAATCCTCTGCAATCCTCCCCAATACTCACCAATCCTCCTCAATAATCCTTAGAAATCATCACCAATCCTAAATATTAGAAATCTTCCCCAATCCTCCACCTTAGCAATCCTCAACAATCCTTCGCAATCCTCACCACTAACCAATCCCAATCCTTCGATTGATCATTCGGTCAATCCTTCGGTTTGCCAACACCCATATGTATAGAAATTACATTCGTTCGCCAACTGTCTCCAAATTTGTACATGTCGACAGAACTTATGTTTTGCATGCAGTCCACTATTTATACATTTTTATATTTAAGTCTGTATTATCATTTCATATGCAGATATTTCCATTAAAAGCCTTTATTTAAAAAAATTTTCTGCACACTGCAATATTTAAAGAAAGCAGTTCATCATATCAAACAATATATCCCCGATCCTTCAGTTCATAGATGATTGAAGATTTCTCAACTATGTGTGAGAGATCTCTGCGTTTTTGATGGTCAATAAAATATCTGAGTCTTTCATTCGAGTCTTCGAGTCTTCCGGGAAATATGTAACGAGCGTTCTTGACGCCTTCTGCCTTCTTCACACCACTTGTCGAAGGAACTCGTTGGCGAAATTTGTGGGAACGTCGAGAAAATCAGCATCATCTCCAGCACTATAAATGTCTTCATATTCATTTTCATTTATGTTGTATTCATGAACGTCTTCACTTCCTGTTTCATCCTCATTATCAAGTTTACTTTTCTTTGTAGGAGTCGCATGGCCATCATCAGTATTTAGAGCCGGCGTCCGTTTATTTTCAAGTTCGTCGACTTCACGCGAACATCTTGCAAGTGTCCATTCTGCGCAAATCGACAATACTGTACGATGCAGGTCACTCATTCCACCATTATCTGTATCATAATCGTCTGTTTAATCAGTACCCATTGATGCAGCAAGGAGTATTGACGATGTCCCTTGCTGGCTCCCAGTAGACGAATCCTAGCAAATCTTGATGTGTTCCTTCGATGTTCTCATGTCGCCGAGCATTTTGATCTAAGGTGAAAACTCTGTCGCAGAATCGATACTGTAGACAGCCAGACAGCGATGATGCAGGTCGCGGCTCCATGTTCGTTAAGGTCAAAGGCAGACTTTCGTATTCACAATTCATTTTCGCGGTATGACGACAGAGCGCTTCCAAATCGATGTTCTACTCACCCTGTCAGAATGACAACTGCCATTTTTCTATATAAGTGCGATTATTTTTGCAGCAAAGACCCTAGCTTGTCCCCACAAAAGGCCTTCTATAATTTAATTTATATTTAAAAAATACGGGAGCACTCTGAGAAAAGCCACATCCTTCTCTCCAGAAGAAAACACGCAGATACTTCCATAAAAATATGTTATTTTAATATGCTTGTAGGTATATGTATATATATATATAAATATAGAAACGGTGGTGGGATGAGCAAGGGAAGGGAGTTTAATGCAATATGCTCTTCGAGTTTTTAGAATTATTTTTAGATTTTTGCGATATTTTATATTAATTGCTAAGGTATGGTGATGTGGTTGGTGAGGGGAGGAGGTAGAGGGGTGTGGATGTGGTAGGTACAGGATGATTGTCGGGGGAGGGGGTCATCCTCCCCGGTCTACCGGACCTGACTCAGAGCCTCGAATCCTCTTTTACTGATCTGAGGATAAGGGTCTCATTCCGCTAAGAGCCTCGAATCCACTTGATAACCTGCGAATTTTTTGGCTCTTGCTTCGAAGAGCTTCAAATCCGCTTCCTCATTTTTCCATTTTTTTTTTTTTTTAGAAATTTTTGTAAAAAAAGTGTTTTTTTGGTCAAATAATTAATTTCGGAAGTTATTTTTGCGGTACAACAAGTAATTATAGCGATAAAATGGCGGAAAATATGGCCGCCGGCCGACCGGTATGACAGAGCACGAGGTGACATCCAAGATGGCGGACAAGTCCTGAATCCTGATGCATGATGTATGTACCAGAAGGAACATATATACACTACTATCGAGGTTCTGTGTTCGAATTGCTGATAAGTCATGGGCGTGTTTGTAATTTATTAGTAAGCATTTGTTTAGTTTAGTTCTTTAGATGTCCGCCTAACTGACGTTCCGTCATAAAACATGAGCGTTAAAACGCCTCCTTAAATACAAATAAATCAGCGCAGTATATGTATCAGAGAACCACTANATGTTTGTGAAAAAAGTGATTTTTTGGTAAAATAATTAATTTCGGAAGTTATTTTTGCGGTGAAACAAGTTATTCTAGCGATAAAATGGTGGAAAATATGGCCGCCAGCCGACCGGTATGACAGAGCACAAGGTGACATCCAAGATGGCGGACGAATCCTGAATCCTGATGAATGATGCATGTGCCAGAAGGAACATATGTACACTACTAGCGAGGTTCTGTGTTCGAATCCCTGATAAGTCACGGGTGTGTTTGTAATTTAGTAGTAAGCCTTTGTTTAGTGTAGTTCTTAAGATGTCCACCTAACTGACGTTCCATCATAAAACATGAGCGTTAAAACGCCTCCTTAAATACAAATAAATCAGCGCAGTATATGTATCAGAGAACCACTANATCATAAAACATGAGCGTTAAAACGCCTCCTTAAATACAAATAAATCAGCGCAGTATATGTATCAGAGAACCACTAAATATATATTGTATAACGCATTTACGCCATAAAAAACATTCTCATCATTTAAGATTAGTTTGCAGTCATGATTGAGCAGAAGACATATAGATTTAAGTTTCACTTTATGTTTACTCTGAAATTCAGAGCAAAATACAGAAATGTTTCCGTGATGAAAATGCAGACTTTTTTGGGATGATGGAGAAAAGCAAAACAACCCATTTGAGATAAGGAACTCTTAGTCTGGATACGATTCAATGGCAAGTTACATACCAAAACCGTTGTTCGTGATGTTCAGAGTCAGGGTTGGCATCCTCGCCACTAACCTTGGGTCGCCAACATTGAGGCGTACATCACAAATCGTTCTACGCATAGAATAAAGATGAGATAGACTAATATTGGTCTTCAGCTCATGACCCCAATATCACCAGTACAACCTTAAAAGTCACATGGTCAACAGTGATTGGAACTTCGCGCCAGATACGGCAGCGATTACCTGTTTTCCTTCTTTCAAATCGAACCATTGATCTACTAAAAAACCACTTACACGGCTATTATGATCACCACCAAGTTCTTGGTCGTCGCTACCAAGAACGCACTTGGCCATACGATGGTGTAGCTTAATCGCTTTCTGGGATGTCATCGGTTCGATTCCGGTCTGCTGTAATGGGGATACAGATACTTCCGCTAGATAGTTTTCCATACCTGTGCCAGACAAATTCTTGCGCAATTCCTTACTCTTTTCAGACCCAGTTTAACCCTTTGAGGACGGCACAGATTTAGTGACGCTGAGAAGGTTGAGTTGAGCTGCCTATATCCTCNAGACCCAGTTTAACCCTTTGAGGACGGCACAGATTTAGTGACGCTGAGAAGGTTGAGTTGAGCTGCCTATATCCTCCACTACAGCAACATCAGTTGTGTCGGTCCCTGTATTTCCACTTACCATCGCCATATTGGTCATGGCTACGTCGAACACGCTTACTGTACTGCGCAGCGTTTATTATTGGCTAGCCGTCAGCCAATGAAGTTGCGTTTTGACTGTGTACCAATTGATGTGCCATGATAGATGTAANGTTTATTTGAAAAAATAATTAACAAGAACATATTTATTCTTACCAAATAAAATGATGACTAGTTATAATATTTTACTTAGATTCTGATAAAATTCAGCGAAAAAATAAAACTACAAAAGTGCGAGTTTTGTCTTCAAGAACATAGAAATATTCATATAAACGTAGCCGCCGAGTATATACTACGTGCATACTCCTAAAAGGGTTCATTGATGCTCCTCCAACCCCCCCCCCCTTTCCCNCCACACCACTGAACAATGGTCCGAATAAGAAATTTTTGGACCCGTGCTGTAATTCGAGGTTTACGAATGGGATACCCACACCCAAAAAAAAAAACAATTGGGCACTGGGCCTTGGAAAGTATAGTAGAGGAAAAAACAGCCTTCCCAGTGAACACAATTCTGTATACTGGTTGTGCATGGGTTAATATCAGTCTATCCAGTTCTTCATCCAGTTGACTTAAGTCTGTTTGTCACGATAACATTTTCCGTACAAGCTTGCGCGTAAGCTTCTTCAAGACCTGCTACCCGAGCAAGCAGTTATGGAGGGTTCTTTGGAATAACCTATCTAGCAATACTTGTTGCCGCGCAAGTAAATACGAGTGCATTTTTTATGATTTTACTTCTGCAACTGTGGTTCAGGAACGATCTTCACTCGCAACTTTAGCATTATGCATTTATGCACAGAGCCTAAAATCGTTTTGTTGCTATAACTGGAACTTTGGTGTTGAATAAACACGAATGTTTGCCATAATTTCCACACAGTGCCGTTTTGGAATCGGTAAACATTTTCGTGTTTTTAAGTACTATTTTTTCGTGTTTAATAATCTTAATAGCTTGTTCTCAAAACAAACTAAACAAAATTACTACCACCCTCTCTCTGCATGGCTAAACATTCAACCTTGTAGGAAACCTCCCAACGAAAATTG